>JARHVA010000699.1:1967500-2240000 GCA_037957365.1 Torreya grandis | reverse complement strand
ATGATAATAAAATGATCATTAGATCAACACTCAATGGAATTCAACACATCTCTATGATTCCTCATAAGCCTATGTGAGCAATCTAGTTTATTCTACCTCCATCAAGCACTCCAATAGTTCTGGTATCTAATATACATCCACCAATCACCAGTATCTTTGGCACCCCTATAACCATCAAATAAAAAAAGATGTAGTAAACCTCCATGTCACTTATAATTAAAATAAATTCTTTTAAATTTTAACAAAAACAAACCTAATTTTCCTTAATCTATTCATTTTCTACCAATTTGACCTATTTTTATTCTACTTAGCCATTTTAGTACTTATTCATGCACTGTGGGCCTTAAAAGTACTATATCAACCAATTTCCTACATTTCATTATTATGTCAGCCACTTAGTAACATACTAAATTGACCCAATAATACTAGGTCAACCATTTGGACTCAAAAAACTAAGTTGACCCTTTCATTTCCCCCTTAATACTAAGTCAACAAATTAGCTTGAAAAACTAAGTTGGTAATAGTGTAATAAGTCATTTACCTTCTCCAATCAACTAAATCAATCCATACTTACTAATTTGACCATGTTAAATCATGATTCTCAACCTACTAGATTGACTGGGTTGACCTACTTCCTTCAAACTACCGACTCTTTGATCCATTTATAATAAATGCCTTTAATAGTTATTACTCTGATTCCTTTAAACCTAATTCTCTATTTGACGTTTAGTTCACTTAGAAACCTCTTAGGGTTCATTCTAATTTATAGAATTGATCTAATTTACAAATTTATATAAAACATTTAATTTCAAAAAAAATACTCAAAACAAATTTGAAATTCTCAGTTACCTACCTATGTTGTACTTGATATGGCCACTAGGCATCCTCCTTGTCTCAATTGTTGTCTCCTCACCAGCTTGTCTCTTTTTGCTTTTTATAGTTCTCTCAAATCTCTATTTTTCTCTTAGTATAGTCAAATAATAGAAAATGAATTATTTTTCACCCTATTTAAAAAACTATTCACAATTATTTAACTTTCAAATATTTACTATCAGATTCCTTGTTTTAATCATATATTATTTTTTACTAACTCATTTTTCAAAACATAAAAAATTTTATAATCATGATGTTGTAGAGAATATTTTCCACAAATCTATGCCAATATTACAATTTTTTTGATTTTTCACTCTTTTTTTCACTAATCTCTATAGGTTCGCCTAATGTTCCTCACATTGGATGCCTTCCAATCTCTCACACATCCTTATTTATCTACAAAAATAAGTTAAGTAAAGGTATGTGTTTTTCATTTCTATCCTTTCATTTATCTTATTTTATCCTTACTACATTTTATTTATCATCATTGTTGTGTTTCATCATGTTTTATTCCCAAAGCATCATCCTGTGTTACACTTACATGACACATGATGAATTTTGAGTGGGGTATATATATAAGCATAATATTTTTAAAATTTTATAAATTATTGATTCTCTTTATCTTTAAAGAATTCATCGATTCTCAATGTCTCTAAGTTCACACCTTAAAGGGTGCATTAGGAAAGGGGTGGGAAGACCATTGGTGCTTTGCAAGATTGTTATCCTTTTTTCCACTTGTTATCTACATAATTATCTCTTGAAAACCATTCCCCTAATATTATTCTTCTCTCTTGTACACTCCTCTAGTATTTCACCACCTTTCATACTCTTTTTCCTAACCTAAAACCCATTTTGATAGTTTACATGACTAGGTCAACTGGGTCAACCTTGTACTCTTATTGGTGAAACTCATTTAAGGTTTAGGTTAGCTCTTAACTAACCTAGTCCATGACCTCATGAGGTTTTTCCAATATAATAGGTCAAATAGGTTCATCCTTATTATCAAAAACTTTTAGAAGGTCTTAGAATTAAATCTTCCTATATATACAAGATCATTTTGCCATTATTTAGAGAAAAAATAAGAGCTATTATGCATCTACTTATCGACCATTCTACTTGAGGAGCAAGCTTAGGGTTTCATAGTTTATTTGGAGATATAAATCTTGTCTTGTGGATAAGTCTTTTAGATGCATTGATAGGTTGTGTATTCAAGAGCTAATTTATCCTTTTCATCCTTACATACCACAAAAACCTCTTGTGAAGCACCTTGTCCAAAGGAGAGATTGAGGCTCGATAGGTTTGTCTTCAAAGGTAAGTATTCTTAACTTTGTTCCTCTTTTACAAGAGTAGATAGATATGAATTTTAACATCTATTTTATGAAATATGATTTTTTATACATTGAATTCAGTATATGTCTTCTATTAATTTTATTTTTTATTTTTATTACCCCCACTTTGTGCCACAATCTTTGGTGAGCACTAGATTAGATTTATTTACTTTACTTGTTATTAGTATAGTGAATATGAAAAGATAGGATTTAGTTAGGGTTATTACATAGTTTTTCTTGACTAGAGGATTTTTAACCCTCCCTAGTAATATTATTCATTATAATATATCCCCTATTTGGGTTTAGTGAATCCACATATTGGTTATGTTCATGATTATCTAATGTATCCCCAATTGGAAGTGTAAGTAGGATATATCTTCTCCAAACTAGGATTGATTTATAGGTCTAATGCATTTATAATTTCATACAAGAATAATGTGGTTGTTATTATAATAGGCTTGAAAAAATTCAAAAATTTGGTTTCCAATAGCAAGATCATTTTGATGGTATCTCATCTTAATGTGAAGGATTTTATCCTTAACAGAGACTTAAGTAAAAAGAGGGTTGGTTGGGTGAAAAAGTGCATAAAATATGACATTGAAGTAAAGGTTGATTTTTTTTCATAGGTATATGACTTTTTCAACACATTTTTGCATATGTTAAAGAGGAAAAAGAAGTGATTTTGATAGTTCAAGGCACTCATCATGTAGCTACAACTATCTCTCCTTCTAGCTAGACACATGACATAGCT
This sequence comes from Torreya grandis, assembly GCA_037957365.1. Lineage (NCBI taxonomy): Eukaryota > Viridiplantae > Streptophyta > Pinopsida > Cupressales > Taxaceae > Torreya > Torreya grandis. The sequence goes on along the minus strand of JARHVA010000699.1, from coordinate 2,237,048 downwards.
AGATTCCTCCAAATAGGAGAGTGTCCTATGGGATTAAATGGATCAAATATGAGACACTTTTGGATATAATATGTACCTTACATCTTAATTGATGGAATTATCTTCAATAAATACATCGAGGGTATGTTTTTAAGATGTGTTGAAAATAATCAAATAGACATGTTATTAGAGAAATTTCATATAGCCCTTTAGGAGGAAAATTTTAACCAAGAATAAAGCAAAAAATAACATAATATATGGTTATTTTTGGTCTACCTTGTTAAAATATTCACATACATGGGTTAGAAGATGTTCCAAGTGTGTAATGTTTATCAAAAAATAAAGACTAGCTACTATGCATTTAAAGCCTATTAAAGTTGAGAATCCCTTTATTAATGGGGCTTAGATTTAATTACCATGATTCATCCTCTTTCAAGTTATAATCATAAGTGGTTTTTGATAGACACATATTAATTTACTATGTGGGTGGAGGTAGTTCCACTCAGGGAAGCAAAAGAGAATTCAATCTTAATGTCTTATGACATCCTAGTTACTCATTTTGGAGTTCCTTCAACCATCATATTAGATAATGATTTAAAATTTATAATTGTGAAGGTATGTGAATGGGATATTGATAATATTATTTATATTAATTGTTGATATAATTAATATCCATAAGGTAATGGAATATCAGAGTCCACCAACAAGAAATTGATTAACATCATCAAGAGAACATTGGAAGATAATTAGAGAAGATGGCATACAAAGTTAAGGACTACCTTATGGGAAGATAAAATCACTACAAAGAAGGCCATTGGTCACTCTCTTTATCTTCTAGTTTATGTTAGAGAATCAAGGTTTCCCATTTCATTGTAACTTCTAGCTTTGGAGCTTGCACATCAACTAGAGCTCATGGAGAATGATGCAATGGAGGTAAGAATGTATGAATTGAGAGAGTTGGAGGAAACAAGAGATAGTGTTATGCATGCCATGTGGTCCAACAAAAAAAAATTCAAGAAATATTTTTACAAAAGAGAATCATCCAAGACCTTTCAAAAGGTTAAATTAAACTAAAGTGGGATGAAGACCATGCTAATCCAAGTAAACATTCCACATGTGAAAGCCTTTGGAGTGGCCCATATGTTATTATTGATTGTAAGGAAAATCAATATTTTCAATTATCCAAACTAAGTGGAGAGGAACTACATATTAATATAAATGAGATGTTCCTCAAGTATTTATATTTAGATAGTCATCCTTTTGTACATAGTTGTAGTTTCATTCTTCTAAGTGCACATGTTGCACATTCTTTGTAAGTTAGTTATTATTTTAAGTTTGTGTCTTGTTTGTCTATTTTGTGTCAATTTTAATTTTTTTTAGTTTCATAGTATATTCCAAAGTTTGATATAGAAAAGTGATTTTGAATTTTCTTGACCAGCAGGTTGGTCAACCCCTATGAGTTGCCAAAAATATAAAAAAATTGGCCTATCAAGGCCAAATACCAACCCTTGTATTTGAAACAGTTTTTGGAGATCAGAGTGTTATTAAATATCAAGTGAAGAGAGAGTGGTTATAGATTCATGTAAATAGTTTCAATTGCATTCTGTGATTTTGATAGAGTTTCAAGTGGTTTTGTGATCTAAAAGTGCTCTGATGAAGATGGTGAAAAGAGGGTAGTTGATGACTTGTTATGATATATTCTATCATAATTTAGTATATGGAAGGTATGGAATGAGATATAAAACTTTTAAAATATGATCAAAATTCATAAAAGGTTTATTTGAAACCTTTTAGGAAGCTATGATATGATTTTATAGAATTCAATAGTAATTTTCCTTTTTAAAACTATGTTTATATTATCTAAAAATACAAGTTTTGGTCTTTAAATGTGAAATATTCTGTAAAAATGCCATAAAATTATTTAAAATACATTTTAACACATTAATATACATGAATTTACTTTATTCATAATGTTTTATTCTTTGAAAATGTCATTTAATGTAAGTTTAAGCTTAGAAAAGGGCCTTATTTAGCTCACATATGCCAATTTCAGCCACATAAAGGTGTAAAAAGGTTTAAAAATTGTTCTAAATTTTTTTTTGACCCATTTTATTCTACTTATCACCCTATATTTGTGGTTTTAAGTTTTTAGTTGTGAATAAAAGGCAAAATTAAGGCTATTTCATGTATTTTCCATGCAAGAGTACAAATTGTATAGAATTTTCCATATAAGTGAGGCCTAGAGATTGAATAAGAAGACATGGTAGGTGTTACAAATTAAATTGAAGTCAAAATTATCTAATACAAGCTCAAAAATAGTTCCCTCCAGTCATTTAGCTTCTTTACACATAGTAAGAGTCCTTTAGGTTTGTAGGTGGTACAACCATGAGAGAGGAAACCAAGGTCTAAAATTTTGGCCAAAAAAAGTAGTCTCATAGGGATTCTAGATATGGAAAGTGGTTCTAAATTTTATCCTCTATATTTCATGAACCATCCCTTTGAATTCAAAGTACTCATTATCTCTCCTTTATCCAAGTAGGCAGTTAGTTTTCTATGTTTTCTCTTCATCAGGGCATCATGGTAGAAACTTTCAAGATTATGGAGCTTCTCAGGGACATAATTCACCTTTCCATAGTATTCATAAGTTATTTTTCACACATGTGAGGGTCACACATATCTCTAAAACACATAAAAATGAAAATTTGTAGTTTACAAGCATTTAAAAGAGAATTAAATGATTTAGGAGAGAGAAGGAGAATCAAATATGTACTAGATTTATGTTTCAATTGGTTTCATTCATGTTTTATATACCTAATGCAATATTATAAAATTTTATTCAAGGATAAATGGCATGGAATCCATTAATAGATCTTAGGAGTTATCAAGGAGTCACTGTTTAGCATATTTTAAGGTTTCTTAACACTTGTTACGGATCTTTGTAGACTCTTAGGCTTCAATTTTAGCATCTTATGATCCTTTAAAGGCCTCAAAATTGATTTCTTGTATAATATATGCTCATACTTGTATAGGAACCTCAAAATCATCTTGACATACTCCCCATGCCCATTTTCACCTCCATCTTGGTTCATCCCCATATCACAATCTTTCACTACCATTTCTCACTATAACAAAGCTTCATTTTAACCTCCATTCAATGTTCCCACCATCCTCCATTCACATCATACCACTTTCATTCACCTCCATCTCATGGGTCCACTATCATATGGAATCAAAAGGGGTAGAGGCTATCATGTTCATTCAAGTATGGTATGCAAACTATAGAAACCTACTAAGACTGAGTGAATCTCCACTTATAGTCAATAAAAATCATAGTCATGAGCTTTCATGAAAGTACAAAAGAAGGGAAAACAAGGAAGATATCTCTTCCAAGGTTTTATTTCACATCTATCTTATCAAGTTGTAGTAATTGAAGGACAAGGATTATGTTCATATTTAGTGACATCCCTAAGGCCTAATTCCATCCTAGTCTATACAAAGAGACCTTGCACAATCACCTATATTTTAACTACATAATCATTTTAAAGGATTGGTCATGGCATCAATGTATGAGTGAAATTTGGAAATCAATGAAGGATTATTAATCTATGATATGACTTCATTCATGTCATAAACCCAAGGAGGCTTCCATAATTAAATAATCAAGTGTCTCATAATACACCTACAAGCATATATTCAATAAAAACCTATAATAATCAAGTGTCTTGGTAGTTTTAAGGCCTATCTAGGTTCTTGGAGGCTAATTGGATCGACCAAGTGCATAATCAATATGAGATTGATAAGAAAAATGAGGTATCTCAAGATATACAAGTCCAAGGCCTTGAATATCTTAATAAACATAGGAAGGTAACCTATAATCATCTCAAACAAGGACATAGTCATAAGGTCTATTTTCAAGATAGTGAAAAAGCTATGAAGGAGACTTTCATTGGGTTGACATTCAAGTAAGGTTATTAAGAATATGGAGATCATATCATGACTATATAAATATTTATGTTTACATATTGTTACTTTCACTATCTCTCTTTCATCCTAAAACTTTGGACATTTGGTACAAGAGTTAGAAAATGTTAAACACAGTCAATAATAGTAAGATAGAAGGCATGTTTTCAAGAAGGAGGAATGGTGGTATGAAGGAGATAGTGTTTCAATGAAGAAGCTATAATATTTATATCAAAATCATATTATAAATGAGAACCAAAATTAATTTTGGTCATTTTATCATATGGATCACCACTTACAAAAGGGTATAAAGTTTATTTAAGAATTCAACATGAATCACATAGACTGTCAAGAAGGTATTCTTATACTTTAGGTTTAATGAGGTTATGTCATGTTTGATGCGTCTCATATATTGGTGTGATAAGTTATATTAAGCCTTGAAGCTCTAATGGTATACAAAATTTAGTCATACACCTCATAAATGTTCACCTATAACTATTAGGGTACAAGCCTATCTCCAAACTTATGGAGTTGATAGAAAGTGGTCTAAGATGGAGCTTCATGATCAAATGGTAGAGTTTCTTATTCAAATGAATGTTTCATAGAAATAGGTGATGATGGAATGATGTAAAATGATGAATATTGGGCTTTAAAAATTCTTTGGCTATTAATTTCACCTTATAAATATACATCTACAACCATATAAATGTCATTTCCTCTCACATAGTCACATACTATAAAAATTAAATGCAAGATACCTTTAAATAATTGAATGAACATATGATTTGACTTATGTAATTCAATGAACAATTTGGCATATCCAAGACTTTTCAATACCACTAAACCACTACCAACTCATGAAGATATAATACACAAGATTGTAAGAAATAAGATAGTAAATAAGGCCTAAGAACTTTTTTTGAGGATCAATATGCTCAAGAAATAGATAGGAGGGGGGTTTCAAATGACTTGAATGTCTTAAAAGCACCAAAGGATAATAAGATAGATTAAAATAAGGTAATTTTGAGTTTGAAAGTAAATAAATGAAGGGTAATTTCACATTAAATGAGTTTTAGAATCAATATGTGGTCCTAAAATCGACAAAGAACATTGGTACATCCATCTAAATGGGTCATTTATGTCATTTCCATAGGTAGATAGGTATGTAAGTCAAGACAAGGATCATTTGCATATAGGGTGAATTACTTGATCAATCCCATATCATGACTCCAATTCATCATATATAGGTTATTCATATTGAACACACTATATAAGATCCTTTAAACACATCATAAAGATAAATATTGAAGAATTATATGTATACATCTATGCTTGTCCTTTACATCACTAGAAAAGGCCATCAAGAAGGGATAGTAGGAGCCAAAATAGGGTCATGAGGCCACTTTAAATCATAATTAACATAATAATTTGACTATAAGAGATATGTACACTAGGTTTGAGCCAATGGAGAAGCATACAAATGATCATCTTGGACAAAGAACACTTGACACTTTTTAAAAGACCTATTTTCCACTTTCAAATGTGACTTCACATGCTCACCATGGTACACACATTTTGATTGGTAAGTTTAGGAATTTGGGTGAGTTATAGGACCTAATACACTAATGTTTTGTGGCATTGTTTTAGGCATTCAAGTCCTAGGTTTTATGAAAAATCATTAAAAACCTAGAGTCCTCTAAAACCCTTGCAAAACCCTACTATAGACCTATTTCTGAATAATTAATTAAATATGTATCAAAATTGATTTAACCTCTTAAATACCACCTAGATAATTAATTAAACTATGAGAGATTCATTCCCATGATCATTTGTTGTAGGAATATTGTATAAACATGGTGAAAAATAGGATTTTGAGATAAAAATGACATAAAGAGAGGTACAAGGTAGTTTATCAAAGTTCCAAGCATTTGAGATCAAACATTGAAACTTTTTATTCCTATTAAAATAATTAGATGATCATAAATCTTCCTAAAATTTCCCTTTAGATCTCATCCAAAATAACTAGTCTATACGAAATGAAGGAAAAGCTAACCTAGTCAACCAATTTGACTAATTTACAGGTGTTGCTTGCCAAAGAGGACTTGTTTCATGATTTAAAGAATTGATTAATGTCTTTAATTCATAATATTTTTAGTTTTTCAATTTTATTTTATAGTTATAATGGTCATCAAGCACAAAGAATTAGGCTACTATGCCTAATTTGGCATAGTAGACCTATATATTCAATCAAGTGATGAAAGAATGACATAGAAGATTGTTGATTAGATATAATGTGGATTTTTCATGAATTTAAATTGATAACTATCATTAAAAACTAATACTTTACATCAACTACATGCTTAACTTATCCTTGTAATGATTTAACTGGCCTTTAACTTATCCATTTAATTGCAAAACTCATCTTGAATTCTAACACATGAGTTAACTCACCTCAAGTGAAGTTGTAAAATCAAAATATGGAATAGATTTATAGAATAGGATCTTTGATAATAAAAATATTTACCACCACATTTTTCTCAATGCCAAATAGATCATGCAAGCTACTAGACACAAAAAGAAGTCTTCAGGACTATTGTTTATAAATTATAGCTATAATTGACTTGAGCTAATGATTAATTGACTTCTTCTCCTCTCCTCTATGCCACATTAGATATATATTATTATCTTTGTATATATATTGAGGCTTTTATTCCATTTTTTAAGATCCCTCAAGTTAGTATACAAAAACTATATTGAAATTATAACTTGTACTTGAAGTCAATAAATAAAGTTTGTTGCAAATTCATTCATGGTCATAGTGTGTACTTTTAATTGTTTATTTTTAGATAAGTGTGATAATTACCTCATTTTTAATGTATTTTCCTCACCTATTAATATTATTTCATCCTCTACAGGTCACTTAAGGTGTTAAAGAATAGAAATTGCGTTTAAGAATGTTAGTATGTAGTGTCTTTAAAGTCCATTCCTACACCTTAAATTTTTAGACCTTATATCAAACCTTCATTTAAAAAACTTATGTTTAGGAATATTATAAGGAATTATTATTGAAAAATTATTCCATTTCGATTCACATGTGTGCCAAAGTTCAAGTTTTATAGAGGATCATTCATCATTTAGGTGCATCACCATCAATAGAATAGATTTCCCTTTCAATATTATTCCTTACTCTTTTCATCCCAAAATCAACTTAGTTTAGTAATTTCTCCATAATTCATAAATTCAAAGGATATAACCTCATAAAATATAGGTTTGGTCTAGGTATAGGTATCCCATTACCTTAGACCATTCTAATGTTAGTGTAGGTTTGAATTAGATCTAAGTAGTCTACTTCAGTAGGGTGTCACTTGGGTTGCTAACAAGACTAAGTTGTTGAAGACTAAGTTGCTGACTAGAAAAAATTTTGAAATAAAGTTCTTGGACGAATATTTTTGAAGACCAAAAGTATCTAAATAAAAACTTTTCAAATGAAAGACTTTCAACAAGCCAATCTATAAACCTGTCATGCATAGTAATTCTTCTTGAATTTCCATTAATATATTAGTTTGAATAAGTCCTTTAAATTAAAAAATAGGTGGACCATAACATGATTCAATGTAAATAATACTTATATTCTATAGATAATATGAACCAACATAAACACATACACACCCAAATAATATATAAGTCCTATAAATCAAAGGGGGTCCCCACTTTTCAAACAAAAATTTAAGGTAGGGTATGTTCAATACAATATAAATAATGAGGTGGAGGGAAGGAATCAAGATAGAAATATAAAAGTAGGCATGGGGGTGAAAGGGTAAAGGAAAAATTGGTAATTCATTGGGAATATCTGGGCATGCCATTATCTATGGTGTGAATTTCATGGCACTAGGGAGAGAAGTATCCAATAGAAACAAAGAAATTTGTTGGTTAAATCCAAATCATGGGGCACCCATGATGATAGAAAAGGAATAATTAGGAGAGATAATGGGAATAATAGGGGACTAAGTAGAAGGAGTTGAGCCTTTTTCCCATATCAATTTGTAATGCAGTAGTAGGATTTGTTATGGTGATAATGGTTGTATCTAACTGGGGAGTCTATAAAGTAAATGTAGGTACCATTGAGGTGGTTGGGGATAACTTAAGTATGCACACTAGTAAACTCATTACTAGGGTTTCCATCAAGACTATTTAAGTGAGAGCATCTAGAGGTGGTTGAACTTATGGAAGAACCAAATGGGGTGATAAGGGTGAAGAAATATAAGATCCTAAAGACCAAAGGTGATTTTTAAGTATCCCTTATAATGGAATGGACTGAGTACAAGTAAATTAGGATGTATCAATGTTGTTTATATTCAAATATAGAGTTACCTTGTTAAATTATGTAAGGGGTGGAATGGTAAATAGGGGAGGCATAGCCTAGGCGATCCCATTAAAGATAAGGAAATTAAGGAGTGTCTAGTGGGGTATGGAGGGATAGAGGCAGTAATGGAAGGAATCTCTATGGATGCCTACTGGTGATCATGCTTCAATCTTGATTGAGGTTTATACCATTATTGAATCATAGTGCCTATTTAGTTAGGTTTGAGTATCTTAAGTTAGTAGAGGTGATGGAGATGCAACAAATATTGGAAAAGGAAAGAGTCATGGAGGAGAGGGAATTGGGACCCCCTAGATGATCTTATCTAAAACTCATAGTGAAGTCACAAGTATACCCTTAGTAGATGGATTGAGATGTGTTTGCTTACCATACTTCTTTGCCTCAATCTTAGCTAGCATCTCCTTAACATCAAAAGGGTTGAGGTGAATCTTGATATTTAGGGTGGGTCACATTGTTGTAAGTGATGTTGAGATGAGATTGGTTTTTCATGACATGAGCCCTAATGACATTATGAATGTCCCACTATTGGTTCACCATTTTTCCTAGGGTGTAAGAATTCTTTCCTTCCACCATATTTTGTAATGGAGGTAGATTCATGTACACATGTTGGAAAATGAAGATAGGGAAAGTTAAGAAAGGACTTTATTGGTGACTGAGGGATTGGTCAAAAATATCATCTACCAATTTATTGGTGTGTCATTAGGATTATTCACAAGTAATATTTTCACAATATTTAGGTAATGCTATAGAAAACCAAACAAAAGAAAAATACTTGAGCCTAAGACATCATGAGTATGCAAATATTGACTAATAATTCAAACCTTCATTATAAATGTATTTATATAGGATTTATCTTGGATATAGCATCAAAAGATATTATCAATGCTAAATCATGTTCAAACATCACCATTGAAGCTATGGACTAGTTGAATTTGATGATGAATTCAAAAATATGATGCACAAAGGGGACTCAATAAACTATCAAAACTTCATTTTATAACTTGAGCATGCTTAATTTTAATGCAATGAGGTTTATTTATAATGATCTAGGATCAATGAGGAACCTTATTCTTTAAATAAATATGAATGGTTGTAAAATAATCCTCAATAGTGCACATAGATTAGTAATGTGAATCCTTCATCTTACTCAAGATGAAGGGTGGAGGATGATCTTTGAAAATATAAATTGACTATTAATACAAGCCCTTAATCTTTTTTCCAAGATGAAGGGTGGATAATTATCCTTCTAAAATATTTGTGAGAGTCCATTTATACCCTTTATCTTGTTTCCAATATGAAGGGATGCTAATTATTCTTAATAATCCACATAGATCACCCATGTGGGCCCTTCATCTTGTTTCCAAGATTAAGCATTGAGAATGCACCTAAAATATCCTAAAATTTTCATTAATTCCCTTCATCTTGTCTCCAATTTGAAGGGTGGAGAATAATCTCGTATATTAATTCACTTATCAAATTTATTTACCTCATAAAAACATATTCCAAAGAATATCAAGATCCTTTCTTGAATTAATATGCCCCCTAGAGGAAAATAATAATTAATTAAATGAAAGGAAATTATAATATTATTTGTAATAGAAATATAATTTAGAAGAATGATTTAAGAAAGAGGGAATTAATTTGATTAATTGACCAGTGAAGAGGAAATAGTGAATCGACCAACATACAATAATTGACAAGATACATTGACAAGATTGATAATTGAACATATCTAATATGGATAATTATCCCACCTAGATATTACCCAAGGTGAATTTGAGCATGTATATTAGATGAACATAATATTTCCAACCAGATTTTGTGTAATTACTTGGAATCATTCCATTTTGAAATTTTGACATAGAAGTGATAAAAGTGGAATGTCTAATAATGGTTGTCTTGATTGGCTAGCTAGTTTATGAATTGATAGGGTAGGTGGAGGGGAAGGCTATGAATTAGTTCCATTTATATGGTGGTTTCATCCAAGTAATACTAGAAATCACTAATAGGCAAAGGGACCGTCTCATCACATTCGAGAGCTGAGGCATGGTTGCCTCATTGATGACCATATAGACCACTAGGTATAATGACTCACAAATATTCCTAATATGGTTTCTATAGTGGTGACCATATAGTTTGTATAAATATACATGCACTATAGATCCCTTAATATTCCATGGTATAAATATATAAGGTTTGAACATAATGGGGTCATAGATGGTGTCTACCATGTAACTCATCATATATAAATTCCCTCTAGTCTAAGCCTCTAATATGGCCATGACAAGGTTGTAATTTGTCATACCCCCAAGGTAAGGGATATCTTTAACTTTGAGGATTATGCTTAATAATGGAACCCATAATAGGTTCACATGCATGGTATCATTGGCTCTAAACATGCGATTGATTAGGTGTATCCTAACATGAATTCCTTTCCTAAAGAGGTGGATAGTTTAGGTGTTAATGTCCTCTTTATCAACCCATCATTCCTATGCTATGACATATTCCTCATTAGAATATGCATATAATATTCTAACATCACAGTTACTTGTGTACTTTAGGAGGTTGTAATATTTCTTAAAATTAACCTTTGAGATGTATGTGACTAGGTTCACCAAATTGATTGAGTAAAATAGGTCACATCTAAATTAGATAACATGCTTAGAATTCTACTATGAGTTTTTAAATAGGTCTACATAAGGGAATACCTTAGGATTAGTTATGTACATGTACAACTTTGACTTTCCTAGCATAATGAGATCATGTAGGTACTCTACTTCATCATCATCATCTAAGGTGGGCATTTTCATGTTTTTAATTTATTTGAAGATATTTTTATAATATTCAAATGACACCAGTTAGGTCAGAAGGTGGTGTCCTTATATTCAAGCTTAGGATTAATACTGAAAGATGAAGCAACCATTTTTATAAGTTGGGGATTACTAAGTTCAGAGGTGAGGAGAAAATGTGAGGAAACACTACAGTGAAGGATTTCAAGGAATTAAGATTGGCGATGGTATGCTCAAGTAATCCAAACATTTATAGGTCTATGAGAATATATTTTGAATTAATGTCCTTTGGTGTCTCACCTAACATGATTTTAAATTTGAGTTGGTGGCTCAATCCATTCATTCATTTCCCAATCTAGCATTAAATTGATAATTTTAAAATACACTCCCCACCTAGATTTGGTAGCTACAATGAGACAATATAATTATCCAATTGTGGCCCAATTTCCCATTTAGTTAATATGAGAAGCATGGTAGGCACAAAACTACCTTAATTTTAATCTTGAGAAAGTCTATATTATGCCACATGTTTGTTACTAGTTAATCTTGTTGATATCAGAAGTCACCTATGCATAGTTGGGTGCCATATTTTACCCTATTGAGACCTACAATTATCCACATAGAGTAGTGAGGTGACATATTTCATCATTTGATTAAATTTTTAATCTAACTATACCTCATTTCAATCACATAAGGTTGTCTTAGGACTTTTCTATCAATTTATGTGATAGTTACACATGGCATGGACTCATAGGTTAGGCTTTCCTAGGATTTGACATCTCTAACAAGTTCAAGAGACTAACACATTTAATATGTTACACATGGTTATTCCTCATTCATCAAGATATCCTAGGATATAACATCTCTAACATGTCTAGTACACTGACACATTTGATAGGTTTCATATGGTGCTTCTTCATTCATTGGACTCTCCCATGATCTAACATCTCTGACATGTCTGAGAGACTGACACATCTAACAATATCCACATTAAACTTCCTCATTAATTATTCTCTACTTCAAGATTTTATTAAATTTGACTAAGTTTAAATAAATCCATATAATCAATTAAGATATCATGTTTATCATTAAAGCTTTATAAAATAATGATAGGACTCTAGGGGACTGTTGCTCTGATAAAAATCAACCCGAGTCTAAATATATGAAAAAAGTAGTTAGTATAATATAATATATTAGTATGAAAACCATTTGTTCTTTTAGGATATAACAAGGACCAGACTATATTCATACTCATAAGACTATAAAGATCTTTAGCAAATACAAACTCACCATTACACACATCATGAGTTGTTTGGTAGACTAAGGAAACATAGAGGTTCAAGGATTCTCAAGGTATGAGGCTAAATAGAAAGGGATTGAAACTCTAGGAAAGCTTAGAGTTGAGGATTTTCAGAGGAGTCCCCCACTTATCCAAAGGTGGGTTATGTTGGCCACAATAATACCACCTTAGAATCCTCTTTTCATCCAAATAATAATTTTCATATTTCTTTATTAATTAACGTGGATTCATCCTCAATATATTAATAAGTGAATAAAAAATTAGGACCATCTAATGGTATGTCTTATTCTATATAATCAAGCTCACATTCTACAAATTAAGTATGATAATTAATCTTATGATGGAATCTTGATTTATGATGAAATTGTGGTAAATGAACATAGGATCCCACATATTTATGCATAGATTCATCATTTTAAAATGTATTGAGGGTGTGAATTTTATTTGAATCTTCCCAAATAATTAATTTTTGATGAATGATCTCCAATTATGTAACATGCAATATTTTTTTATTATATAGGTTAATAAATGGGTTAAATAGGTCTTGTGTCATTACAAAAGAAACTAGAAGATAAGCATGATATAGCAGGAAAAAAAATGGATAAAGCCTAAAAACAGATAGGATAAACCACCTTCAGCCTAAAAGACACTAAGTTACAACCAAAAACCCATGTAAACCAAAAGAGAAACGAATGAGGCAAACTAGTCAAACTTGAAATAATAGACCAATTTCTTAGTCTCAATGCTATCTGCTTTGTTGATCTTTCCTCTGGTCTTGTACCCAACTACCTATTTTTTCTCCTCAATCTACCTCTTACAATTAGAACCTATGAGCTTGGATTCTTCCCTCCCATTCTCTGACTCTTTATTGTTTTCCTCTACTTCATATTTATGAGTGGTTTTATTTCCCTATGGAGTGAGCTCATTTGTACCTACATGTTCCTTACCAAAACTCATATAAAAATTTCCTGAGCCAGGAACCCTTTAATATTTTTGAGTTCATCCACAATTTTATTTTATGATATTTTTTGAATAGACACCTTATTATGTAACTCATCAAGGGACTGCTCAAAGACATCCTTGATCTTAGGATTTATAAAAACCCAACCCATAATATAAATTGGTGTCATGAATTTATGAACCCCTATGTCATTTCCTCTTAGCTTTGGATCCTCCTATATAAACTCTTCTCTAGCACCAACATTCTACTCATTCCTAACTTTGTCAAACTTAGAATCCATGAATAAATCATATTCCATAGCTGAATCTTCTTATTCATTGGTGATATTAATTGATTATAACACATTTTTTTACCATAGGGATTTACCCTTCTTAACCAACAATAGAATCAACCCTTAGTGGATGGATAAGATCCATCAATGGATTGTTCTTGTAATTCAAAATCATGGATCTTAGTGAATTAAAAATAAAGAATGGAGATTGATAATGTGACCCTTAAAGTGATTGAGAAAAATAAAATGATGTGAAAATATTATTGTATGTTTTCCTTCTAGTGTGATATAGTACATGATATACAAGCATACGTCTAGCCACTTCCTTGGTAGGTCTAGCATTATGAACCCTTTTTGAGACACCACCTTTAGCTTCTTCTTCTCTTTGCTATAGAAAATATTAACAAGTTAATCCTTCCTTTTTTTATCCTTTAAATATTTATCCCTCAAGAAATCCATCCTCATAATTTCACCTATAAGATCTTTGGTAATTAGAATCCTTAAACCATGCATGTGGACCTATTTTTCCTTCTATCTATGGGAAAAATCCTTAAACAAAATGGTGTCATGCCCAACCATCTTCTCCATGTATGTATCTAGACCCCCTTTTACCATATTATACCAAACATACTCATATTCCTTAACATCTGCATAAGAGATGGGTTCAAAACAATTATGGTCACTTCCCATTTTAATTTTCTATAGGCTTCTTCTATAAGCTTCATAACTTGAGCCCTTAGAAATGAGAATGGAGGGAGTATTGAAAGTAAATCCAAATAAATTATTGCTATGAAGTGCTAAATTAATTTGAACATAGAAATCCTTTAGAAGTAACTAGATTATAATGTCCTTACATGTGTTAGCATATTTTCTCTTAGGTTGGTTGTGAATAGTCATAAATAAACACATCATTTCATTCTATGGGATATAATTTATTGAGTTAAATAAAAGGATTGATTTAATTAAGGAACACATCACTTTGCTAGCTTGAAAAGAGCTAATATGGACCCCAATATTAGCCATTTTATTGACATTTCCATTTCCCTCTCTATACACATGAGTGATTGACACCTTTTTGAAGCAGGATAACATGTTTTTTGCATCATTGATAATCCTAGAAATGTTCTAAGAAGATTGAGTTGAGCCTTTTAAGTATTTTATTATATTCATAGAATCTTCCTCAATCTAGAGATACTCCATGCCAATTTTCACTACAAGATCAATGCCCCATAAAGTATCTTTAGATTTTAAAATGTGATTTATTTAGATCCCAAGAGGTCTTGCATGGGCTACCTTGATATTCCCATGGGAATCCCTTATGACTCCTACTCCTACGAGACCCATATTTCCTTTAACATCCCAATAAAAATTTAATTTGAATTAGTTTGGAGGAGGATGAGTCCACTTAACCTTAGATCTATCAACACATTACTTTTGGGATTTATTAATAATGTCAAGGTTAAGTTGATTGAGAATTTGGGATAAATATGGGGAATAAGACTTGTCAAAGGAGGAATAAAAAGACAACCAATTTTATTTTATAAAGGCCATGATTCTCTTAAAGGTAGAAAAATGGTTAGGCTTGCAGTTATCAAATATAATCAAATTTTTTGAGATCTAGATGCCCCAAAAAATATGGGGAAAAACCATGTTTCACTAAAATTTTAGAAATGGGTAATCCCAAGGTAGATTCCATTGGGCAACCAGATCCTTGATAGTATTGGGAGATACTCAAGAGTAGTTGAAGAGGCTGAATAAATATTGAAAGATGGAGGACGCAAACGAACATGAGAGGAAAATTTACTCTATGGATTCAGTCTCCAGTTTACATGCAATACTTCATTTTGAAGCAACATGTTACTTTTTTTTTAAACTTTAATTTTTTTATGTTTTTAAGTTGTAAATTGTGTGATATTATCTATTCTACATCAACTACCTAATCTAAATTTATGGGGAGTAGGAATTATAGGTTTTGTAGCTCCTTATTCATCTCATCCTAATATGAGACCTTTATACTCCATGTTTTTTGTGCACATATATTATTTTCCATATTTCTCTAATGTACTATGAGATATGATAGTATATTTATTTATTTTAATAAAAATTAATCTTAAAATATATGTTATTTGCTTATGAAATAGTGTATTATCATATGATTGATCATTGTATAATGTGTATATGTTATATTTTTACTCACTAATTGTGAAGCTGATTTTTAATAAGAGTTCATATTCAAAACTCAGTTTGAAATTATCTTCCTTAGCTATATTTATAGGTTCTCTTATGGCATGCATATTTCATTATTTTTCAAGAATTGAATGTTGAGGGGATATAGTGTTTAGTTGATTTTTTTATGTAGTATAATAATCTCTTTGGGTTATACTTGCTTGTAATACTGGAAAGGTGCCTCATCTCTAAAATATGTGTGAATAAACCCATTATGCATACATTTTAAAATTTTATATGCAATTTATATATGATAATGATCATTTTATGAATCCAAGATCTTAAGGGAAAGAAGTTGTAACCTAATTTGTTGCATATTACCTTAAATGTTTTATCTAACATTTTAGGTCTAACATTTATGTTTAAGACAATTACCCGTATGGAATTTTTTTCTTGATTGTTGAATCGTTTAATGATTATGTTTGATGAGGAAATAATTCATGATTTAGGTACAACACATTAAAATAAACTTCACTACATATGTCTAATATTAAACCATTATTTATAGGGAACCTCTTAATTCTCATGTTATTTATTTTGGCTTTAATGTATAATGGGATATTATATTCAATGACCTCTTTGGATGGTAAATCCTCTAAATGAAAAGTGATAATGTGCTTATTATGTTGTAATATTCTCACCAAGAATGAAAAATAGAGTGCTAATATTGGTCATTAAGGTTGCATCATGTAAGGTATCATGTAACATGTCCATGTAAACCATTGATTGATTGATTAATTCAATAATACCTCAAGTGAGGGTTTTTAATCTACTATTACCTATAAGTGATAAATTCAACTATATGAAAGATAATAACCTGATTTGTCACAAGGGAAATGATGTGAGATAAATAATAAAAAATACATCACAAGTGTGTAATATGTAAATTAATGAAGCTCAACTTCAATTAGGAAGAAATATAATGATGCTTGGCTCTAGGCTAGGCCTTTTATGATGTGTCTTCTCTATGTTATTTTGATTCTCTGAGCTATGAAATTGATTTATATGACCTTTCATATAAATTTTGATCTAGGATAATTTATGTACATTTTATAAATTTATAATTGACAATGGGTGAGTCTAAACATGTAAAATTAATCTAAACTAATAAAGGGGCTCACAAGGCTAAAAGGTATAGACATGCATATAGTACATGGCTAACCTAGACATGACACAAGTTTTATTTGTAAGGTAAAGTTTGATAAATAGGTGATTTATAGTCACATTATTATAAAATATATTTTTTGATAAGTTATATATTGTGATTTCTAGCTTAATGACTAAATAAGTACCTTAATGAGACCTAGATGGACCAATAAAAAAACTAGTATGTACAAGTTTTCCAAAGACTATAAATTATGAATAAGGGTCTTATTATAAATTTAGGTGTATAAACAACCATAAAATCATGCCACAAACTTTATAAAAATAATCACATAAACATGGATGACATTTTATAGTGAATTTTCATAAAAAAACTAGAATCCAAATCAATACTAGGTACAAATTCAATCACTGAGAACACATTTATCAGGATAGGCTATATGGGTTTGACAGTTCACAAAATATTTATAGGACATATTTGGCAATTGTATTTAATGTGTTAAATCTCTCATTTCATTTTCCAACATCCAAATTTGACAAAAATTACACCACCACTTCCAAACCAATGTTTCAATTTTATAATACTAAGATTATGCCCAAGTGTATCAAATTACATTCTACTTTGTCATTACATTATCTTTGGTTTGTTACCGTGATTGTTTGTTTCATTGATTTTTATTTTTAACACATTTATTTTAATGAAGTAGTGTTTTAAACTATATTTATTTTAAATAACTTTGTGTCACCCTTCAACTTAATTTTGTTTTAAGTTATTTTCCATATGGTTCATTTTAGTGAAAACATGATGTAACCTAGATTTCAAATAATGAAAAAAAAAATTATCATTAGATATAAAATATATATTTTATAAAGGGTTATCCTTATCCATTATATAATATTAATAAAAAAAATTCAAGAATATATGCAAGATAGACAAATAAATTAGATCCCATTGACAAATGTTTCAAGCATTATTAATATATGTGATAAGGGGTATCTCACTGTGTGTGTGTGTGTGTGTGTGTGTGTGTGTGTGTGTGTGTGTGTGTGTGTGTGTGTGTGTGTGTGTGTGTGTGTGTGTGTGTGTGTGTGTGTGTGTGTGTGTGTGTGTGTGTGTGTGTGTGTGTGTGTGTGTGTTGTGTGTGTGTGTGTGTGTGTGTGTGTGTGTGTGTGTGTGTGTGTGTGTGTGTGTGTGTGTGTGTGTGTGTGTGTGTGTGTGTGTGTGTGTGTGTGTGTGTGAACATGTACACAAAATATAAACCAAAATACAAAACCTAAGGAGTTGTACGATAGAGTGGTTTACTAAATGATGAAACCCTAGGAGATGTAAGATAGTGGGGTTTACCAAAATATATACATAAAATATGTTTACCTCTATTCAAGCATCATAAAACATGTAAAATGTATTAAATAATGAGTATATATATATATATATATATATATATATATATATATATATATAATTATGAATAATATAAGGCTTAGCATATTTATATGCTATCATCAAAAAATTGTTGTAATCTAAACATTTTTTCATGAATTTTTCATTGTCTCCTATTTTCATAACCAATTGTAGACCTAATTTGAGGATGATGTTATGATTGTACTAATAGTCATGTTTGGTTATTATGGCCATAAAAACTCTCATGGTCAAATACTATCACCCATAAGATAATTTATAAACTTCATTTGTCTATTTTTTAATCCTTCAACTATCACTCTAATTTTGTATAGTTTATATTTTGATCATTAAAATTGAGTTAATCTTATCATAGAAATTTATAAGAGTTTATTTTGGGATTTGAGTAGATGAGGTTAGTTTTGAACCTTCTATGTTTCATAAAATTTATTATAATCCACAAATTTAATGAATAATTATTGAATGGTTAATAAGATGTATAATGTGTTATTTCTTTCACAACAAGCCCCATTTTTGGTCTAAAAATGGGGACCCTTTTTTTTCTTTGAGGAGGATGGGTCTATTTATCTAGTTTTATCTTGTTATGTGCTTAGACCTAGAGTTTCATATTATTAATATTTTGGATGTCGAATCATATTTATAGAATAACCCAGGATTACACCCTTGGCATTTGGATGATCTCGAGTCTAAACTTGGTCATTAAGCATTGTTTTTGCTTAGTTTGCCTTCAAAAAGCCTTAGTAACATCTTAGAACTTTCCCTCAAGAAAAGGTCATTTGCATTTGAATATCCCATCTACCTTTATATTTTTTGGGTAGACTAAATTTTTAGTTGTGTTAAGCTCAACTGAATTGAGGCCTTATTTGTTGACCTTGAGTCCTTCAAGTTCTAGTCACCTGAGTTGAGTTCTACTAAGATTCCAGTCTATCAAATTAAGTTAAATGAGCTTGAAATATGCCATGTCTAGGCCAATCAAGTTAATTTTACCATGTTTAGATATTTGATTTTAATTCATTGTTTATTTCCTTTACTTTCTCATGAATATTTGAATTCCTTTGACCCTTCCACGTGTTGCTATAAAATCATTTCTAAGTTATGAGCTAGTCCAAAAAGTTTCTAAGTAAAATCCCCCCCAAACCTAGAGATCATGCCACATTGAACCATCCCACTGACCTAGATCAACAAGAGATTAATTTTAATGCAATAATCCTATCATCCTAAGGCCCCAAGAGGTTTCCACATGGTGACATACTAGATTATTGGGACCCTAGGACCATGGGGACTCTAGCAAAAGTCTAATAGTCTTATTTCCATAAGGGCACAATATATCACCACATGGTGACATCCCAAGAGCTTAGGAATACATAGATGATATTGATATAACATCTAGTTGAAGGCCCAATTCATCATGATAATGCCACATGACTTCATCTTGTGTACCAAAATAATATACCTAGATTGGTGAGGTGTTCTTGCATGGCATGCAAATGATGTTAGCCTTATTTTAATCTAAAATTTAATAGGAATATAATCATCATTAAAATGTAAACCTTGTTCCTCTGGGCCAATAAGGACATGCCACATGGAACTTGAGGGGATTATATTTTATGGTTGTCTCAAACTCCAAAATTGTCAAAGGCCTAAGGAAGATGTTGGTTGATTACATGTTGAATTTCCATTGGCTAATTGGGATTCCTGATGACATTATTTCATTTTAGATATCTTGGTCTAAATTAATAATAAATATGTGTGTGAATTATATTTATGGAAAGGCTTGATGTTTGAATCAGAGTCTGATTAAAGTGAATGGATATGTCTTAATGACAAAATCTTTCATTTTTTTTGCATTAAATCAGAATTGGTTATGGATTTTTCATTTTTGATTCAATCATTATAATGATTTTACTTTGTCATTTACTCAAAGGATTTACGCTTGACCATTTTTTTAGATCTTGTAAGTTTCATCTTTCTATCCAAGTCATTGATTTGGATGTGTGTCCTCATCAGGGAGCTAGGTTTTGTATGAAATTATTAATGAGATACATAATATAGATAAAAACCAAGGAAAAAGTGAAAAATGAAAAATTATGATGAATGAGTGGATCCCAAAGTAATTAGATAGTGATCAAAGAGTGGTGGCATGGAAATAATCATGATCATATCAAGCTCAAGAATAATGAGTGGTTTCAAGATTCAAACAAGTTATTACGTGTTGGATGCTATGCATTACCTAATAATAATCAACAAACTAATTGAAAGGAATCACTTGGTAATATTGAGTAGTGATTGGCTCACCTAGTCTAGGCATGACCTTGGCATGAATAGTCTTGGTTGAGTTGGTAATTAGGGCATGGCCTCTTATTTTGATAATTTGTGGAATTTTGAATGATGGGGATTAGGATCTTCATGTATATATTATTTTTTAGAATCCTTTATCAAGGATAGATTATTTTGGATTAAAAACTACGCTTTGAACCTAGATGTTTTCTTTATTCTTTTTATTGCTTTCTAGGATAATTACTCCCTTTCTCATATTCTAGCCTAGCTATTATAATTTTTTTTATTAAACTTGAATGACTTAATCACCTAATACTATTAATCAAAATGAATATCTTCGTATGTGAAAGGTTGTTAAGAGTTTAAATCCATATCCTATGCATGTATATGGTGTTCATGGTCTTTTCCTCTTATCTATTTAGCTTCCTAGACTCTCACACCATCTTTGGGTTGAATTTATGATAAATTTGGCTCAACCAATGATTGGTTTCAATAGGTTTAGTCAATCAGACATTGCACTAGCATCTTTAGTATCATCAATATTTTTATCTCATTATCCCTTCTTTTTTGCATTTTATTTATGATGATAATTTAATGTAGGTTGAAATTAATCTGAATATGCATGATAATCATTGTGTTTATTTTTTTAATCATTGTTTAATCATAATTGAATATATACATGTGGTAAATATACTTGGAAATCAATTATTTACTTATCATGTTTATTTCGAGTAACTATGATTTATATTTGAGGCTAGGCCATGCTAAAATTATGTAGGGAACTTCCAACCTCTTTCTAAATGTCTTAGATAGAGCTATAAAAAGAGACTCAATTTATAAAAATTCCCCTTGCATGGAATGGTTACTCATCAACCTATTGATTGAATGTAACCTTACTAAGACCTGGTACATTTAGACCTTGGGGAAGCATTTTATTCATGGGATATTCTTCCTTTTAGGAGAGGTAGAGTATTAACAAAACCCTTCCTAATTATTGTTATGTCAAAACACTACCAACATGTTTTGGTGCTAGAAGGAGCCCCCCCCCATGAAAAAAAACTAAATCACAACCAAGGATGGAATTAGGACATTATGGGAACCTTTGCTTTCACACTGATTTATACCATAGTTTAATATGTAAAGCAAAGGGATATATACAAGATATTATTCTATTGGGATAAGTTTAGAGATTTTAGAGCTAAAAAATCATAGAAAGATGAGAGATAATAAAGATAAAGGGATAGATAAACTAGTCTAATCATAACATCCATTATTTCTTCATCTAATTTTGTATTTTAATTTTTCCCACCTTTTCATCAACTTTTTTATTTTTTGAAAATTCATTACTTTGTTAATGTCTTGTAAAAACTTCTCAAAGAGGGGTAAAATGTAGACACTTAAAATTAGATGTTTTGTGTTGATTTTAACCTTATTTACACTAAACACTTAATCATCTCTAATCCTCTCTAATCATCCTTAATTTTCCCTACTCACTATTCACTATTCACTACTTTAATATTCCTAAATTAATCAAAATTTATTTAACTAATCATTATCTAATTAAAAATTCCATGGATTTTTGAAATTCATTATTTTCATAAATATAAAAAATCAAAATTATCCTCATATGCCCAAAGGCTCCACCTATCCCCCACCATTATAATTTAATAATCCACCTTTATTCCCATTGGCTTTCATTATCTAATTTAATAATTTAATAATTCACCTTTATTCTCATTATCCTCCATGATCTAATTTAATAATCCACCTTTATTCCCATTATCTTCCATTATCTAATTTTATCTAATTTAATAATCCACTTCACATCCACTTAATAATTTTATATCATATCTTTCTCCCAAATGAATTTTATATTAATTTATGAGTTCCACATGTTCTCCACTCATATTTTTAATTCAATATTCCCATTATGAATTAAAAATTACCTTTTATTCCCATCCCTTGATCTTAATACCGAGATGGATGGTTAACATCCATTTCCAAATTATATAAATTAGAGGGTATTCCTCTAATTTAGTCAAACTTCTTTATCATAGCTTTATTATGTTGAGAATGTATGAGATTGCATACCATGATGCTACCCATTTTACCCTTGTGTTGGAAGAGTGATAAAACCACATTTTTAGAGAAAATTGAATCCAAATCACAATGAAGGAATATTAATTTTATGCTAAGGTATAATTTAGTTTTGTTTCTTTCATTTGTAGCTCTTTCATAGGTGAAGTTAGTTTATAATAAGATTTCATTTGATTTCTTAGCTTATTTGCTTTTCTAGATTTCATTGATACAGTATCTAAGTGTTTTTTTCCTATAGGAAGGATAAGAAGTGCCAAAAATCATTATTAAGTGTTCAGACCAAAACCCTTTTCCCTTTTGTTGTAAAATCATCGATTTCAAATAGGCAATTTTGTATAAATTTAGCAATTTTGCCTATTAGTAAGTGATATTGACCCAATTAAATTTTCTTGGCTTTAGTATTGAAGTATTTTAAAAACCTTTTTGATAATATGTATATATTTTCAGTCTCTAGATATATTTTATCATCTTGTTTTAAATCTAACTAATAAACTATTAATCATTTTTCCTTATTTTGCAAAATTCTTGATTGCCAAATTGCAATTTCACAATAAAAATCATGATATCAACTAGACACTCATAATTTTGCAAAAACCACATAGTAACCACTATAGTTATCTTCTTTCTTCAAAATCATGACATCATAGCAGCGGTTTTTATAAAAATATATGATATTATGATTTTTGGATGTGATTTTGTAATATATATACTATGTATCTATGGTTTTGCCTTATATGACTATGTTTTTGCACTCATTTTTACATTTAATTTTCTCTTTTTTGAATGAAATTTTTAGAATAATTTTAAATTAAATTTTCCATTCCAAGCATCCCACAAGGCCTAAATTTTGTTTGGCATTGGGGGTACTATCTCTCAATCCCACCCTATATCGTAATAGGGAGCATGTCAGGGGCACTACCCCCAAACCCCACAAGGGGCACTACCCCTTAACCTCATAAGGGGAACCACCCCTTAACCACACAAAGGGATCTACCCCTTGATTCCACTATGGGATAACTCCCCTAAACCCCTACATCATGGCCCCCTCATCCAAAAAATTTATAGATCCAAATCATGATTTTTAAGTAGTTTTTATTAAGGCTTATTAGACTAACATTTTTTATCTCATAAGGGTGAACCTAGTAGACTTTTTGGATTGATAAAATATTCTATTTAAAATAATATTTTCATATAATTCCTTGTCTTTTAGGTTACCCCTCAATATTTCCAACTGAAACTACTAATCATTTTCTTGTAGGTCACTTGTCAAAGACATTTTGGTGTATTGAAAATCATTTTGTTTATCTAAGACTTTTTATCATTTTAATCAATTTATTTAAATTGTTTTGCCTAAATTAATTTATATATGTATTGTATATATCTTTTATATTATTTAATCTTGTATATATCTCACATCTAACTAATCAACCTTTTTTTGGTCTACTTGTCTGTCACTTGAGGGCTATAATGGTGTAAAATCTATTCCTTGTGTCTTTGTGACAATCCCTAGAGGATCAAAAACCATCACAAACCCTCCCATTTTTTTATATGGTAAACATGACATGGAATTGACACCCATACACTTTCCATAGTATTAGGTGGATAGTGATCATGGATTTGACCACCACACACTAATCCACACTCTATGTTCTAGTGGAGTATAAATATTAGGGACAATTATTATAAGGTTAAGTGGTTGACCCCACAAAGGTCATATATGAAGAATAAGATTTAATTATATGAAATATCAATTAGATAAAAACCTATATAGAATTGATCCCCACCATACCTAGTGTATATTTGGGACACCCCTAAAGATCATGTTCAACCTATCATAAGACCTTTTGGCCATAATAGGTGACTTACTACTAGATTTAATATCAACACCCACGTGATCATCATATGTAGATGAGGTTGAGAGGGTTTTTTAGACAACATAATTGGTCACCATCCTAAAGCCTCACCTTCAAAGCAATAGATGATGTAGTCATTAGCTTACACATCCATAATCAATATTCTAGTCTTAGATTTGTGGTTTGCTTGATCTAGTGAGTGTCATGCTAGAGATATGCTATTTTTGAACCAAGTTATTCTTTTAACCATACCTATATACACCTATATATGTCTTAAAATATCATCATATTGTATATCATTATCTTATCATCATACCATTCTATACATCCTTATCAATATCCTCTTGTATATATTTTCTTTGTATAACGTTTTGAACATTGTCTCATCCTACATCTTAGTCACATCCTATTATAGTCCCACCCATAACTAAACACACCCCATAATTTCCTTATCATAATTAATTCTTTCCATCCATATATCACACCTTATCATAGTCTAACCTCATATTCTTCACTTTGCCTTAATATTAATAAAATCATCATTATCACTTAATCCACCTTTTCCATAGCCAATATTAGTCACATCTTAGTCCTTTTTCATCATATTCCCACATAATCTTAATTTTCTTACTCATCCTTAGAGTCTTGGTCCAAACCATATCACCCATCACAAAATTCACTTATCTTAACTTTGTCTTGCCTAATCACTTTATCCCTTACAACCTAACCTAATAATAAGTCCCACCCATCGTTACCTCATCATAACCTTGACCATACTAATCATCTCAACAAGTCTATAGTCGATCACGAGTCTTCATCTACATTGGAAAACATTTTTATTATATCAAGGTCCTCATTATTAGCTTGCTTATGCCTAATTATGTTTGAATCATAATCACAATCCTATCACTCAAATAATTTCATCTTATTTAATTTGATCAAGTTAGACTTGAGATAGATTTAATCCTATCAATCTTAATATAAATCAATCTCTTGGGCTAGTCTAGCCCTTCATCTAATCTTAGAGCTTGTCTTAGCTCACCTAGTTGAATCTAGTCTAAATAGTTGAATTCTCTCTCATGTCCTAAGTTGGTCCACTCAAATAATTTTTTATCCCAAAAAATATTTCATATCATTAATTCAAACTTGACATCAAACTAAAGCAATCCTTTGTCCAAATTTATTCCACACATACCACCTTCATCCCTCAATCTATTCACTCAATCCCCTATACCTACTGATTAGGGTCAATCAACCACATCATCCATACATTCTCCTATATTTATTCATAATATATTTGTTCAATACCCTTATTATATAATGCCTCATGTCTAATAGGTATATGTTCCTTTCATGCCTCCTTGAGCTAAGCACTCCATGTCTTATATAATTTGACCCCATCCATATAACATTACCTCCAGTCTAAACCCATCCATGTAATTCCCATTCAAATCCTCCATCCACCAATCATATCCAGGTGTCTATCCCTTCCTATATTAATAAAGGGAATCCAATCTTGGATAACTCATGTTCTACTAGTATACCCACCTAGTCTCATCAACAACCATTTGATATAAATTATAATGCTTCCACATCCAAAGAATGAAGTGAAATGTCCCTTATATCCCTCATCCTATATCATTAAAATCTATCTTACACTATCTCATTGCCAATGGAATTATGGTATATCCAACCATATGACATATTAATCCCACTAAGCCTAAACCCTGTTGGTATAAAGCTAATTAATATTATGTATATCACCAAACCTAGGGGCATACCATTAATCAATGTCATAATTTCTAAAACTATGTTCAAGACCTCATAAAACATGGTGAAAACTCAAGAATGAATCAGATGAGTCTACATCCATGGGTGAAAAAGAAGAATAATTCCAATATTCCATTATTGATCATGATCAAGCCCTTCCCCTTCCAAGCCAAGGTTAAGACATCACATCCATACTCCATAGTTCCCCTATATTTAATAAATTCTCCATAAAAAACAATTCTATTTCCCATGATCCTAGTCCATCCTTCACTCATGATTCATTATTTTATGTGATTATCCTTAGCAAATCCATTGTTCCTCCATCATCTCCGCCTCATCCACCATATCAAAATCCCCATGTTGAGAGGTCAATTATGGATAATAAATCTTATAATATTAGCATTGCATCTTATACATTAGAGTCAACGTCAAAATCAATACAAGTATTATCTAAATTAATATGCTCAACACTAGTATCTAAATCAAATTCCTCATCAAAAATATCATCCCTCATATACAATATAGAAAATAATGACTATGCCTGCCCTTTTGATGATACATCCAATTTTGATGATAATCAATCACCAGACATATCTTTTAATCCTAATTAGGATGATGAAGTTATAATATATTTATTTCAAGATTTATCTATCAAAGATTGTCAGACTAAATTTGATCCTAATTTTGATGTGTATACAACAGTTAGTCCTAAGGATCCTTTTGTTTATCTTGAGGAGATATTTTCCAATATTGAAATTGGGTCTCCTAGGAACCCTTGTGAGGACCATGCTATCCGATCACCACTCATTGACCTCATCATACCATATACACTACCTTTATCCATCATATGTCCTTTTCTTCCTATTAATGATCATTTAATCACTTCCTTCCATAAGGACAAACATAAACACACATCATTGGAATATTCCCTAAGTAATATAACATGTGACATAAATACAAATGTCTAATACCATATTCCAAAATTCATAAATCAAGATAAAATCACCTTTGATCCCATAAATTAAAATCAAGAAAAGTAAGATCATCAACCTAATCAAAAAGTGTCTTCCCATGGTGAAGCCCAAAATCAATCACTAAGGGACTGTCAAAGTAAAAATAATCATTATCTATCATGTCAAAATCAATATCCTATGGTAAATCCCAAAATTAGGCACTAGGGGGTAGTCAAAGTTAAATCCAATCAATAAATTAAAATAAATTTGAAATCAATATCAAGATGGCTAATAATCCTTCCAATAATCAGATCAAAGGAGAATTTTTTACTCCAAAAGTCTTCAATATCTTAAAATATTTTGTCACATGGAACAAATCAAATGTAGAATGTCCAACAACTCTAATGACGTGTGTGATTTATAGTCTTAATCCTACATCACCCATTACACCTTATTATCATGAAAATATCCTCAATTAAAGTCTAATACACCCCCATCAAAATTAAGATCTAATCTAGTCCATACATCACATCACCCACCTAAGCATCATTGTCTTGTCTCTTATACGGGTGATGAAGACACCTAATCAAGATATATAGATGTGTTGTAATTTAGAATCAATGAAGGTTACATAGACATCATAATTGATAATATGGTCATAGAATCACATATCTCTAGAATAGGTTTTAGTTAATGATCCATTAAGTTTTACAATTATTACATATCATACCCATATCTAATAACATGAGATGCCCACAAGTCAAAAATTAAAAAAAATCAAAAGTTCAAAAATAAAAAATGTAAAAATAAAATCATTCATCTAATGGCAAAAACTCATCTTCTGGTGCCTTAGGAAAGTGCAATGATGAAAACTGGATTTTAAGATCATGGTAAAATACTATATTATACACATTTTACCTCAACACTTAAGGAAAAAATATATCCATTTCATCCATCAAACCCTGCCCTTATTAATCCCATTCATATCATATCCCTATGTCCATATCATACATACTATTATGTCCCTCTTTTCTTATAGTATTGATCTTCATGAGGGAGTGAAATTTAACTTGAAAAATTTTATGGAATCATCTTAACATATCCTCTAATGGACACTCAAGCAAATAGCTATCTGGTTCCTTCAAAATGTTGTCATTAGAGATCCCTAGTCCATTCTTCCTTGGTCCTCATTCCCTTTTTATCCTCACCCTCATCCTTTTGTCATCCAATCCATTATTCCATCCATCCTTATCCTAGTTGTTAGGCTTGGTATTCCCTTTGCTATTAACCACCTTTTTATAGTGTATATACATATCTCAAAAGACCAAAATTTTTAAATATTTCAAACATACAAAAAAATTATAAAATATAAAGATTCCCAAAAACATCTCCATTATTTTGTCTTGTGTCATCTTGTCATATGTCTTGATTATCCCAATTGTTTTATCCTATGTTCTTAGATTGGCCATATCATTATCATCATGCCTTGTCATATGTCCTAATGGTATTATTAGCTTATCATCTTGTCATATGTCCCAACATCATAGTCATATTAATCTATGTATCCATATCCTAATCCCAGTCCCTAGTCTAATCCTTATCCTAATCCAAGTCCCTAGTATAATCCAAATCCATATCCTTGTCCAAATCTTTATCCTAATCAAAATACCTAGTCTATTCCAAGCCCATACCTTATCCAAACCATAATCAAATCCTAATGATCATTACAACATCATCTAACTCATCACTTAATCAATCACCCTACCAACTCTTATCATTTTAACAAGACACAATGACATTGCATATAGATATTGGTGTGTGTTACTTGTAGGTTCTATGTTGTTTGAATTTTTTCCATATGATTATCTTATATTTCATTTATTTTTATATGTTTATTTTTAGTTTTTCATCATATATATTTTTATCTATTTTTCCTCCCACAATTAGGGCATCGACAAGACTATAACTTTTTCATCTCTTGCTCCAATGCATGTGTCCTTGTTAAGGGCATTATATCTCTTAATCATAATTTATCTCATTAATTTGATGAAATGTAGACCATTTATTCATCTTTTTAGTACTTAATCATATAATTTAGTTTCTTTCATCCTCTTCATCATAGCACTCAACTTTAGCTTTGATCTACACTCATAATTAATATTTTTAAATCATTATATTATTTTTAGGCTGATGTTCTCCCAACATGTTTCATTTCTTAGGATATGCTAAGAGCTCATGGACTTTATCATCTTGTTTTGGATCTCTCCCTACCATGCATCCTTACCTAAGATATACTAAAATCTTATGGCCTTTTATATTATCATCATAATATGTCCACTCCCTATGCATATGTATTCACTAGGGGAATCATCACATTGTATCTCATTACTCTAGTTGAGTTCTTTTTCTTCATGATCAATCACTATCATGTAATTTCATCCCCTTGTCTATTCATCACATCCCACCCCTTATTTCTTATTTTCATGTGCCATCTGACTCCTTTCTCCCCACATGTCCCCTCAAGGGGAATCGGATCCCCTAACATAATTTAATAACATTCATCCATGAAATGGTAAAACTTTTTATTTGAAAGACCATTACTCACTCCACTCCATCCACTCACAATGCCCTTTCAAAGAGGGGAAAAAAGTATGCACCTAAATCTGTGTTCCCTAAACATTTTACTAATCTTTTTATTTATCCAATAAATTTCATAACCATAGTCCTAATTAAATAATTTAATCCCATCCTCCTTAAATATTATTCATTCACTAACCTTATCCTTATCTCACCAATATATATATTCTTTTAATCATCTCATAATCTTATCCTAATCTCACTTATCCATTTTTTAGGAATTTTAAATTCACATGACCCACCTACCCACTTAAAATAGCCTACTCTTAGGCTTTTCTACACTCCTAATCCCTAATCACATACATAATCCATATCCTAATCCACTTCTAATCATAATTGGTCCCTAATAGGATTCTAGAATACTCCAATTTTACAATCCTCTCTAACTTTGTCCCTTCTCTCTAGAAGCCTCTATTTTAGAGGCTTCTAAGGAATTTTTAATTCCTTAGAAATTTATCCACCCTTTATCGTCATGGATAAACTTTTAATGTGATCCACAGATCTTACTTCCTTGGCCTATTTAAATAAGCCACTCCTCCATATCCAAACTAACTAGAAATAAATAGAGGAAGCCATACAATCTCCATGCCAAATCCATGAATCTACTTGATACATGAATCCATAATCATAATCATTGATCATACCATCACCATGTCAAAATTATAAGTATAATTGCAATCAATAATTTAAAATTTTGGTTTGAATATCTTGAAAGGAGGATAGGAGAAGCAAGGAATAGGTAATATTTATCTAGTTGATTCTAATTTGCTTCCATAATCTCTCCTATTAAGTGCATTGTGCATTTTGGGTAAAATTCCTTTGTTTTTGGTATTTTTTATTCATTTTATAAAAAATACAATCACACCCACAATAATAAACTATAAATCAACCAAATGGTGGTATAGACCTTGAGATATGAAATCTGAGGCAAATGGTCAGACACGTGTCCAATGATGTAATATGTCTACATAGACATGGATCTTATCATTAAAATAAAAAATTTAAAAACATGTCTCAAGGTAGTATTTTCAATTTCTAGAGGCCTAATAGACAATGGAACACCCAACTGAATAATAGAAATGTGCCCAATCATCTTGATAGAGGTAATTAAAATAGTATTAGTGCTTCTCATTTAGTGAAATTTATAGAATTGAATTTAAACACCTGGTGTAAAATTCATAACACAACAGACCATGAAGAGAACAATTGTGTTGAGTTTATAGTTTCCTATAACATCTTCCAAAATGAGATAGATAACATGGAAATGGTGCCTACTATGGGTGATAATCCAAACCAAGATGGAGGAAAATTAGACACCACTATAGTATTAGAGACCTCTAAGTTTTGATTTGAGGATGAAAATGAGCCGAAAGATAATTTATATGTTATATACCCTTTTAGATAGCTCTAAATTGGGAATAATTATCATCTTAAGAGTAAATCAACTGATCCTTTAATCACATAAACTCCTCTAAGCAACACTCAAGTCCCACTTGATGTGAACTCAAATAATAATCCCCCCACTACCTAAAGCACCTCCCATATATTATTATACAAATAAATATGTGGCCCTTAATCCACCTAGAAATAAATAAAAACAAATTAAACTTGACCACGAAGTATATAAGTTATGAAGAAAACCAAAGATAACACTACTATGTTTGAATTATTGCAAGTGTATAATTAGAGGGAGTTAATTTTGAAATAATTTTCTATTAATAAATGGAAATAATCTATTAACAAATTTTATTCACATGTTGACATGCATAAGGAAAGAATTGAGACTCCACCCTTTCTTATAATAGTTAGTATCTTTGGCAAGAACATGAATAATTAATTAGTTGATGAAGGTGCTTCTAGAAATGTCATGGCATATTGTATCTATAAAGATTTGGGTCTTACACCCACCAAATCTAACTAAAAGGTAGTACAACTAGATAAAATAGAGGTGAAAGTAGTAAGGGATGTGAATCATATGCACATGCAATTGGCCTTAAACCTAATGATTCAATAATTCATTGATATGTAAGTGGTGTATATCCTTGATGTTTATAGTATTTAATGGTTAAGGAAACTCAATGGTTATCTATAAACCAATTTTTCTCCCATATGGCTATCATGGTATGGTCTACCTTACCGAATCAAAATTGAGTGAGAATTGAAGATGAAAAATATGATTATTGAGTATAATGAAACAAATGAGATCCTCTATGAAGAATTATAAATGGGAGTTTAATCATTGGACAAAGAAGAAAAGACCCATGATAGCCTCTTTATTAATATGATCAGTGTGAAACAGAATGTAAAATTAGAGGAATTAGACTAGTTAGATGAAGAGTTATTCTATAGTGCCTCAAGGATGGTCTCATTTCATGATGTAAATCTAACATGTGAGAATTTGAAATCTGATAACTCAAGAAATAATAAAGAGTTTATATTCTCTTCACAATATGAAACAACCATTATGGATAACTTCATTCTTTATCCTCCCATATAAAAGTTATCGATAGTGTCTTTGTCAATTGAAGGACTTAATATATACAATAAATAAGGTGATCCTAGGAAAATCAATGAGTTCATCTCAAGCTCTTCCAATGAGGAAAAGATAAATCTAGATACCCCTAAACCTACCCCTTATACATAAAATCTATATGAAGGATCCTCATTAACCAAGAAGAAAAATAGGTTCTCAATAAAATATGAGCGAGTATACCTAAAAGTTAACATTATTGATGCACTCCCTTATTAATACAACTAATTTCTAGAGCTGAATCTAAACTATGAACACTAAAATTGTATACTTATATTTCTAAAAGTGGGTGTGGCACTAGATAAGAATTGATTAATCCTAAAGGGAAGTTTTATTTGGATACAAATAACCTACAAATTTCTAACACAAACAATGTGACTGAGTATGAGGTTTTAGTCCATGGACTTTAACTCACCCTAAGAAATAAGGTGAATAACATTAAACTATTGAGTGACTTAGAATTAGCGATTAAATAATTAAGGAGATAATATGCATGCAATGATAAGATCTTTTCAAGATACTAAAATTAGGTCTAGAATCTAATAGAATATTTTGATGCATTTAGAATTCATTCTCTACCTAGACAAAAGAAATACATAAAATATGCACTAGATACTATTGTAAGTACTTTTGAACCCATTGCTAATTAGAGTGTGAGAAGATTATCAATAGAGATAGTATCTACCCCCTATGTCCTTTATAATATCATGAATTTTCAAGGTTTTAATGATGACCAACACATATTAGAATTCATCACCAATACAAAGGTATTTTCCAATAATATTATCAATGAAGATGGTTGAGAAGACTTTGAGATGATGATGGGACCATAAAACTAAAGACAAAAAACATACCGAAGGGGATGGTATCACTTGATAGACTATTCCAGATCGATTAACAAAAGGAAAATAATATGTCAACCCTTAATATAGGAATGTTACATATGAATTTAGATTTGAGTGATGTAAATGATCTAAAAAATGTGCTTTTAGGAACAACCAATACCCTAAAAGAGAATCATAAAATGACACAAGACCTCAGATATTTTAAAGATGTGATTCCATGGAGCTATGAGTATTTGAAATCATTTGACACCTCCATCTTAACACACATAATCCCACTAAATTTAGGAGTCAATTAGGTAGAGACAAAGGTTGCTTAACTCACTACTTTATCCACTAATCTTTAAAGAAGTTGAAAAATTTTGTGCAAAAAGAATAATATTTCTAGTTAGGCACTCCACATGTGTTTCAAACTTGGTACAAGTGAGAAAAAATGATGGGGAGATTATAATTTGTTTTGGTTTCAAAAATTTGAATAACACATCTAAATAATAAGTTCTAAATTTTTTGAATGTAGATCAAATGATGTCCTTCTTGGATATATACTCTAGTTATATTTAGGTAGTAGTCATATATGAGGACCAGATCAAAATAACATTCAGAACTAAGTGGGTCACCTTTACTTATAATAGAATGCCCTTTGGCCTTATCAACATAGGTGATAAATTTTAAAGGGACATGGACATAGCTTTAAAATAACTTATAGGAAAGTGTATTATGGTATACATGGATGACATTATATTCTTTTCCAAGCATAGAGTGACCATGTCATAGATTTGATAAGAGAACTACAATGATGTAGAGATCATGGGATATCAATGAACCAAAATAAGTGTATAATTTTTGTCAATTAAAGTACTCTATTAGGCCATATAATTTTTTATTGGGGTATATCAATAGACCCTAAGATAATACAAGTTATTATATAAATCGCATTGCCCATCATGAAGGAGCTGAAATCATTTCTTTAAAAGATTAATTTTGTGAATTATTTCATCTCCATATTTGAAGATACAGTTAAATGAGTGAATACCATACTTAAGGACACTAAAATAATATGGAAAAGTGAAGCACATGTATATTTCACCCAAATCAAAGAGGTAATTATGTGTACACTAGTGTTGATCAGGCCTAATTACACAACATTTTATATGTATTCTACTTTAGAGCATTTGAACACTACTATTTTGACTCAAAGAAATAGAGATAGAGATGAATTACCTATTTCATTTATGATCTCCACATTGAAAAATGTGTAATTTAAATATATTATGATCGATAAATAGGTATTTGTAATGATCAAGGTTGTCAATAAATTTTATCATTACCTATTATACAATAAATTATTTGTTGTTATGTCTAATCCAATAGTAAAAGACATGTTAATTTGGAATGAATTAGGTGAGTAAAGAGGAAAGTGGATGAATATCCTTAAATATTTTGACCTTTAATTTAAGTCAATGACTATTGTGATAGGGCAAAGACTTAGTAAAACTATGGAAGATTTAGATCCAAAAATCACTTTTCACTAGTATAAAATTGAAGACACCACTAATTATGATTGGTACAAGGATTAAGTCCATTATTTGCTTAAAAATTAATTCCTTGATCATTTTAATTATACATGGATAATGGTATTGCACTTTAATATTAGCCACTATATGATCAAATATGGTGTGCTCTATAGAAGTAACCACCAAGGCATTTATCTGAGTTAACTTTATAAAGATGAAGTAACTGGCATGCTTAGTGTTTTTTATGGAAAATATGGGACTTAACAGGTATAGGGGATAGAATGTCCCACCAAATATTGATATCAGGATATTATTTACCACATATCTTTAAATATATACATTTTATATGTTTGAAACTACCCTACATGTCAAACAATTATGTATGGAGAAGATACTCTAGTGGTGCCTCTAATACTAGTAGTTGAAGCTTGACTATTTATAAAGTGGGGACTATATTATGTATTAATAATAAATGAAAATTAATTTGTAGGCCACAAATTAATCCTCACATCCATGGAATACTACACTCATTGGGTTATGGCTCAACCATTCAAGAATTGCACAACTGACATAGTTATCCAATTCTTAGAGGAAAACATTGTCATAAGGTTTCGTATGCATTATGCACTGGTATGTGATAATCGACCCAATTTATCCTCTTTAAAATTCTTGGAATGGGCATATGATCAAAAATTTTCCTAAAATTCTCTTCTAATTATTATCTACAATTAAATTGACTATTTGAATCCACTAATAATAATTTGATAAACATAATTAGAGGAAACTAAAAATGAATTCTAGGAATTGTCATAACATCTTAAAATTTGCATTGTGGGTTTATAGGACTAAAACTAATGTAACTTTAGGCACTTTTCCTTACCACTTAGTTTATAAATAATGACCTATTTTTACATTTAACTTAAGGAGTATTACCTTGAAATTTATGACTGATTATTTGTGAGAAAATGACTAGGTAGAGGCCCACCTCTTGAATCTTATACACTTGGATGAAAAATGTGATGCCTCCGTGATTCACTTAGGTTAACTCTAAGGGGTTGTAAAATGTTGGTTTGAAAAAATATCCAAATTGAAATCATTATAGTTCTTAAAACTTGTCATTGTGTGGGACAAGGATCATGAACAAAAAATTTACACCCTATGACTAGGTCTTGATCTAATTTCTAAAATCCTAGGCAAGAATGATTTATTCCTAAGGTGTCTAACTCCTGAATACATCTCATTTCCCATCAATGTAAAATTCTTAAAACACTACTTCCAAGCCTGTATTAGCTTGGGACATCCTATAAATACTTTCTTATTTCTTCTGGATTTGTTGTTTTATTTTCTTCCCATCACTTGTTTTAGTTTTTGTTTGCTTTCATTGTTTCTACCTATTTACTTTACTTTTCATTTATTGGTTTAGACTCATTGTGTCTCTTTTTAAGATGAACCTATTATTTTGACCTAAGGTTTCCCTTGATTGGTTTAAGGATAGTGAACGGGAAACTTGTGTTTGGATAACACCAATGGAATTCTTATGTGTAAAAATGTTTAAAACCTTATTCAAATTATTTGTGTGAACTATTGTGTTTTCCTTATATTGTTAGACTAATCAAGGCCAATGATTTTATATATAGAATATTTATTTAGAATGGAATATTTACCTATTTTGAATATCATCAAATGCACACAACAAAAAATATGAAGCATAATGCAACTAATTTTTTTTAGCCTTTTATTTAATTGAACGTGCACTTGTTGGTTATCACTCAACCCATGGCTTGGTCCCCAAACCTTTATGGATTAAAAAAATCAAAATATTATTTCAAAAGTAATGTAAAAAATATAAAATATGAATATTTTCCCCAAAAGGGTAATATTAGTAACCTCCACTATAGGCTTTCTAGCTTGGTTAGAAATGGAGTGGGACCTTAGAAAGGGACCAAAGGTATATCTATTTGTGATATAAACATGTGAATGGAAGTACAAAAATTCCCATGCCATTTCTCCATTAGAATAATTTTAAAATTCTTTATCCTTTCAGTAGTGTGCATCAGTTAGATAAATATAAGTTATTGTGTGTACATGAAAAATAATTGAAATAATCACATAACTCACACACTGATAGTACTTGGGTAGAATTATGGCTTAGTATGTCATTTTTTGGAGTATAATTTCATTCCTTCACATTTTTATTTTATCTCTGATGGTTATTTTTATTAAATTCTTATTTTTAATGAGAACTAGAGAAAATGGATTCTTAATATACTCATAAGTATCTCCTAATAAGAGTTTCCATTTGTTGTTGCTTTCACAACAAGCCCCATTTCTCAATATAAAATTAGGGACCCTCTTTTTTATTTGAGTAGCATGGGTTTAGTTATCTAGCATTCCCTTGTTAGGTTATTAGCCTTAGAGTGCTGTGTTATTCATATTTCAGCCAATGAATAATATTTTTGGCATAACCTAAGTTCATACCCTTGGCATTCAAATGATCCTAAGTCCCAACTAGGTTAGTTAGCACACTTTTCACATAGTTTAACTTTGAGAAACCTTAGGATTGTCTTGACATTTTCCCTTGGGAGAAGGTAATTTGTATTTTGATATCCCATTTACCTTTATTTTTAGGGTAGATTAGGGTTCTAGTTGTGTCAAGATCAGCTTATTTGAGACCTTTTTATCAAGACTAAGTCACCTAATTCCCTCAAGATTGAGTCACTTGATTCAAGTTTTATTGAGTTTTTAGTCTATCAAATTGAGTCAAGCGATATAAAATTATTTGAATTTTAATTTAACTAAGTTTATTCAACTATGTTTAACTATTTGAGCTTGATGCCTTAGTTTCCTTTATTTTATCATCAGTATTTTGATTCCCCCAACCCTTCCATGTGTCACTATCAGATCATTTCAAAGTTCCAATCCAGTCAAAAAAATTCTAAGTAAAAGTACCTATAGGCCCCAAGATCATGTTATGTGTCACAATCTTAATGACCTTGCTCAGTGGGGGATTAATTAGCATGTAATATTCCCATAGCCATGAGGCCATGAGAGGTCACCACATGGTGACATCCTAGGAGCCTAAAAGCATGGGACCATGGGAACTCTAATAAAATTATATTAGCCACATGGCCTTGAGATCCCAAGAATTCACCATGTGGTGACATCCTAAAAGCCTGAAACCATGGAGATGAAATCAACACACTAGATAGCTAGAAGCTAGGCTCATTATTTCATGTAACCAAACCATAAACCTAACTTAATGAGGGATTATAACATCATTATATGTACCTAAAATATAGGCCCAAATTGATGAGTGATTACTATGTGGAACCCTTATATTGACATCATTTCCTTGATCTTAAATTTAATGGTCTTTTACCCATCACCAGATTGTAAACCATGGGCCTTTAGAATAATAAGGATATGTCATGTATCAATTTGAGGTCTTAAATTTTATGGTCATCCCAAACATCAAAATTATCAAAGGCCTGAGGAGGATGTTGGCTAATTATATGTTGAATTTGCATTGGCTATGTGGGATTCATATTGACATTATTTCATTTTAGATAGTTTGGTATAAATTAATGATAAATTTATGTGTGTTTTATAAATATGAAAATCCATAGTGTTTTAATTAGAGTCTAATTAATTTGAATGTATATGTATTAATGTTAAAATATTTCATTTGTTTCTCACATTAAATCAAACTTGGTTATATATTCTTCATTTATAATTCAATCATTTTAATGATTTTTCCTTGTCATTTCTTCAAAGGACTTATGATTGGCCATTTTGTTTGATATTTCAGGTTTCATGTTTCAATCAGAGTCATTAATTTATGTGTGTCCTCATTAGGGAATCTGAACCCTTAGCCAAAGCATAACTCAAAAAAGAAAGCCTGGATTAGTGAAACATGGAAGATCATTTACCAATAATGAAACATGAGGTAAAATGGGGAAAGTTAGGGTCTGTATGCAAAAATGAAGGAGATACATAAGACAAATACAAACCAAAGATAAAGTGACAAATGGAACATTATATTAATGATCAGATCCTAAAGTAATCAACTGGTGATCAAAAAGTGGTGGCATGGTAATAAGGATGAGTATATCACAATCAATACCATGCATGTATATTAGATATGCATGGCCATGAGTAGATAAAATAATCTCTTAAATGATAGTGAATATGCATGACCTAACCATGATAAAAAAGTGGAAGGAATCACATGGCGATTCCAAGTAGTGATTAGCTCACCCGAACTAGGCATGAACTTGGTGTGCACAATCTTGGTTGAGTTGGAAATCAAGGTATGGCCTCTTATTTTAAAATTTTGAAGAATTTATAAGAATGGGGATTGGGACACTCAAGTATATATTGTTTTTTGGAATCCTTTCTCAAGATTGGCTCATTATGGATTGAAAACTGCACTATGGACCCAAACATTTTCTTCCTTATGTTTTAACTACTTTCTAGGTGTTTAAACCTAAAATGGATGTAAGAATCCTTGAATGTGGATTATATAGGGTTAATAATATATAAATTATAATGTGAAATGGTGATAATTAGATTTATAGTAGGCTAATCAGGAGTTAAACTCTTATACAAACATACACTAAATTTCATAAACTAAGAATAGACTAAATATAGAAAGTAAAACTAAGATTTGTGTGGAAATGATAAAGAATTAATATAATTAGTTATTTATAATTCTAACATAGTGTTGGTTATGGAATAATTATAGAGTATACTAGAATATGATTCTAGAATATTTTTTATATTTTATATTTGAAGATTCTAGAGCTCTAGGCACTAACATCAACCTAGGATGGTTGTATCAATGCTAGTGTCTAGGTTTGATGTAAGTAACCTATATATAATACCTACTGGAAAACGCTGAGACCACATGGATGTTTCTAATTTTCTCTTTACCTTCACTTTGATACATTAAAATTTGGGTCATAGACTGTGATTCATGAATTTTTAAAACCCTAGTTCTTCATATTCAAAATGCCCTTGGAGGAAAATGGGTTAGTGGACACATGGTATCAAGCTAATCCCAAATACCCTTATGTAATTTATAACTATATTCATATCCAATATTATGAAGAGGGCCAAAAATTTATGTGGGTTTCCCCTACATGTTGGCTTGTGTGTGAATCATGAAATATGTGCAAAGCAAGTAAAATAATGACCTAGTTTGTAACTTGGTAAATCAAGCTCTTGGGCTACTCCTTTAATACCTTAAAATTTTAGATGTGTTATACCTATTAATGGTATGAAAATAGGTAAGCTTTTTTCAATTAAGTGCTTTTTAATAATAATACTAGGTATTATTGACATGTTTTAGGTGAGGTATGAATGAGGCTTGATCTTGTATTTATATCAAACCCTTTGGATAACTATCTCACATTAAATTAATTATGTTGACCATTAGGATATGTTTTAGTTAAAAAATATATGAGTTTAGGGCATTGGACACTTGCATGGGGTCAATAAACTAACGTTGATGCTAGTGTTTATCTTAGAAGTTAGTGTCTAGGGAGCTAGAAAGTAGGTACATGTTCAAAACTTGTAGAGATGGAATATAAGAAAATTTTAATAATTTTGGGAAAGATATATGGCCTGAGTCATCAACATAAGACTAGTTGTACTAAGATATAAGATAAGAGGCATAAGATATATCAAATGCAAGACTTATGGAAGTGTAAAAGGTCAATAACTAAGATGAACAAATGATGTTTGATTATTCCAAGTGTACAATGTTAAGGTTCTATATAATCTATAAATATAATGTGAATTCACCTCCCCCTTTAATCTAGTAATGAAATTATTAGTTTAAAATCAAGGAATTCATACGTGGGTGTGTATAACACACCTTGTCTTTGCATGTGCCCAAATTGAGTGATTTATTGGTGACTAACCTACAACTAATAACATGTTATGGTATATAATAATTACATATAATATGGAATTCAAAGTACTTGAAATAGATTGACATTGAAAGAGTACACCTATGTGTTGATGTAACAACCTTTCTTATTGACAAGTTATTTTCAAAAATATTTGCCATTGTAAGGCTTTCAAATTGATATTAGGACAAAAATAGATAAATATTGAAAGTGAATATATCTGAGAGAGAGAGAGAGAGAGAGAGAGATAGAGAGAGAGAGAGAGAGAGAGAGAGAGAGAGAGAGAGAGAGAGAGGCACATGCCCCTAACCTTGGATAAAAATTGAGTTTCCACCTTGAAATGGAGATTAGCTCAACTATGTAACCCAATGATACTTATAATATAGTGAGTCTGGATGATATGATTATGTTTAACCTAAAAACATGTCAAGCTCATGTGATTTATTCACCTCAACCATACCAAAAATGAACCAACTGCTATAATATACTAGCTCAATAAAGTTTTTAAGAGTTTTATTGGGGTATCATTACATAAAAGTGTTTTGGAATATGAAATTGATTTTGATTTTTTAATATTAGACACAAATTTCATAACATATGAACCTTAGATATATTGTACACTAAAACTATGTATAACAATGGTACCAATGTATAGAATTCTACCACAACTTTAAATATAAATCATATAACTATGTGTTTTGGCTAATATGGAAAACTATGTAAGTTTGGAGAATGTGCTTCTAAATATTTCTCCCACTATATATGAAAAATATGAAAAATGATATAATTCA
The DNA here is from genome assembly GCA_037957365.1 of Torreya grandis. Classification (NCBI taxonomy): domain Eukaryota; kingdom Viridiplantae; phylum Streptophyta; class Pinopsida; order Cupressales; family Taxaceae; genus Torreya; species Torreya grandis. The sequence continues at coordinate 2,195,481 of JARHVA010000699.1, read as the reverse complement.
ATGTGGAGAACATGTTTCCAAAACATGCCCCCATTGTAATTTGGAGATGTTAATTACCGAGTAGGTGTGGAGAACATGATTAAAAATCATTCTCCCATTGAATATGAAAATTATGAATGTGTGGAATCCATGTCCATGTGACATGCCCCAAATAAATTTAAAAATATATATGAGTACCAAATAATGAATAAGTGAAGAGAACATGTTTCCAAATCATGTCCCAACTAAATCTACAAACTCATCCAAGTGTGTATAACATGACTCAATGACATAACCCCACTAATATTCCCCCTTTTGAGGTGAAGTAAAGATAGGAAATTGTAGCTACCTCACCTCAAAAAGATAAGAAAATTGTATAATTTTTGAATAGAACCATTTAACATATAAACGGAACATGTATATGTATATATAACATTGAATTTCATAGAACCATTGTGATCACATGAATGCCTAAGATGAATGATAAGGATCATGGAAACATCTAGATAGTAAAAATACAATATCAATAGGAAAATCAAGCACACACATATAAGATAAATCAAAATCAAGTCAAAAAGAAATGGTCTAAGGAGACCAAAAACAAGGGGCATGTTCAAATGTCACACAATTGAAGGGGCATGACTTAGTCAAATGTTGATAAAAGCAATAATGCCATTTTTAAATGTCCATACAAAAACTAATGACATATATAAATGACAAATAAATCATATAAAGGCACATGGGTCACAATAAAAGGAGAATATTCAAATGTGTAAACATGGAATACAATAGTAAGGAAAGATACTCAAGGAAGTGAATGAAGGAAACCATAAGACACTATTATAAAATGTCATGTTATCCCATGGATCAAATGTGTTAGGAAAAAAATGTCAAGTGTATAGCATATCAAGTACCCTATGTAAGATGTAATCATAGATAAAGGCATGTATAATTAAATATGGAATCTTAAACATGGTAATGAAATGTGTTCATCAAACCATATAACCTATGTGTATCAATATCAAAGAAGTGAATTCCCCCAATGTTTGGATGGCATGACTAGAGGGAAGGCCCAACATCTTAAGTAGGAATATATCATGTATTTGTTTATTCATTTATCATAATTTATTTTAAATGTGACACATGTGTATGTCAGAGTAATTGAATATTCCATCCATCAACATGGAATTAACACATAGATGCCAAGGAGATAATAGAACATGTATGTGTTGAAAATATTTTTGGATTATTATTATTTTTTTTTGGAATTTTGAAATGCTTGAAAATGAAATATCATCTTATGATGGCATCACATGGATTATCATAGTTATTTTTGTAGAAATTGGAGGTCAATCCATAAATTCATCAATTCAAGTTCTCATTTGATTGCCCAAGTAATTGCTTCACTCGTTTCAACTAGGCATAAACATGGTATATTCTTGTAGTACTCAACATTTAATTCTCAACTACATTGGCATCAATTCACATAAGGTGCAAGTCTTATGTACTCACCCAAAGTGTAATTGAGAGGGAACTGGGGCCCACAATCAACTAGTTATGCCATGGTGCAAGGCTTCAATTTTAGTTCTTGGTCATTTCAACATAGGATTTGGTATATGTGAAAGCCTTTTCTTGGGTTAAGATTAAAATTATATAGGCATAAGCCCATTTGTGGAACTAATTCTAGTCATAAGGGTGAAAGCCTTTATTAGCTAAGTCTAGCATCATATAAGTACTAGATGGGCGAAGGTGATGCTTTAACTTGAATGATCATTATAAGCTCATGATTCTAGCCAAGGGAACACTTGGCATATGACCCTTTCTACACTTAGGCTATTCCTAAATAGTATGATGATGTCATCATAATTTATAGAGACACCATTAATGTCATAAACCAAAATCTTGAATATACATTACTTAACATAATTAAGTTGGAATTACAATATTATGACTATTTCATTCATTGTACATTCAACAAATCGACATCAAGGAAGTATAAACCATGAACATTGTATAATATATAACAACCCTATTCCTTAATGAAAGTTCAAATTTAGAATACATTCCATAACACTTAAGAGAAATAGAGCATATGTTTAACTTCAAAGTACTTAATGGCCTAAAAGCTCACATATGAGCTTGAGCACTACAATTTGGAGCTTCAAAGGCATCCATACTATCCTTAATACTAATGGTGATCCTAATAGTCTAGTTCCATTTTTTTAGATATTCACTACATCAATTCACATCTCTTTGCTCCCTTGTTCAAGCTAGTTTTATAGCACACAGGAGAATCTCTTTGCTCCATTGTTTAAGATGTTTAAGGTGGAGATTTCACATTGGTGCTAATATGGAGCCTTTTTTGATCATTCCATTAGCTCCTATTAGCTCAAGAATGAGAGAGAAAGATTCAAAAATCATATCATGAATATTATTTTGTGATGGATTTAAAAATATGGAAAAAATATTTATAATATTTTGATGAGTTGGTTACAAGACTCAACTAGAATTCCCATGAACCAAATCTTATTTAAATAAATATAATAATAAAACAAATACTTAACCAAAACATTGAAATAAAAGTATTTTAGATCATAAACCCAAAAAAATCCCCCTTGATCCAAAGGGGTATAGAAGAAGAAAGAATTGAAGAAATGACTTTAAAGTCATCAAAAGATCTCTATCATAACTACAAGTGGTGAACTATACCTCTAGTACTGACCAAAAACTAATTACACTCCATAAAGAAGCCTACCCATATGATTTGTGGAAAAAAATGGCTGATGAACATGATCAAAGTCTACTCATCCCTAATGATCAATGTTTCATACTACAGTGGAACACAATCAAGCATGTATAACTACATTGATCCACATAGGGTCCCACACATGAACCCATCAAAGTGAAAAACATGTATTATGTATGGCATATCTCCTTGATGTCCAATAAATGTTGATAACCTTTACTAACATTGAAGGTGCTAGCAACCCCTATCAAATCGTACTATCACTAATGACTAATTGAAGACCAAAAAGTGCAATATATTTTCCCCTATCAAGATAGAGGTGAGAATCCATGCATTGAGAGAAATAAATTCAAACAATATTATCTACTCCATGACATTAATATCAGGTATGGAAAGCCAAAAATTGAATTGAAAACAAAAATACAAGCCAAAATTTGCCATTCAAGCATTCGCCCAAACTTTGAGTGAATAACTAACTGGACAGGGTAATTAAACTCAGCATCCAATAGATCCTCCAACCTCCAATTATTACTTACACTTTGTTAATTACAGTGATCTTGATGGACTTGTAAAATATGTTATTGACTCTAAAATTAGAAGCATGAGGTCTCATGAAATTTGTCATTTTGAACATGTCAGTTTCCATTGATAATGCACCTTTATACATCATGGAATAGTTTTGTCACAAAATTCATACATGAAATCTTAAAAACACAAAATAAACTATTTTTTGTGTCTAGAACATCCTAAAACCTATAGTTTGATTGGTCACACCATGTAATTGGGTGAAATTAATGTGATTATTAATGTGTTAAGGAATTAAATTGCTAGAGTAAATGATAAAATTTGAACCTAAGTCTGTAAAACACACTTTTCCTTTAATAAGATACTTCAATTATTTGTGCACTTTAATTTAGAAAACTTTGTAATAGCTCAAAAAGTATTCATTTTGAACATATAAAATTTGAAAATCTTAACTTTTAATTTTTAAAAATTGAGAATATGATTAAGGTAGTAGTCATTTGTATATTGGTGAAATGGAACTGACCTATAACCTATAATTGGTAATGGAGAACCATGCCCCCTTGTTGAAGCATTTAGAGAATGTAGGTGTTCATGTTGAAGTGATTTTTAAGAGTTGAAAGTGATCAAGTCATTATTTATATATCATTAAATAAACCCATTATTTTGAAAGATACATTATTCCAACTCTCAAAAATGAGGAATAATATCCAACTCACTATCACCAAAAAGGTAGAACTATGATAGGTTTGATAGAAGTGATTTCAAGGTTGTTGAATGTTGCTATAATTAAATATACATCGACCACATATATTTAAATCAAACCATTACAAATAGATCTAGATTATATACTTGCATGATAAAAAATTAATTAATTCTATTCATGCCCATATCATGATTGAATTGTTCATATAATTTGCTTTCAAATGAATATTTTTACTTTAAATTTTCATAGTTTTCTTTTTGAAAGTCTCAACTTTGAATTTTTCATCTTTGAAATTTTGTAATTTTACATTTTTTCAATTTGAATAATCATGAGAATGAATTATTATCATTCCCCCTTTGAATATGTGTTAGTGATATAGAATGGTATGCATTTGCATGCTCAATTTTAATGTATTGCTACCTGTAACTTTGAATTTGTAATTATTTTTGTGTATGACCATACATAAATATTCAAGTGTGTATGCTTATATGATTTGATTTTTTGACAAGTGAGTTCATATCCATGTCATATCACCCCAAAATATATATTAACTTTGTGAATTTATGTCTTGTATATTATTTTTGAATCACTTTGAATCTTTTGAAAACCTATATTCTACTATAAAATATGATTTTGCTTTAAGTTTAATATTTAAAATTTGTATTTATTATTTTTTAAACATGTATTATGTATATTTGAACCTGTATTCTACCCCAAATATATTAATTAAGGTTTAAATCTCTAATAATTCTAGTATGATGTCCCACTTTTGAGGTGAGGAATGTATCTTGAAAGTCACTCATCTCAAAAGAATAGTTAATTGTATCATATGATAAATATTTTATCATATAATATAATTTCATCATGTTGGAATGTATGTCATCATATAATAGTAATCTATCATTGACATTTATGTAACATATTAAATACAAAGGCATAGAGTTTCAAGTCTGTATATATATATATATATATATATATATATATATATATATATATATATATATATATGTATATATATATATATATGTATATATACATACATACATATATATATATACATGCATATATATATATATATATATATATATGTATATATACATACATACATATATATATATATACATACATACATATATATATATGTATGTATGTATATATATAGATATATATGTATATATGTATATATATAGATATATATGTATATATGTATATATATATATATATATATGTATATATCTATATATGTATATATACATATATATACACACATACATATATATATATATATATATATATATATATATATATATATATATATATCATTAAGGCATGTAGTAAGGTAAGCATATTTAAAGTAGACTATGCACTAGAAGTGCATGATAGGGATCATGACACCACTAATCAAGCTTGATAAATGCACAAGCACAACACATAATAATGGCATGTAATGTCATACAATATGACCAAGGGACACATATAAGTTACATGTTCAAATGTTTCATAAGAAAATATTACACACATATAAGGCCAAGGGCCACAATTAGTGGACATGTTCAAATGTCACAGACACCATAGAAGGATCTTACATAGATGCTCGCTAAAATTTAACACAAAGGACAAGGGACACACATAATAATAAATAAATTTTAATCATATTATGAAAGAAATTAAACAACATTGAAGGATCATTAAAAAAATAAAATATAGTCTATTTCATTCATATGTATGAACATCATAGTGTTAGCATAATAGTATGTTTATGTAACATAGTGGAAAATATGAGTGATTTAGCAAGACACTTTTAAGGTATGTAGCTCAATGTTACATTTGAGATCAAAGATAAATTAAAATTTTGATGGTTTAACCTATAATATAAATATGAGTCCCTTGCATAGGCATGACCACTTGGTATAATGGAGTCCAACATCTAAGAATGAATATGTAAATTATGTCTTCCATCACACTCAAATACCTCATGAAGTGCATTGTGTATAGAAAATATTATGTTATCTACAAAAATATATGATAATTAAAATATGTAAATATAATTAAATTAATTATGTAATTCACAATAATGTAATAATATATCCATAAATATGATTGGAATAAGTAAATCTAGAATAATAATTCAAAAAAGAGAAGAATACTTGATAAATAAGAGAATTAAAAAAATAATATAAGAGAATAATTCATAATATTATCCTCAAATACCAACCAATACCTCATATATATACTCTACTTAAGCCATGGTTATTATTTAGGTTGATCCTTAGTAACATAGATAAATGTGACAAGATAATATGAAAGGTTTTGTAAGCTATAAGTAACCACACATATCCCTAGACATGCTATAGGTTCAAGGCATAGTATGCCCCTCCCATTTAAAATAATGTTTCCATCAATTTTGAACAAATATATATGTTATTTCATGAAATCTTCATCCTCCCCTTGAATATTCATAGTTCATATTCTTCCACTTGATCAAATACTCCTTAATCTATCTTATTCTTAGCCTTTAGTGTGTGTGATGGATATTCTCAAGTTATAAAATGACATGAAATTATTTATCTGGTATTAGTAACTAAATTTGGATATAAATTCATTATCCAATTACCTTATTCAGTCAAGATACATGACATGTAAGATGTAATCAAGTGGATTGGGGTACCTCCATCTTGTATACAATACTTCCAATTTTTTATAGGATCTTATAAGGGCCATAATACTTAGGATAAAGTTTTCATCATTTTTAATGCTTAAAATACATATTGTTATATGGATTTAAGTTCATAAAGACCCAATCACCCATGTTAAATTTCCTCTCACTATAGTTTTGACCCACTTATTTCTTCATTCCATTTTCTAAGACTAGCTAGTAACTCATGTTGATGTTGAATGCATTTTTAAATAGCTTGAAACTTGGGTTTCACCCTTAAGGATTAATTGATGTATAGGGATGATAACCATAAAGTACCAAAAATTGATACATTATGATGGAGGTATGAAAGGAAGTTTTATACCAATATTTTACTAGTGACAACCAATAAACCCATCATTATTGTGTATCTGATGAAAAAAATCAAGATACCATTATAGGAATTTGTTCATACCTCTACTTTATCATCACATTGAGGATGATATGATGAGATATGATTCAATTAAATACCCAAAAATTATAATAAATATATCTAAAAATTATTAGTAAATATGGTATCATAATCACTTACAATGATCTTGGGAGTAACATGTAGCTTTTGAACTATATCCAAAAAAGAAACAATTATTTTACAAGATATAAATGGCTAAGACAAGGAGAAAAAATGAGCATATTTTTTATGCCTATCCATAATTAACATGATGACATTTTTATCTTTAGATCTTATAAAACATGTACTTAAATCCATAGAAACCTCCTTTCACCTCTGGCTACAAATGGATAAAGGATAAAAAAGGCTGCGTGTCTTAATTGTTTCACCCTTGTTATATTTAAAAACCATGAATTCAACCATAAATTTATGTATATACCCCTTGATTCCTTCCAAAAATAAATCCTACTTGATTATATGATAGGTTTTTAAAAATATTGAGTTCCCCCTATTGTACATGCATGAAGATAATTAAGGATCTTTTGATTTAGGATATAATTTTTACATGGGTATAAATTATCTTTATACCATATTATGTTCTCTTTCCACTCATTTTTTTATAAACAAAAAAGGAATTGAATATTCTAAATTAGAATAGGTGTATCCATATCTTTATCCCATTCTAATCTTTCCTCTTCTAACCAATCTAGATGACAAATGTTCATTGCCCATAACAATGCCTCAGTGCATTCATCGTTCTTGGATAATACCTTTGCTACAATATTTTATTTTCTGATCTTACAAATAATTTAAAAATTGTATCCTAGAATTTTAGTCACCCATTTTTTTGTTATTTTGATGACACTGTTATTCTAAAAAAAAAAAATTATCATGACCAATATTTACCTTAAAGTGTCTACCCATTAGATAAGGTCTCTATTTCTCGACTACATGAAGAATATCCAACATATTTTTATCATAGATTAGATTTATCATGTTTTTTCCCTTCATTTGGTAACTCTCAAATGTAATGTGTATTCTTTCCTACATTAGTACTACTCCCATGTCATATCCTAATGCACATTTAGCAATAAATTTTTTGGAAAAAATAAGGGTAGCTAAAACTAAAGTGGTGCACATAGCCTCCTTCATATTCTCAAATAAATTACTAGTTTTTTCCTCCAATGGAAGAAATCCTTCAAAATAATTGTGAGTGGTGTTGTTATGTTGCCATATTTTTTTTTTTAAAAAAAATTGATAGTAAATTGTTATCCCTAAAAAGTCTTTTAGATTATAAAATATTTTTGGCACTTGTCACTCCATCATAGTTTAGATCTTTTTAGAATGTAGTTTTACACCTTCATGTTGATTGATATGACCCAAATACTCTATTTCTTAGACTCCAAAAACACATTTTTAAGGTTTTGCATAAATTTCATGTTTTTCCAAACCAAAAAATACATGTTTCACATGTTTTAAATGTTATTCCTAAGTTATGTTATATATTATAATGTCATCAAAAGTCACCAACACAAATATACTCAAAAAAGGCATAAAACTATTGTCCATCAAACTCTTAAATGTAGATGGTGCATTTATGAGAGTAAAATGCATGGCCAAAAATTCAAAATGGGCTTCATGAGTTTTGAAAGTTATTTTATGGATATCCTCATCTCTCATGTAAATTTAATGGTATCCAAAATTAAGATCTAGTTTTGTAAAATAAATAGCACCATGAAACTCATTTATAAAATAGTAAATTATTAGAATAGGGAACTTATCTTTGATGTTGTACCTTTTGAGTTCTCTAGAGTATATGAAAATCCTAAAATTTCCATCCTCATTATGCACCATGAACACTAGGGTTAAATATTAACTTTGGCTATTTCTAATAATATCCACATATAACATCTCAGATACCATATTTTAAATCTCTATCTTTTGGGAATATGGATATATGTATGGTCTAATTTTTGGTGGTTTACTTCCAAAATAAGATGGATGGCACAATCATATTCTATTATTAGTGGTAGTATTTTTGGCATGGCATGAAAAATAACTAGATGGTCATGAATAATCATATGTAAATCAAGATATATAGATATATTTGTTGGTTGAACTTATATGGAAAATAATCAAGCCATAAATCCTTCAACCCCTTTTTTGAGAATCTTTGACATCTTATGTAAAATAACTAGTTATGGATATTTTTATCATAATCCACATAGCTCAAATGTCCTACCTTCATGATGAAAGCACATGATAGTTACTATAATTAATCTCTATTATGCCCAAATTTTCTATATTAACTACTATTGATTGTATGATATAGGCAAAGTCTTCATTCCTTATAATAAATTATGCTAAGATAAGTATCCATCACATAAATGATTGAATAATAAGATGACTAGGTAAATATACTTTTTCTACTCTAAACCAATATTATCATTGGTTTAGATAATATGCAAACAATATGAAAGACTCAAATTTTCATATAAATCACTAAAGTTAGAGGGAAGTGCTCATAACAAGGAATACTTTAAATACTTTGTTGAATGATTTGACTAGTTATGGTCCTTGGCTCGTTTCATTATATTCTAGGAAAAACTGGGTCAAAATACATTTATTTGATGTCAAGCATAAGTAACTCATACAACAAATATAATAGAACTTACTCTTTCATTTTAAGCTAGTCTTGTTATGCGGAAGGTTTATAACATAAAATTTTCTAAATGCCTCAATCTAGGAGTCTTCCACAAGATGTATTTTATAAAAATAATCATCTACATTATAATTATATAGTCAATCTATATTGTCATTCCCAATAAAAATCTCATAGCTATTTATTTAGGTTCTAATCAATAAGATAAGTTTGATTTATTAAATCACATCACATATAGATCAAAAGAGAGACACAATGCTTATATGATAAGATTCTCACAAAAAATATTTAAGCAAGAGAATGAAACTATTAATATGTATTAAAAGGCCAAACTGGCTAAGGAATCTTTCCTTACATAATGAATCTTTCCCAAGGATCTACATATAAAGTATATACCATTTAGTTACATAAAAATTTATCAAAGAAAGAGGTTTAAAAGAAATATAAAAGAAGTCTTTACCCATAATTAGGTCATTATAAAAATAATTATATTTCATAAGAATAATACAAGCAGGTTGTATACTATTAACATTTTCCAATACAAGAGATGGCATCCACCATATTCATAATCATGAGGTAGAACTCTAGGTGTGATTAAGTAATGAATGATTATAATTAAATTACTTAGATAATCACATATAATGATTTTATATTTCATAACATGCAAATGTGAGAGATCACATAGAAATAATTGACAACATAGCATAATATTAGATAATATAACAAATCCACTTTGAGAGGGCAACCTCCATAACAATGCACTAATACTAGAATACTTAACATGATGATCAAAGACTAACCACAACCTCCTATATATAGTCTACTTAGCCATGGTTATTCCATAGTTCAACCTAACTAAGAACATAGAGAAATGTAACAAGAGTATAAAAGAGTGAGCCACAAGTCGACCACACATATCCCAAGACAATCCAAAGGTTAAGGGCGTAGCATGCCCCTCCCCTCAAAACAATGTTATCCTCAATGTTGAGTCAACTCTAGATGTTTTTGCATAAAATATTCATCCTCCCAAGTAGCATATTCATAGGTTAGATTCTTCCATTTAATTAGGTACTCCTTAATCACTCAAGAACACAACTACTTAGTCCACATTTGAAGGATCACCTTAGGATCAAGAACAATTATTTCTTCCTCATCCAATTATGGTAACTCAATTTAGGTAGCCACTTTGTGTCAAATTAATATCTTTAGCCATGATACATGAAATATTGGATGTATGCGAGTGGAGGAAGGAAACTCTAACTTGTAGGCCACACTACCAATTTTTTGTAAGATCTAATAAGGCCAACAATACTTAGGGAAAAAATTGTTATCCTTTTTAAATTACTTCAAGGATATTTTCCTATATGGCTACAAGTCAAAGAAAACCTAATCACTAATGCTAAAGTACCTCTCACTCTTGTGTTTATTTGCTTACTATTTCATATAATTATAGGCCATGGAATAAATTTTCATGTAAATTGGCAAGGACCTATTATTTATAGTGAATATGTTCTTCAACTGTATGAACCTTAGGATGGACCTTCAAGTTTGAAGTTATGGATAGAGGGTGGTATCCATATAGTTCTAAAAAAGGAGACATTTTGGAAGAATTATGAACAAAAGTATTATACCACCATTCAACAAGTGGCAACTAATGAACCCATTTATCTTGTTTATCATAAACAAAACAATAGAGATATCTTTCCAGACATTTGTTGACGACCTCAATTTTTCCATCTAATTCAAGATGATATGATGAACTATGAGCAAATTAGGTACCCAAAAATGCAAATAACTCAGTCCAAAAATTACTAGTAAAGATGGGATCTCGATCATTGACAAGGATTTTAAGGGTACCATGTAATTTCCAAATTGTATTGAAAAAAGTAGAAGCTATTATACTAGGAAAAAAATGGTTATGATAAAGAACAAAAATGATCATACTTACTAAGATGATCTACCATAACCATGATAACATTTTGAACATAATATATTGATAATCCTATAATGAAATCCATAGATACCTCTTCCCAACATTGGCATAGGATGGATAAAGGCTACAAAAGACTAGGGGTTTTGACGGTTTCTCCTTTATTTTGTTGATAGATCATACATTCAACCACATATTTCTTGACATCCCCCTTGATTACTTCCCAAAAAAATATTACTTGATTCTATGATAGGTTTTCAAAAATCCTAAATGACCCGTAATTTGAGTTGCATGAAGTTCTTGAAGGATTTTTTGTTTAAAAAGATAATTCTTACATAGGTATAATCTATCTTTATACCATAATGCATCACCCTTACATGTGCATTTTTGAAATCCACCCAAACCTTGATGAGTATTATAAATCAAATCATGGATAGGACTATCCTTGTCCTAGTTTGATCATGCTTCCTCTAGCTAATATGTCTATAGAATGATCGTAGCATATATCAAGGCCTCAACTGATTCATCCTTCGTAGATAGTGCATCTGCCACTACATTGTCCTTGCCTTTCTTGTAAACTATTAAAAAATCATAGCCTAATATCTTAGTTACCCATTTCTATTATTCTTCAAATGATAACCTTTTTTCCAAAAAATATTTGAGACTATCATGATTGGTCTTCACTTAAAAGTGATGACCCATCAAATAAGGCCTCCATTGTTTAATTGCATGAAAAATGGCTATCATTTCCTTTTCATAAATGGGTTTGTGCTTATTTTTACCCTTCAATTAATGACTTTAAAATGCAAGTGGTTTACCTTCTTGAATGAGTATAACACCCATACCATACCTAGATTCATCACATTCAACCATAAAAGTCTTGGAAAAATTAGGAGTAGCCAACACTGGAGTGGTGTTCATTACAAATTTTAATTGTTCAAATGCCTTGGTAGATGTATCAATCCACTAAAAAGAGTCTTTCTTCAACAAAGATGTGAGTGGGGCTGTAATGATACCATAATTTTTGACAAACCTATGATAGTAACCAGTGAGCCCTAGAAATCTCCTTAGTTTAATGAGTGTCTAAAGAATTAGCTAGTCCATCATTATTTGGAATTTTTTAAGATCCATTTTTACTCCTGTATGTGAAACCAGATGAACCAAATACTCAACCTCATAAGATCCAAAATTACATTTAGAAGTTTTGACATACAATTTATGTTGTTCTAAAATTAAGAGTACCTATTTCACATGGTGGAAATGGTCTTCCCAATTTTTACTATAAATGAGGATATCATTAAAAAACACTAGAACAAATTTCCTCAAAAATAGCCTAAAAATAGTATTCATCAAACTCTAAAAGGTAGATGGTGCATTTGTTAGCCCAAAAAGCATAACCAAAAACTCATAGTAGCCCTCATGAGTCATGAAAGTAGTTTTGGGTATGTCTTCATCATGGATCTAGATTTGATGATACCCAAAATGTAGACCTAACCTGGTAAAATAAACAACACTATTTAATTCATCTAGAAAATCATCAATGATAAGAATATGAAACTTATATTTGATAGTGTACCTATTGAGTTCCCTATAGTTAGGGCACATGCTCTAAGTGTCATATTTCTTTCACACCATGACAATTGGTGAAGATTATTCACTTTGGCTATGGTGAATGATTCCTGCATCCAACATTTCCTATACCATGTTTTGAATTACACTTTTTTGAGGATAGAGATACCTGTATGGCTTGATGTTGGGTGCTGTAATACCAATAATAAGTTTGATATCATGATCATGCATATGGATAGGTGGAAGTCCTTTTGGCATGTCACTAAAAATAACTAAATGGGCATCAATCACTTGTTTTAGATTAGGAGGTATAGATGGCTGATTAGGATGAACTTCCATGGAAAACAAGTGAGCTACAAATCCTTTAACACCCTTTTAAAGACTCTATCATTTTATGGGAGCTAATAAGTTGTGGAGATTTAGCTCTTAATCCCCTTAGCTCAAATGTCTTTTCCTCATAATGAAAATGCATGAATAATTATTTGAAATTCATCCCAATAGGCCCAAATTAGTGAACCATTATACTCCAAAAATAATTTTAGCTCCCCCCATAGAAATAAAAAAACATAATAGAATCCAACAAGTAGTCTCCCATGGCTAGCTTAATAATATGGCATTTTCCTGAGTATCTGAGAGTACCACCATCTACAATCATAACCTAAAATTCTAGAGTGGGATAAATGACATAGTTTAAGTGAGCAATTAGCTTATTATTGATGAAGTTATGTGTGCTCCCAAAATCAATTAGAATAGTGACCTATTTTTTTAAAGAAACCCATGACCTTAAGATTTTGGGGAGTACTAATACTTGAAAAGGTCATGATATGAAATAGTAGGTTGAGAGTCTTCAGATTCCTCTTTAAGACCTTCTTCATCCTCACCAAGTGCCTCCTCCTCATCATCATCTTCATTAGTACCTTCGATGTAAAACAACTTATTTTCAGCACAACAATGGTCTTTGCTCCATTTACTATCACAACCATAACAAAACCCTTTGGCTCAATTTTTCTTAGTTTTTCAATGTGTCAATCTAGTGGGTTGAGGATATGATGGTGTTGAAATGTGAAATCATGACAAGTAGTGAAGCTTTTCTATTTGACCATCTTTTTCCCCTCTTTTATACATGCCTATGGGATAGCTTCTGATGCAAATGTTGTGTTAAACATTCAAACCTCCAATTGGATACTATCTTTGAGACCACCCAAAAATAGATCGATCAAATTTTTCTCAATGATGTCTTCCACCCGTAAGGATAGATTTTGAAATTGATGAATATAATCCTTCATCATACCTATTTTCCTCAGTTTGGCTAATTGGATAAAGTATTTCTTAGATACATTATTCTGATAATGAGCCAATAATTCATCATTAAAAATAGAACATGTAATAGGATCACCATTTTTTTTATTATGAACACATAACTAGTGATGCCAAATGAATTGCTCAAGTTCTTGATATAGGGATGCCATGATCACCTTCTGAGAACTAAGTATTTGATGAAGATCAAATAAATTAACAAGTTGGCTAATGTAAGTGAAGGATCCTTATCATCCAAATTATGCATGTCCACTTTGGGAAACATTGGTTTTATACCAGAATTAGAGTTGTTAGTGTTGAGAGGAAGAGGAATTGAATGCTAAAGTGGAGGGGTGCTTGACTATAATTGAGATGAAAGAGTAACCAATGAAGTAGTGATCTGATTTAATTGATTGTGAACCTGATTAATCTATTTGCACATCCTTGAAACATCAATTTGAACTACAATAAAGTCATCATGCTACACCAAGCCTTTTATATTAGCCTAAAGTTGAGAAATCAATGGATCTAAAGTTCTAGATTCCATATCATGGGTAGGAGTCTTAAGAGTTTCTTTCCCCCCTTTTCATCCCCATGTAGAAGGACCATCCATATATAAACCCTAGGAGGTTTTTTTCCCCCAAAAAAGTGTACTAGGGGATGGTACCATTATGATCACCTTGCTGAGATGAATCTAATTACTACCTTTGTGCACTAGGGTAAAAAAATTTAGTACAAAAAAGTGTACTAATGGAATATACCATTATGATTGTTTCATTGAGACCAATATAATTACTATAAATGTGTAAGGAAAAAAATCCAAACATTTCAGACAATACTATGTTGATAGAAAAAATTAATTCTTCCCAAATTGCAAGTTATGCTTTTTTTCTCCTTCCCCTCATAGAAGTTGCACCTTGCTCAATCCAAAAAAGAAATGCCACAAAAAGCTTACCCTAACTAAATCTCTAACACCACTTGTAATGAAATTACTTAGATGTTCACAAAAAATTATTTTAAATCATATAGAATAAGCAAATATGAGAGATCACATAGCAATAATTGATAGTAGAGAAGAATACTAAATAATATAGAAAAGATACTTTGAGGGGGAAACCTCCACAATAATACACTAATAGTGGAATACTTGACATGATGATCAATGACTAACCACTACCTCTTATATATAGTCTACTTAGCCATGATTATTACATAGGCCAACCTAACTAAGAACATAGATAAATGTAACAAGAATATAAAAGAGGTATGTAAGCCACAAGTCAGCCATACATATCCCAAGACATGCCAAAGTTTAAGGGCATAGAAAAGATCAACTAATATTCATCAAGATACATGTGTTCTCCAAAGAAACTACTAGCCATTGAAGGAAGGATCACCACCTAACCTTTTATCATCATTATGCCACTACTCTAGACACCCCAAAGATCAATAATCCTAGTTTCAAGCATGTTTACATCAAATGTTAAAGTTAAGTGTGGATATCTAAGCAAGGGTATCATAACATAAAGGAAATCTTGTGCACATCTTATAGTTCTATTCCTGATTCTTACCCAAGGAGACACCTAGTCCTAAATCTAATATAAAAATTATACAATGATATTTCAAGTAAAACTAATAATTTATAAATATATAAAATGAGTATGTAAGCTTTTACATCATGAACAAGGCCCACAATTTTATTGGATAGAAGAAGATGCCTAACTCAAATGCTTTCATCCAATAGTCATAGGAGGTTAAGAAATCTACCATCGTGCCTCAACATAAGAAGGATAAAAAATATTCCACCATGATGTTCTTTATAATATTAAGCATTCAACCACCATGACCAACATAGGAGGTTTGACATTCTACCCCCATGAATATATTACTCACAGACAACCACCACATTATGTCATAATAGAATTTATACACTCAAGCAAGAAGTTGAAATATTAAAGTCAAGCAAGGAGGATTATAAAATCTCTAAGGGCCTCAAATAGGAAAGTATACATAGAAGTCAATGAGAAATTGTGGCTAAGACAATAAATTAGGCATAAAAAACCAAGTGATCTTGTTCTCCTAAAATCAAAAGATCAAATGAAGAAAAAAAATCATGTTTATTCCAAGGAAATAACTAAGAAAATAATCTAATATAAAGACCATCTATTGACTCCAAGCTACTTAGATGCTATCCTCCAGTAGTCTAAGACTAGAATCTTTGAACTATATCTTTATATTTGTTGATTCTTCTTATCTTCTACTTAGTCTATTTTCTTTAGCTTTTAACAAAAGGTCCTTCACAAAGGAAGTACAAATTCTAAATATAGATATCTTAGAATACCTAACCACCTTGTACTTTCTATACCATTCCTCATTAAGGAAAATTCTTTTCCATGTTCTAATAAGATGCAAGGTAACTTGGTAGGATTCTTTTGTTGTGTCCTAAACTCAATTACCTATTTTCCCACTTGATTATAGTATTAAACAATCAAATGAAGATATTTGAGTCAACCAATATATATTTTAGATGTTGTATGCAAGATCTTAAGGCAAGGAGATAATAAATTTCACCAAATAACTTAAATCTAGTTGCCTAAATGGTATGTCAAGTCTAAAAGGGATGATGAACTAGATCTTAAGATCACCTACTAATTATAACAAGTTTAATAGTATTTAAGGTCTAAGATAAGTTTGTTTACTGATATAACCATGATTGGCATAGTATTTTTCCTTCATTGTCCATTTCTTATTGATTCACACTGAATGCACATATCAAATTCCTCTAACATAATATTTGAAGGTAAAGAATTTAATTAAATAGGGTACTAAATCAATTATAATCAACCAACATACCAAATAATACAAGCATTCACTTAGATAAATTCATATATCATAATACACATGCATTTTCCATTTTATAAGATTATAAGTAATGATTCAAACATAATTAATACAATATATCACATGAATATAGTCTAATGCATAATTGAAACATTACATAAAGGAATTTCAAGCATTTATCTTTCAATAGTAAATATTCATGACATGTTTGATAATAGGTATTTATCATGGTTCCCAACACATGACAAGCCTTCCAAAAATCCTTGAATGCCTTAGTTGGATATGACTAACAACATAATTCATATTCAAAATTACATTAACCATAATCTCATAGTCATCAATGTCAAGGATGAACACTATGAAAAATGGGGCCTTACATCCCCCCTCATGCATACTTCCTCCTAAAAGTCACTAAAAAAGGTGAGGGTACATAACCCTCAAATGTACAACATCTTCCCAAGTAGTTGTTAATTCATCATATTTATCCCATTGGACCTTAACTTGATCTAGGTCACTACCTTAAAAGGCTAGTATCATATGCACTATAATCCTAACGGGATCCAAAATAAAATATCCATTGGTCTCAAACTACAATTCTATCTAATAAAATACATGGGAAATGTTAGATACATATAGATGCAAAATAAAAACATGAAATACATTGTAAACACAAGATAGGCTAGGTGGTAAGGCTAGTTGATAAACTACTAGGCCAATGGTCTCCAAGATCATGAATGGACTTATAAAATGAGGTGCTAACTTCAAACTTTTTCCATAATGGATCAGGATCTTGTTAGACCTCACCCTCAATAAAACTTTATCACCAACATTTAAATATTTGTCAATCCTTTTTTTTCATTAGCATACTTTTTTTTATCGATCCCTAGTAGTCTTAATGTTTTTTTAGATCCTAACTACTTACCACTACATGTCTTCTAACATGGCAGGGCCAATCATGACTCTATCCTCAAGTTGATCCCAACTTAGTGGGGTTCTATAGGCTCGACCATAAAAATCCTAGAGAGGTGCCATCTTAATTAAACTATCATAGTTATTATTTTAATCATATTCAAATAGATACAAATAGTTATCACAATGAGATTATTGGTCCATAAATTACATGTAAATCATGTCTTCAAGAACCTAATTGACTCTTTTAGCTATTCCATAAGTCTCAAGATGGTAAGAATTACTAAAATGAGCTGTGTGCCCAATGCCTTCTAAAATAATTTCAAAAGTGTGAATTATACACATGGTCTCTATCTAAAATAATCTTATAAAGAATCCCTTGAAATCTAATAATATCATCTAAGAAAATCCTTGCAATTAAACTAAAATTTTGGGTAGTCTTCATGGGATAAAAGTGAGCCACTTTGGTGAATTTATATAAATTTACCATAATTGAATCATTATTATACAAATAAGTAGGCAAACCTATAATGAAATCAATGGAGATAATATCCCATTTCCATCCTAGAATCTCATGAGGATATAAAAATCATATTAGATGCTGATGCTCGACCTTAACCCTATATAATTATAGGTAGTAAGCTAAATAATCATCAATATCATGCCTCAAACCTACCCAATGATACAATTTACCTAACTCAACATGTATCTTCTTAACTCCAGGGTGTGCTTGATAAGAATCTCTATGTGACTCTTAAAAAAATTAGCTCACATAAGACACTTGATGAAAGAACATAGATTTACCATTTATGGCATAAAATTCCATATATATCAAGTGAAAATCCTTTGGATTTACATTTTGATTCAAACTAAAATCCAATAGATATCACACTTCCTTATAGAGTTTTTCCTCTGGAAGTTTCTCCAAAATATGACTTTGAAAGTCAATACACAAATTCATTACTACCAACTCATGTTGCCTCATAATCAAGGCATAAACAAACACATTTTCCTTTCCTTTGATATATAAAATTTCACAACATTTCCATCCACTTCCTTTGTCATGCATAGAGACTAGGTTGATTGAATAGATGTTGTAAACTTAAGTGGTATATCTTTCATACAAAGTGGAAAGAAAGAAAGAAATGATTCCACCTTAGGCAAGAATGTATAATAGATAAAAAATTTAGATCATGCATGGAATATATCAACTCCTAATCATTGAGTTTTTCAGACTCATATTTTATCACTCTGTCATCCTACATGAGTATATCTCCCAACCCTACTTTTGATGTATTAGTGCAAATGAAGAATTCTCTTGTAGGATTAAGTACAACTAACATAGGAGAAAAATTAAGTCATTAATTAAATAAATTAAAGGATTAATCACACTCTATTTTCTATAATATTTATTTCCCTTCCTCTGAATTGAATTTATTAGATTAACAATGTAAAAAACATTCTCCACAAAGCATCTATAATATCCTACCAAACCTATGAAGTTGTGAATCTCTTAAATGTTTTTGGACACCAAAAATTCCATAATGGCATGAATATTAGATGGGTAGACATAAGTTCCTTCCCCTGAGATGATGTGCCTAAGGTATTGTACCTTAGTCTATGTAAAATCACACTTCTCTATGTTTCTAAACAATTAGTTGTCTTAAAACCTATAGGACTTGTCTCAAGCGGTCCTCATGTTCTTCCTAATTTCATGAATATATAAGCATATAATTGAGAAATATTAACATGAAATGGTTTAATTAAGTGTAAATAATTATGTTCATAAGACTCAAGAACATTGTTGGATCATTGGTCAACCCAAATGGTACAAATATAAATTCATAATGCCCATATTGTATTTGAAATGTAGTCTTGTGAATATTAGGCTCTATAGTATGTAAATATTGATATCCATATTTCAATTCTATATTTGAGAACACCTTGGATCCACACATATGATCAAAAAAATAATCAATCTTAGGAAATGGATAATGATTCTTGATCATTACCTTATTCAATTGGTAGTAGCCCATGCACAATCGAAGGGATCCATCATTCTTGTTCACAAAGATAACTAGTGCTCCCCATGTGGAGATGCTAGGATGAACTAAACCTATATCTAAATTTTTTTCAAGATACCTATTAAGTTCACATAATTAATGTGTGGTCATCTAATAAGGTTACTTTGAGATGGGATTAACCCCTAGTATTAAGTTAATCTAAAAATCAATCTACCTTGGAGGGATCATACCTAGCAATCCATGTATAAATACATCAAGAAAATCTCATATAATAGGATTTTCATCTAGATAAGCCTTCTTTTAATAATGTCACATATCACTTACCATGATTTAAAATGATTTACAACCTTTCCACATGTCTTTTTTGGGTTGTATTTCAGAAATCACATGAAGAGAAACAAGTCTCTTAACTCCAGATATCACCATAGGAGTCCTAAGGTCATATAAACACTTGATAACCTTATCATGGAAATTTAACTTGGATTTATGATCCATAATCCAATCCATTCCCAAGATCACCACATAGGTTCATAAGGGTATAATGTGTAAATCCACCATGTTGGAAAACACACCAATATCTAAAGCACAACTTCTCACCAAGGATCTAATGAACATCTTAGCCCCTGTGGCTAACTCAATTGACAAAATTTTTAACTACCTAATGTTAAAAAGGAATTTTTAGAGGTGAGGTTATTATTGTGTTATTCCAATAAAACAAAATCAAAATAACACACTAAATGCTTAACACCTCTGGCCTAGACACTAGGGGATCATAGGTAACTAACATATAAATGTAAACACAAATAGAACAAAAAAATAAACATTATTTTACCTTAATTGGAGATACAAAATGATTTTTAAAGTGGATTTCTTGGTTTATTCATCAAGAAGTATTTAACAATGAATATTTATTTTCTCCTTCTCTTTTTAGTACATTGGCTTGGTTGATTGGATTATGAATTTGGTATGGTAACATTACTTGAAAGTCTTGTGTCTCTACAAATTATAATTATAACTTTGGATAATGATAGCCTAGATATCAATAGGTATGCACTTTTACATATAAACTCAAAAGTTAACTCTCACCCAAGATGAGTTAAGTTTGAGTTTAAATATGGAATGTGTTCAAAATAACCTTAGGTGAGTTGAGACTAACTCCATTTGATTAAAAATCTATCATGTAATTATGATTTTCAATTATTAGGCATGGATCTAAAATTAGATATTTTTATATATTTTATAAGAGCTTGACAACTCATAAGGTAATGATGAAAAGGCTTCATATTTTGATTTTCAGAATTTCTATTTTTAGATATTCATTAATTACTAATGGATAATTTGGCTAAGAATTTAATCTTTTTTAATTAGTTGATTCATTTTTATTAGCATTTTATCTATTTTAATAATTGTTCAAGTTCCGCACTTAATGGCTCCATAGTCCAAACTACCAATTATTAGATCGCATGGTGACTAAGGATGAATCCATGAGAGTTTATTATTGCATATGGGCTAGTACCATAAATAGGGATGCCTCAACATAATTATTAGCTTTGAAAAATTATGCATGGGTGAAATTAGGATGTTTAGTGATTCTTAGTCTTAATTTTCAATGTTTGGAAAAAATTAGTCTAAAGTGTGGTTAGAAGCCAGTTGTGGCAAAAATTGGGTGTCTAGAATTTTTCCCTATTTAGGAAGGCATTTCAAGCTATAGGCATAGTAATGTATTCTAAAATAATGAAAAGGTCATGTATTCCTATGCCATAAATGGTGATGGATGAGCCCTAGATTCTCCCTAGAGGGAGTAGTTGACAAAGAAGGTCGATGATCAATCCATCAAAAGATGGAAAATGATAGGACCAAAAGGTAAAGGTGGGTGGAAAATATTAACTTTTCTAAAGGCAATCATAATCAATGACATAGTGAGATTCCCTAGTTGGGTACATAAAAAGGATGATTTTCCCAAAGGATATTATAATAATTATCACAGTGAGGTAAAAAGGATAATGAGTTGCCCAAAGGAGGTTATAATCATTAGCAAAAGGAAAACAATGATTTTCCCAAAGGTAGTTATAATCATTGGCAAATTGAAAACATGCCCCTGTTAGGCAGATAGAGATAGTGATCTAACCAAAGGTGGTTATAATCATTAACACAATGAAAACATTCCCTAGTTTGGCAAAAAAATGAGAATGATTTTTCCAAAGGTAGTTATAATCATTAAAATCTAGATAAATTAAACTACAATGATTTTCCCAAAGGTGTTTGTAATCATTGGTAGAATGAAAACATGCCCCAGTTGGCTGGATAGAGATAATGATTTACCCAAAGGTAGTTATAATAATTAACACAATAGTTTGAATCAAAACAAAATGATTTTCCCAAAGGTATTTCGAATTATTGGTAATATGGGTGGGATAATATTGCAATTGGAAAAGGGGGCTTACATACTAAATATGTACTCATAAATTAAGAATAATCTAGTATAGAGGAGAAAGATGAATTTATACAACTTGATAGTATGGAGATGCATTTTCTAACTATCAAGAATTAAAATTATTTTGTGATTTAATTATTATATATTTATGAAATGATTTGGATACATTGGGAATGTTTTAGGTGACCAATGAGAAGTGTGACATCCTCATTTGTTGTAAAATTTCTTGAGCTAGTTTTTTTTTTATAACATGATGGTATACATATTGATAACTTGGCTAGATATACATAAGTATTAACACATAATCCAATAGATAATAAAAAACAATGCACCAATTATAAAAATAATGATGAAAATATTGATGTATTAATATGGATGGAATTAAGTATAATGAGAAAGGATTCACCCAATGAGTGTATGTATACTAAGTCAAGGTAAAACAATGAATACAAACAAATAAAAAAACAAAAAAACAAAAAACACAAAGAAACAAAATAACAACAAAACACCAAGAAATATAAAGGAAGACATAATGAAACAAAATAACCAAAATAAAATGAATAAAAACCAGTAATGGTTAATTATAATGTTAGTGCAAATAGAAGACAAACAAAAATGACATATGGTTACCCTTAGGTTATATAGATACAAGGACACATAAGACAACAAACATTACCCCTAGGCTATAGGATATAACTAGACAAAAAAATGGGAAAATATAAGAAAAGTAAGGTGTAGTCGAGATGACACTAGATGCACTGGGCAAGTGAATGTTGCCTACATAGTTCCATGGATGAAACATCCAACAAGAACTTTAGGCTAAAAGTAGTTATCCTAGGATATGGGATAGAATAAAGTGAATATGAGAAGAACATGATTGATGATGTAGAGGAATAAAGGGAATGAACTTACAAAATAGCAAGAGCATAAAACTAATGTCCAATAAAGATGGGGAAACTAAATGACAAGTTGGTCCTTGTGAAATAGTTAGGAGTCTTAAAATCTTTATGGAAAATAATTGGTCAAAAATAAGGGAAAAATATCAAGGTGTTCTAGATATAAACTAAATAAACAAGATGGCCCAATCTAGAAAAACTTATGGATTTATATCTCACGTGGAAATTCTAAGCTAATTTACATGATTTTGTGACTTTTAGGATTTTCTAGGTCTTTTATAAATGTTTTTGAAAAATTTGAAGCATATTAACTCGATTGAGAATTATGAGAGACTAAAGGTCCAACTCAAAAAATGGTGAGTGTTGAAACTTAAAATTCTCAAAAAATAGTGAGATCATGGAAAAGGGTGACTGAGTAGACCTCAACAAGAATTAAGCACTACCTACATAGTCCCATTAAGACCTCAAGTCACTATAGTTCTGCATAATAATAGAGGAATCCAATTAGGTAGCAACAAGTTCATAAATTAGGAAAATTTCATAGTATGGTAATAAGAATGATAACGTGAATCAAAAATGAATGATAAAGGCATTGTTCCTAATTTGTCCATAGGTATTTAGAATTATAAATCAAATAGCATAGTTTAATGATAATAATATAAATACCTATATTAAAGGTTCCTAAAGAACCAATGGAACATAACTAAGGTCAAAGGGTTGGGAAGAGAGGGTAAAACCAACTTTGGTCAATAGGGAAGATATGGTAGAATGGTATACAGTATGGTATAGAGAAGATCATAATATGGTAAAATAGAAATGTGCCTCATAGTTAATACTTTAGGTCCCTAAAGTGAAGTAATGCTTAAGGTGAATGATGTTCATCAGCTCATCAATTTCATCTCTATTTGGTGTAGAGATCATGTATGCTCTAGATCCATAGTTTGAAACAATGTTATAGGGGCCTATCCAGTTGGGTTTAAAGTTGCCCTTCTTCTTATTATCAACCATGGCATTCTTTTGGTTTTATTTAATAATAAGATCCCCAAGATTCAACTCTCTATGTTTTATGTGGTGGTTATAGTGTCCATGAAGTCATTTTTAGTATGCTTGAAGGTTGTTGACAACAATAATGCATTTTTCATCAAGTAACTCTAGCTCATATATGTGAGCTACTACATAATATTCATCATCCATGACATGTTTTAAAGAGATATGCAAATAAGGTAACTCAACCTCAATAGGAATAATTGTCCTAGTGCCATAAACTAGGTAATATGGAGTGGATCTTATTAGGGGATAATAATTAGTGCGATATGCTTAGAGGGTGTGAAATATTTGGAGGCACCAATCGTGGCTAGTATCATTGACAATTTCTTTAAGAATGTTGACAATAGTTTTATTGCATGCCTCAACTTGGCCATTACCTTTTGGGTAATATTTGATAGAAAAATTATGGGTGATATTGTACTTGACACAAATCATTTTGGCATCCTTATTCTTAAATGATCTACCATTATGAGATATAATGTTGGATGGGATACTATAGTAGCAAATGAGATGATTGAAGATGAACTTTGAATAATTTTTTAGTCACATAAGTGAGGGATATAGATTCAACTCACTTATTGAAATATTATTTAGTGATAAGGATGTGTTTATGGCCATCAAATGAGATTGGGTTAATATTACTAATGAGATTGAGTCCTCATGCTAAAAATAACCATGCTATAAGAATTGGTTTTAGTGTTTTGCCTAGGGCATGAATTATATTGGCATTCCTTTGACATTTATCACATTGTTTGACATAAGAAACTACATTTAGATCTATATTTGGCCAATAATAGCCATTACGTAGGAGTTTTTTGGCTTGGATGGCCCTATTGGTGTGGGATCCACATACTCCTTCATGAACTTCCCATAATGCTAATGTTTATTTTTCCAAATATAAATAATGAATTAGAGTTCCATCAAAGCTCTAATGGTACAAGGTTGGGACAAGTAAGGTGTATCATGATGCTTGGTGGATAATGTCATTTTTTTATTTACATGATAGGTTTGGTGGTATGATATGGTCATTTAGGTAGGTAAAGAGGTTTGAATAACATATAGAGTTGGGACCAATAATATCACAAATCATTACGATGGTTAAAGGTTCATGATCTGGAATTATAATATTTTAAATGATGAATTGATATTCTTTTGTCTTTTTGGTGTGGTGAATCAAAAATCCAATGGTGGCCATGAAATCCATTATCCTATTACTAGACCTAGGTATGTGTTCAAACTATATGTTGATAATCTATTATATGAGATTGCTTACCATGTCCTTATATGACACTAGATTATCATCTTTAGTCTAAAATTAGTTTATAACATGATTGATGAGTAACTGAGAATCACCATAAACTATGGGATGTTGAATGCTCCATTATATTACCTGATGAAGCCCTATAAAAATTGCTTTATAGTCAACCATGTTGTTAGTACAAGGAATGTTAATACAAAATAATTTAGGGATTAGATCCCCCTATGGTGTAATAAACAATAGGACTACCCCTGATCTATGTTATATGAATGATCCATCAAAATAAAACTTCCATCACTACTCCTTAAGAGGTGATTCAATGATGGTCATGATGAGCTCATCTAGTAATTTAAAAGTGATAGGTTCAATATTTATCAGGGGAGTTTTAACAAGCTAATTAACAAGTACTTATCCCTTTATGTCCTTCTAGTTGGTGTATTCTATCTCAAAACTCACTCAAAAACATGATCAATTTATCCATGTGGCCTTGTAAATCTATCTTGGATTGTAAATACTTGAGTGGATCTACTTTAGAAATGACTATGGTCTTATTGTTAATCATGTAATGCCATAACTTCTAGGCTACAAAAACCATAAATAAATAAGCTTTTTTTATGGGTGTATAATTGTGTTCATACACGACCAATTTATGGTTTGGATAGTGCATGACATGTTCTATTCCATTGTCATCATGCTGAACTAAAATTTCTTTTAGGGATTTCTCAATTATAGACATGTATAATAGGAACAACTTTCTTGGCATTGGAGGTAACAAAATAGGAAAAATGGTAAGATATTATTTTAGGTGATGAAAATCCTTATAACATTCTTCATCCCAATGAAATGTGACACCCTTCTCAATTAAGTGTATAAATGGATGGAATTTGTTAGCCAATTATGAGATAAAACACCTAATAGATTAAATATTTCCCTAAAAACTATGGATCTAATTCAAATTGGAAGGTGGTAACATCTTAGTAATGTTTTTTACTTTGGTAGGATCAACTTAAATGCCCTTGTGAGAGATGATGAATCCTATAAATTTAACTAAGGTGTCACCAAAGATGCACTTATTGGGAATGAGTCTAAATTTGTACTCATAAAGCCTTTCAAATATTCTATGAAGTGTGGATGGATGATCATCATGGGTCTTTGATTTACCTAATATGTTATTGATATAGTCTTCAACAATATCATGCATTATATCATTAAATATGATGGTCATGGATCTTTGGTATGTGGCCTAGCATTATTAAGACTAAATGGCATAACTTGATAATAAAACACTCCCCAAGAAGTGTTGAACATTGTCTTATCTTGGTATTTTGGCATAATATAGATTTGTTTGTATCCTAAAAATCCATCCATAAATGAAAGCATTTCATACCCCACTATGGACTCAACTATCATTTCCATATTTGGAAGAGAAAAGTCATCCTTATAGCAAGCCTTATTTGTATCTATAAAATTAGTAAAAATTATAATTCCTTTAGGCTTCTTACTAACTAGAATAACATTATAGCTCTGTTAGTAATTTGGCCTGTCAAGGCCAAATTACTACCCCTATTATTTGAAAATTTTCCCAAAACAGTCAATTTCCTAATATAACAAGTCAAACTAGTCAATTATGGCCTAAAAATGCAAATTTTGGCCAAAAATACCAAAAATGGGGTTAAAAGAATCAAAATTTATTTCAAAAGATATAAAATCATGCCAAAAGAGTTGTAAATACGTTCAAAGGTATGAAAATAGCCTAAGTCTAAAGTTTAAATTCATAAAAAGGTTTCCTAATATCTTATTTTAGCCAAAAGTCTCCTTTTACCCCTCCCACATGACAAATTTTCCAATTAAAAGGTAAAAATTAAAAAAATCTAAATGGTAGCCATGAAATTATTCTCCAACATTCCATTTCAAGTGGTGGAGAGTGTAAAAGTGGATTTAAAGTAAAATAAATAGCTTATTTTCACCTATTTTACAAGAATAGTACATAATCCATACAATCCAAGGTAGGGGAAGTCATTTATAGGGCATATACTAGATTCCACAAAAATTCCATGGAGTTTCATGGCCATACAGGCCCAAAACCAGCTTCTTTTTGGTTTCCTACTTGTTGGCAAAAAGTGACATACCTATGGGTTTTTTCATTGTATAGATTATTGGAGGAGGGTAAAACTCTTAATTTTTGGGTGAAGAAACTAAACTCAAAGGGATTAATAATGGTTTAAGTAGTTTCTCAATTGGAGTCTCCATGCTCAAGAACCATCTAGTTAAAGTTAGGTCAAATTCTATTGCCTAACAACCAGAAAATTAGTTATTTTTCTTCAATTTCTCTTCACCTGGGCTGAGTTTTGGGAAAATTCAAATTGTTTCAAAATATTTAATACTTGATCTACCCTTATATTTTATCCTTTAGGTGTTATTAATCCATTTCAAGGTCAAATAAAGGATACAAACTCAACTAGTCTAAATCTATAGTTGACAAACTTGAAAAGAGAATTTGTACAGTCTAAGGAGAAGAATTTAGCTTCAAGTTTTCAAGGTTTTCCATCAATTTTTCATGATTTTCAATCATAATCATTAGATATTCTTCAATTTTAATTTAAAGATTCCATTTCCATGCTTTCTAGTGTCTCAAATGAGTTATTTTAGCATTTCTTAAGGAATTTTTGCATGTTTTGAGGTTTTTGAAGAAAATCATGATTCATTATCAGACTGTAGAACTTCTCCAATGGTCACATTTTTGATATGTCATTATGATCATGTGCCAATTTTTTATATAGCTCCTTGCTTTGGTCCTATCATGCTCCCAAATGCTTGTTTTCACATCCATCTCTTTCACCTAATTTTATTGTCATGCTCTTAGCCATATCACTATGTTTTCACTCCTTTTCCCACCCCCCATCATGTTTTTTTCATCATCTTTTCATCTCCCTTCATTCTCATCACCCTTACACTCATGCCCTCAATCCTTAATTTGTACACGAATCATCATATACAGTCAAGCATAGAAAGAGGGTCTACTTCAAGGAAGATTATGATTAAGTCCCTTGGTGAAAAAGGACTCATGTAATATGAAATGAACTAGATGAGGTGAAGGCAGTATAATCTTAGTAGGGTTTCTAGAACTTAAATCCTATAGTGATTAGTTTTCACCTACGGGCATGCAAGTGTATTTTCTTATAATGATGGGAGATAGATCATGTATACATCTTAATTAAGCATCATAACCTAAACCTTAGGATATTATCAAGGCTATTTTGAAGATAACATAGTCAAGTAAGCAATGTGAAATAAAGATATCCACTTTTAACATTAAGCACCTACAACCTTAAGCAAAATCATATAGGCCTATGTTGAAATAATATGGAGGACTTTTGGCAGTAAGGAGGCCATATCTACAATCAAAGAACAAGTGTATAAAGAGACTAGAATCATCATGCATGAATCAAACTAGATTTTTAAGTTTCATGAGGGTTTAAAGGGTCATAACGATGACCTATAGCCATAAATTAAAGAAACATAATGACCTACTAATGGTTTTCTTGTCTCAAGAGTGTGTGTAGATTATGACCAGCATGGAGGGTTGAAGGTGATCATGAAGGGTGAAAAATAAAATTTAGGAGTTTGATTTTGGTCTAATACAAGATCATTATTCTTTATAATAACTCAAATACCATGATCAAACACCATACATATTCATATGCTTGTAGGGTGTGGAAAAGAACAATTAGGTCATGGAATTGCTTATGGAATGATTGTGCCCACTAAGCAAACCAAGGAGTTTAAAAACTTTGTCAAGTAGTTTAAAACACTTTTTATCTTGACATTATGGAAATTACACATTCCCATTGTATGGATATATGCCATTTTGAAGCCTAGAAATGCTTGTTGAAGGGTCTAGAGATGCTCAAAAGAAGGATAGAGGCTATTTATAAACTCCTAAATGGAATTTTGATCATAATGAAGATTATTTTGACCTTAAAGAAATCCAAATACATGAAATTAACCTTCAAAACATGAAAACTTTATTAAAAAAATGTAGATAGTTCATGCATGGTGATCAAAATTTAGAGAAAATTAAAGATTTTTCGAGCTACATGTGGAGTTAAGACCTAATTTTTTTTTACAAAGGGTCATCATGAGTTGGGGAACCATTGTAAAAAAAATTATATCCATTGGAAAATTTCACATATTTTTTGTTTTATCTTAGACCTCAACCTATTTTTTTAAGGTCACCATTGGAGTAGACATCATTATGGAGTGCTACAGAGGCTTCTAAGCTTAGGTAAAAGATTGAAAATCATGGGATGATGTTTTTACATCATAATAAAAGATATATATATATATATATATATATATATATATATATAGTGTGTGTGTGTGTGTGTGTGTGTGTGTGTGTGTGTGTGTGTGTGTGTGTGTGTAAACTTCAAATTTCATGTGAACCATGCTCATATAGTCTTATGCAAACAAATAGGCATATAAGCCAAAAAGGCATTTTTGGATTTTTCATGGAAAAATGACTTTTATAGCATTTTTATAGAATGGTAAAGGTCGTATAATTATTTTTTCATGATTTTTGAATCTTTTAAGGAGATATTTTTATTTTAGTGAAGATTTTTACTTTTTGTAGTTCTAGGCACCCTTCCAAGCCACCTATTCAGATGCTCATTTTGTTCACCATGTGTGGAGTTGGGCCAAAATCTCTTAGAATATTATGAGGAAAAATATGTAATTTCAATTCATAAATAATCAAGATAATTTTATGTTATGTTACTTATGACAATCACTAAGAGCGTAGGCAGCCTAAAATGTAGTCAATTCCCCACAGGTAATTTTCATTCACATAGTAAATTTTAATATCTTATACACGGGAGCCCAATATTTTTAGGGATATCAGAGGGGTAAATTTGATACAAGTAAATGGAATAGGTTTTAGATTTGGAGGTATGTACCTCATGAACCATCAATTTGAAGTTCTAGCTTTAGAACCTTCTAATCACCTTATAAGCTAGTTTTGAGAAATATGGATTTTATTACAATCAAATCATCATGGATTAACCTAATTTTTTTTAAAATGTCAATTAAACTCTGATATAATTATATAAATTTAAACATAATTTATGTATCTATATATATGAGGGTAAGAATCATATTTTTTGTGGAAAAAAACATGTAAAATTAAGTACAGGGCAATTTAATAGAATATAATCATTGGAGCATGAATATTAGATATTTGTATTCATCTTAAAATCTTTATCTAGTCGTAAATAATCTTGGAGTGCCCCTACTAGCTCAAGCAAAATGGCTAATCTGTTGGAATTTTGAACCAAATGAGCCTAGTCAAGCTTTTTGACTAATTGGTGAAGTTTTTCTCATAAAAATAATAACTTTGGTGATGAATAATTATTTTTAAAGTGTAATTTGTTGTTTTTTCAGGTTTAATTTCTTTTAATGTAGATTTCATGGTGTCTAAGTGCACAAAATAGACATATTAAGCTTAACCAGTCTAGTTGGCCTAATTATTCAAAGGGCTAGGTTAGAGTTTGGCATTGGATGATTGTTAAAGAAGTTAAATCCAAGTTTATATGACACTTTTATATTTTTTCATGAGGATATAATGTTTATCTCACTCTTCAAGGGTTCATTTTCATGCAAGTGGAGGCTATTTGAAATTGATTAGTTTTGAGTTTGAAGTGACTTATTGTCAAAGTGCCACATCTATTCTTATTTATCTTGTTAATTAAAGTCTTTCAATACTTCCAAATTGTTCAAATTGAATTTATTAACCTAAGGATTGGAGTAGAATCATCTCATGCAAGATGGATTTTAGTTTTATTTGACTTGTCAAAGGTAGCCACTTACACTATTAGTTTCCATGCATGTCAAGTGGAATTTTCCTTTGAAAACTGGCATATCATTCCATGCAAAGGAGATTTGACTTGTCATCTTGGGCCCACCTCATCACTTCCATGCCAACCTTTTATTCATGCATGTTTGGGTATTTTTTTACAATGTAATGTTTATTTTAAATATTAGCTTTTCAAATGGGCCCACCATATTCCTACACCAAGTTTGGAGAAGCATGCAATTTTTGAAAAGGGAGAAGCTTTTATTGAATATTTTAAATATTTTAAAGGGATTTATATTTTTATTTAATAAAAAAAGACTATTAATTATCTCCTAGGAACTCCACTTAGGGGTATTTTAGGTTTTGAAGCATATTTATTGGCTTAATCAAGCCATTTTTTAGGAATTCATGAAGCTAAATAGAAATTGTAAGTTGGACCATTTATCAATAAAGGAGTTTTTGTTCATATCTGAGTTTTGATAGAAGAATAATCTATATTTTATTATGCATCAATGTATAAGTGAGATTTATATCCTCCTGGTAGGTCCCTTCCTTACCTATCTCTCTCCATCTCACCTTTAATAGGTCATTTGAATAGGTTTTCAACCCTTCATCTGAAAATTTGTTGCTTAACAACAAAAAATATAAATTTTATTGATTATATGTGTGCATTTATTTTAGAAAATTTATATTATTTGGACAATTTAGGTGTATCACCCCCTTTAACTAGGATTTCTTTTAAGTTTTGCCTTCCCCTTTTCACCCAGAAACACAAAAATCAGATTTAATAGACATATTCTAAGGAAACCAACCATCTCTAGTGGTTATTCTCATCAAATAATCACCCAAACTATATGAATTTTACATTGTATTAACTGGATTGAGGGTTTTAATTGCACATCTTCAAGTAGGGTGCACTCCAGAGTGATAACAGTTTATGGCAAGCCTGATGGGACTACTTATTCATAATTTTAAAGTATTATATATGTATCTAAATATTTTATTCATTTCCAAATTTTTATTTTTAGATCTATATACTTTTCATGCCACTAATATTTGTCATAATATCCTCTAGAAAAGGAAAATAAACATATTTCTCTAAATTATCTTACCAAGTTTGACTAGGTTTGACTCTTGCATCAATCAACAACTGGGATAAATTTAGAGAACATATGTGCAAAAATTTTAAAGATAAAAGTGATCATCTTTCACTTGTGGAGTATCTTAAAATAATTAAGTTATTAAACCATGAATTCATAGTGTATTTTAACTATAATTCTAGAAGACTTAGGATAGAATTCCTGCAATGATCAAGCTTACACCCAACTATGTTTTTCTGTATTATTTGAAGGCTCTTAATTTAGATGTAGATGTCATGATCCAATCAATGAGAGGTAATAGCTTACTTAAAGATTTTAAAGTAGCAATCAATGATAAAAATTGTGTTATACAAGTAGGAAAGTTATCTCTAAGGCCACCAATGCCTCTTTTTCTAGAGATACATCCTCTTGCTCCAACTATTGCTCCAATTCTAGAGTCATCAAAGTTTCATCAAATAGAAGGTGATCAAATTGACAGATTAGGAATGATAGAGAGTTTTATTAAGGCTCAAACTATAAATTTGGTTGAAATTGAGAGGCAACAAGCTCCACCATATAGACCATATTAGAATACTAATTAGAAATATAAGCCCAATAGGCCAACTTATCAATCGAATCATAAAGGACAAGGGAATTTTTTAAAATTAAGGTAGTATAATCCAAATGCTCCAATCAATTCAAGATATATTATGGAAACTCAAAGTAACTATACTCAATAAGGATAATGGAACAATCAATGGGATCAAGTAAATAGCATGGCAATGGATCCAACTAGTGAGGGTTCTCATCAATATTTTATGCAACAAAGTTAAGTTCTTCCTTCATTTGAAAACTAGACACCTTCTCAGAATAAGGAAGCCTCTCTACCCTATAGAGACATTCCTTCATTCAATAAAGTATAAGTGCCAAATCAACAAGGAGAAGGTAGTGGTAAGGCACCTACTGAAACTACATTTATCAATTTCTAGGAAGGTGAGAATTATTTTGAGCACTTGGCTGAAAATCAAAGTCAAGATTTACCTAATGTTGATAATTCAATTGTAACCCATACAAGATCAAAGAAAAAATAAATTAGATAAGGTTCAAGTCTAGAAAGGGTAGCTCGTTCTTCTTCTCAGCCATAGTAAAAGATAATTACACATGAACTACCTTAAAAAAGTTCAAATTAACAAGCTCAAGATCCAAAAGATAAGAACATGAAAGGACCTTACATACCTAAATTCACACAACATTTGGGAGCTCCTTATACCCCTAAATTAAAATCAAGAGCAGCCACTTCTCCACTTATTATTTTGGATCATATTTAGAATACTTTGATATCAATTTTAATGTGGGATACTCTACTAATCCTAAGACAAAAGGAGTACTTGGAAGAGGAATTTTTAAAGCTCACTATTTCTAAGAAATCACCTAAAAAAGAAATATTAAGTTTTTTTATAACTAATTCCAATTTATTTTTTGAATCTCAACCTCTTAAGGTGACTAGATTTCATCTATTTTACCTTTATGTTATCATTAGAGATTGTCTAGTTCATAACTGCATGATTGATAGTAGGGCTACTACTTATGTTATGCCCAAATCAATAGCCGATAAGTTAGGATTGTAGTATGAACCCCATGAGAAAAATTTCTTAAAATTATATGGGTCTCCTACCAATATTGTAGGTGTGTTGAAATATTTGAAAATAATTTTTTTTGCTTGTCCAAATTTCACCATTTTATAGGATGTTGTTGTTGTTGATTTACCTCTATATTTTTCACTATGCTTATCTAGACATTTCACTACCAAAATAGGAGGTTACATTTATTTATATTGGTCATACGTGGTTTTTAGTACCAGGTATGGAACCAAAGTAACTATTAGATTTGATCCAAATTTCATCTTGAGCCATATATGCCAAATATGTCAAATGTGAATTGTAGTATTTTAGAAGAAGATGATAACACCACTGATCAAGAGACTTCTAAGCCTCTTGAGGGTATACTACATCTTATCCTAGATGAGTGGGTTTCTGATAACCATGGACATGACCCATATAAAAGTATTGAATATGTTGGTTTTGGAGTATATTGTATGCATGAAGAAGGTGACTTATTGCCTAGTCTCACTAGCTCAGTGCAAGATCAAGGAGTTTGGAATCTATTATTTGATGGATCTAGAACAAAGAATGGTAGTGGGGCTGGTGTAATGTTGGTATCACCACAAAATAAAAGGTATCATTCTTATTTTATATTTATTTTATTTATACTTCCAATAATGGAGAGTATGAAGCTCTTATTTATGGTCTTCAATGGGATAGAAAGAGGGATATTAAGATTTTGCAAGTAAAAGGTGATAGTGAATTGATATTACAAAAATTTATAGGTTTAGGTGAATAAAATAACCCTCTCTTGAAGGCATAGAAAAATAGATTTTTAGATGTCATGGAATATTTCCTTGCATTTGACATTCCCTATATTCCTAGAGGAGGAAATCAACATGCAGCTAGACTTGTTGTCATAGAAGCATAGTATGACATTCCAGATTAGATTAAGAAATATAAAAATCAGACCCAATTCAAGGTGGTATGTAGGCCTTTAGTCCCAAATAATGATGTGATTTGGCAATTTTTTGATTATGACAAGAAAATAACATATTTTCTACAGAATGAGGCAATGTTTTGCAAAATAAATCATGATAAATTGTAGGATCAATGTGGAAATCATATTGTGAAATTGAAATCAAATAAGATGCATAAAGGTTTTATAACTTTAGAAATAATTTTAAATGAATATGATCAGCTAAGGAAATACAAAGTGAGTATTTATTCTAAAAAAGAACATTATGAGCCAACTAGCATAGTTGAAGGTAAGCAACTGAAGTTGGTCAAAATGAATACTAATTTTGAGAGAGTAGTTTTCATTTCAATATGTCAAGAGTTTATGGATGTTTTTGATTGTGAATACCATGATTTTAAAGGTTTTGACCCCATATTATCACAATATACTATTGAATTGGAACAAGGTGCAAAATTGGTAAGATAAAAACAAAGGCCAATCAACCCCAAGGTTAAGATTATCATGAGAAAGGAGCTTATGAATCTAATTGAATCAAGTATTATTTTTCCTATTAGGCATTAAACATAGGTATAAAATCTTGTACCAGTAAGGAAAAACAATGGATAAATAAGACTATGTGTTGATTTCAAAGATTAGAATAGAGTATCATTGAAAGATCACTATCCACTTCCTTCCATGGATCAAATATTGCAAAGATTTTTAGGTTTATAGAGATTTTCTTTACTAGATGGGTAATTAGGATACAAATAGATACTAGTGAAAGATCAAGATCAGTATAAAATAGCTTTCCCCACCAAATTGGGTACCTTTACTTACAATAAAATTCCTTTTGGACTCTCTAATACTGGAGCTACATTTCAAAGGACAATGTATGTTGCTTTTCATGGTCTTTTGAGTGAAATGATTTTAGTATATATTTATGATATTAAAATATTTTAAAAGGATTCTAACGATCATCTAACACATTTTAGAGTTGTTTTTGATAGATGTAGAGAATTTGGAGTTTCATTGAATCCAAAGAAATGCATTTTTTCAGTGCATGAGGGGAGACTTCTTAGACATGTGGTGTCAAAATATGGTATTTTCATTGATCCAAAAAGAATAGAGGCAATTTTTTCTCTATCATTTCCTAAACATAATAAAGGATTGTAGATATTTTTAGGTAATATAAATTTTATCAGAAGATTCATTCCTGATTTTGCAAAACTAGTAAATCCACTTACTCAAATGCTTATGAAATATCAAGAGTTCACTTGGAGTAAAGAAGTTAAATGGATTTTTGAAGATATAAAATAAGCAATCAGCCAAGCTCCTAGTTTTCTCAATATATAGTTTAGTAAGGATTTCTTCTTGTATGCTTTCTCTATTTCCATCACTATTTCAGCCATGTTTATGTAGCAAAAAGATGAAGGTTTAAAACAACCCATTACTTTCTTTAGTCAAGCTTTAGAGGGTTATAAGGAGAGATATTATTTTATATAAAAGAATGTTCTTTCTACTATAATATTTCTAAAAAAAATTTGACATTTGGTTTCAAATAACAAGATTATACTAATGGTTGCTCATCCAAGTGTGAAGGACTTCATTCTCAACAGAGAATTGAGTGAAAAAAGAGTTAGATGGGTTAATAAATGCATGGAATATGACATTGAATTCAAGGTTATAAATCTGGTCTGAGGAAAAGGATTATGTGAACATCTTGAAGAAGATGTAAAAGAAGAAAAAGAAGCAATTTTGACAATTTAGGACAATCAACATGAAGCTAAAAATACATCTCCTAAAAGTTGGACACAAAACATTACTAGATTTATTAAAAATAGAGAGTGTCTAAGAGGTTTGAATGAATCATAAAGAAGACACCTTATGCTATAATCAGTTCCATACATTTTTATTGATGGAGTGCTTTCCAAAAAAGACATTGGAGGTATACTTTTAAGGTGTGTTGAAACAGGTCAATTTGACAAACTTTTTGAGCAATTTCATAATAGTCTTTATAGAGATCATTTCACAACCAATAATACAAATAAAAAAAATCATTAGATCTGGTTGTTTTTGGCCAAATTTATTCAAATATGCACATACATGGGTTAGGAAATGTACAAAGTGTGCAATGTTTGTAAGAAAATAGAAACTAGTTGTTATGTCACTAAAGCCAATTTAGGTTGAGAAACCTTTCATGAAATGGGGTTTAGACTTCATTGTCATGATTCATCCTTCATCTAGTGATGGTCAAAAGTGGGTTTTGATAGCTATAGACTATTTCACTTGGTGGGTGGAAGCAGTGCCTTTGAAAGAAGCAAATGAGAACTCCATGTTTGAGTTTTATGAGAGCCTAGTCACTCATTTTAGAGTACCTTCTACTATCATATCATATAATGCTTTAGAATTAAATAGTACAAAGGTATGTGAATGGGATCTTGAACATGGTATTTATTTGACATCTTTATCCAATTAATATTCATAGTGTAATGGACTAGTCGAGTCTACTAATACGAACCTGATTCAGATCATCAAAAGAATAATGGAAGATAATCAAATATCTTGGCATACAAAGTTAAAAAATACTTTATGGGATGATAGGTTTTCCCCTAAGAATTAAATTGGACATTCACCTTATCTCTTATTTTATGGAAGAGAAGCAAGGCTGCCTATCTGATTGGAGCTTCCAGCTTTGGAGCTTGCACACTAGATAGAGCTTCTGGAAAGTGATACAATGGAGGTAAGAATGAATTAATTGAGAGAACTAGAAGAGATGAGAGATGATACTATGCATATCATGTGGTCAAATCAAAAATTCAAGAAGACATTTAACAAGAGATCTTCATCAAAAAAATTTAGCAAGGAGACATAGTGCTCAAATGGGATGAGGAACATGCAAAGATAGGTAAGCACTACAAATTTGATAGCCTTTGAAGTGAAACTTATATTATAATTGATTTAACTAATAATTATTTTCAATTATATAGATTTATTGGAGAATAACTATCCATTCCTATGAATGGATTGTTTCTTAAATACTGTTATTAGTAGAGTCACTCATTTGTACATAGTGAGAGTTTCATTCCTCTAAGTGCTTTTCTGCACATGATTTTAGTAGTAGATATTTTCCTTTTCATTTTTTTGTTGTCTTTTCCTCTATGTGCATATGTTGTTATTGAGTTAGTTTCTCTTATTGTGTATTGGTCTACAAGCTTTCCCAGTTTTAGTGTTTGTCTTGGTCTTTCCTTACCAAATTTTTCAGTTCTTTTAACTAGAAGGCTAGTCAACCTAGAAAGTTTCCAAAACTATTAGTAATTTGGCCTATCAAGACCAAATTACTATCTCTATTATCTGAAACTTTCCTCAGAATGGTCAATTTCCCAATATAGCTAGTCAAACTGGTCAATTATGGCCTAAAAATGCAAATTTTGGGCAAAAACACCAAAAATGGGGTTAAAATCATCAAAATTGATTTCAAAAGCTATCAAATCATGCCAAAAGATCATTAATTATGTTTAAAGGTATGAAAATAGCCTAAGTCTAAAGTTTCAAGTCATAAAAAGGTTTCTTAATATCTTATTTTAGCGAAAAAGGCCCCTTTTACCCCTCCCATGTGCCAAATTTTATAATTAAAAGGTCAAAAGTATCAAAATATGCATGGTAGACATAAAATTGTTCTCCAAAATTCCATTCCAAGTGATGGAGAGTGTAAAAGTGGCTTTAAAAGGGAAAAAAATAGCTTATTTTCACCTATTTTACAAGAAGAGTACATAATTCATATGGAATCTATATAATCCAAACCTTGGGAAAGTCATTTCTAGGGTATGAATTATATTCCATAGAAATTTAATGGAGTTTAATGGCCATATAAGGCCAAAACCAGCTTCCTTTTGGTTGCTTGTTTGTTGGCACAAAGTGATATGCCTGTGAGTTTTTTGATGGTAAAACTTGATGGAGAAGGGTACAACTCTCAATTTTAGGGTAAATAAACTAAACTCAAAGGGCTCCTTGATGGTTCAAGTGGTTTCTCAATTGGATTCTCCATGCTCAATAAATATCTAGTTGAAGTTAGGTCAAATTTGGTGCCTAGAAACTAGAAAAGAAGTTGTTTTTCTTCAATTTCTCTTCACTTGGGTAGAGTTTTGGGAAAATTCAAATTGTTTCAGAATATTGAAGACTTTCTCTAACCTTACATGTCATCCTTTAGGTTTTATTCATCCATTTCAAGGTAAAATAGAGGATACAAACCCAACCAATTCAAATCTACAGTTGATAAACTTGCAAAGAGAATATATACAGTCAAAGGAGAAGAATTTAGCTTCAAGTTTTCGATAATTTGGTGTTTTCAAATATTTCCATCAAATTTTCATGATTTTGAAGCATAATCATAAGATATTCTTCAAATTTCATGGATAAGGAAGCCTCTGCATGCTTTTGATGAAATTTTTGCATATTTTGATGTTTTTGAAGAAAACATGATTCATTCCAAGACTATATATCTTCTCGAATGGTAACCTTTTTGATATGTATGATGCTCATGTGCCAATTTTATCAATAACTCCTTGCCTTGGTCTTATCATGCTCCTAATTTCTTTTTTTCACCTCTATCTCTTTCACCGCATTTAATTATCATGCTCTTAACCATATAACTATGTTTTCACTCATTTTCCCACCATCCATTTATTTTGTTCATCATCTTTTCATCTCCCTTCATCCTTATCACCCTTACACTCATGCCTTCAATCCTTAGTCCATACACGAAGCATCATATACAATCAAGCATAGAAAGAGGGTCTATTTTAAGGAAGATTTTGATTAAGTGCCTTGGTGAAAAAGGACTCATGTAATATGAAATGACCTAGATATGGTCAAGGTAGTATAATCTTAGTAGGGTTTCTAGAACTTAAACCCTACAATGCTTAGTTTTCACCTATGGGCCTGTAAGTGTATTTGTTTGTAATGAAGGGAGTTAGATCATGTATACATCTTAATTAAGCATCATAACATAAACCCTAAGATATTATCATGGATATTGTTAAGATAACATAGTTGAGTAAGCAATGTCCAATAAAGATATCCCCTTTTCACATTATGCACCTATAGACTTAAGCAAAATCATACAAGCCTATGTTGTAATAGTATGCAAGACTTTTGGCAGTAAGGAGGATATATCTACTATCAAATCATAAGTGTATAAATAGAATATAATATTCATAGATGGCTTAAACTATATTTTTAATGTTCATGAGGGTTAAAAGGGTAATAATGATGACTTACAACAATCAATCAAGGAAATATAGTGATCTACTAATGGTTTTCTTATCTCAAGAGTGTGTGTAGATTATGACCAGCATGAAGGGTTGAAGGTGATCATGAAGGGTGAAAAACACAATTTAGGAGTTTTATTTTGGTCTAATATAAGATCATTAATCTTTATAAGAACTCAAATACCATAATCAAATACTATACATAGTCATATGCTTACAGGGTGTGCGGAAAAGAAGACACAGGTCATGGAATTACTTATGGAATGATTGTGCCCACTAAGAAAACCAAGGAATTTAAAAACCTT
Organism: Torreya grandis; assembly: GCA_037957365.1. Lineage (NCBI taxonomy): Eukaryota > Viridiplantae > Streptophyta > Pinopsida > Cupressales > Taxaceae > Torreya > Torreya grandis. Next base: position 2,154,515 of record JARHVA010000699.1, on the reverse strand, counting down.
GTTAGTTAGTTTTAAAAACTTTTCATCTTGACATGAGGTAAATTACACATGCCCATTGTACTGATATATGCCAATTTTGAAGCCTAAAAATGCTTGTTGAAGGGTCTAAAAATGCTTGAAATAGGGATAGAGGCTATTTCCAAACTCCTTAAGGGAATTTTAAGATTAATGAAGATTATTTTGACCTTATATACATATAAATACATGAAATTCACCTCCAAAACATGAAAACTTAGTCAAAAATGTAGATAGTTCATGCATGAAGGTCAAAATTTAGAGAAAATGAAAGATTTTGGGAGTTACAGGTGAATTTAAGACCTCAAATTTTGTCCAAAAGGTAATAATGAGTTTGGAAACCATATTAAACAATTTAATAGCCATTGGAAAAGCTAAAATATTCATTTTTTTGTCTCAGACCTCATCCTATTTGTTTGAGGTCACCATTGGAGTAGGCATCATTCTAGAGTTCTATAAAGGATCTTAAGCTTAGTTAAAAGATTTAAAATCATTTTATGATGTTATTGAATCATAATAATAGCTATATAGAGTTTTAAAACTTCAAATTTCATGAAAACCATGCTCATACAGGCTTATGTAAGTAAGTAGGCATATAAGCCAAAAAGGCATTTTTGAATTTTTCATGAAAAATGACTTTCAGAGTGTTTTGATAGTATGTTACATGTCATATAATTATGTTTTCAATATTTTTGAATTTTTTAATGATATATTTTCATTTTAGTGAAGTTTTTCACTTTTTACAATTCTAGGCACCCTTCCAAGCCACCTGTTCAGATGCTCATTTTGTTCACCACCTATGGAGTTGGGCCAAAAAATCTTAGTATATTTTTATTAAACATATCTAATTAGAATTCATTACCAATTTATATCATTTGAGGGGTTGTGCTTTATTAACAATTGTTATGAGCGTAGGCAACCTAAATTGCAGTCAATTCTCCATAGACAATTTTCATTCACATGGTAAATTTTCATATCTTTTGCATGGGAGCCAAATATTTTTAGGGATGCCATAGGGGTAAAAATTATACGCATAAATGGAAGTTTTTTTATATTTTTATGTTTGTACCTCATGAACCATTAGTTTGAAGTTTTAGCTTCAAAACCTTCCTAAGCACCTTAAAAGCTAGTTTTGAGAAAAGTGGATTTTATTGCAATCAAATCACCATGGATAAAAATATAAATTTTTCAATAGTCAATTAAACTCTAATAATATTCCATAAATTTAGATTTAATTTATGGATTTATACATATGTGGGCATAAATCACATTTTTTGTGGAAAAAAGTGTGTAAAATGAAGTACAAGGAAATTTAATAAAATATAATAATTGTATATATAATATTATAAATTGTTATTTATCTTAAAATATTTATTTGGTCATAAATAATCCTGTAGGTTCCTCTACCATCTCAAGCAAAATGGCTAGTCTGCTAAAATTTTGAACAAAATGAGCCTAATCAAGCCTGTTGACTAATTGGCAATGTTTTTCTCATCAAAATCAAAAAATTTGTGATGAATAATTATTTTTCAAGAGTAATTTGTTGTTTTTTCAGGTTTCATGGCTTCTTATGTAGGTGACACGGTGTCCAAGTTCATAAAATAGACCTATTTGGCCTAACTAGTCTAGTTGGCCTAATTGTTCAAAGGGATAGGTTAGAGTTTGGCATTAGATGATTGTTAAAGAATTTCAATCTGAGTTTATATGCCACTTTAATACTATTTCATGAGGCTCTCATGTTTATCTCACTCTCCAAGGGTTCACTTTCATGCAAGTGGAGGTTATTTGGATTTAATTGGTCTTGAGTTTGAAGTGAGTTATTGTCAAAGTGCCACATCTATTCTTATTTATCTTGTTAATTGAAGGATTTCAACACTTACAACTTATTCAAACTAAATTTATTCACCTAATGATTGGCATAAAATCATCTCATGTAAGATGGATTTGAGTTTCAGTTGACTTGTCAAAAGTAGCCACTTACACTATTGGTTTCCATGCATGTTAAGTGGAGTTTTCCTTTAAAGATTGGTGTATCATTGCATGCAAAGGAGATTTGACTTTTCATCTTAATTCCACCTCATCACTTCCATGACAACATTATATTCATGCATGTTTTTATATTTTTGGAGAGTTTAATTTTTATTTTAAATATTAGCTTTCCAAATGGGCCCACCATATTCCTACACCAAGTTTGGAGAGGCATGCAATTTTTGAAAAGGGAGAATCTTTTATTGAATATTTTAAATATTGTAAAGGGATTTAAATCTTTAGTTAATCAAAAAATACTAATCCTTATCTCTTAAGAACTCCACTTAGGGTTTTTTTAGGTTTTGAAACATATTTATTAGCTTAATTAAGCCATTTTTCAAGAATTTTTGAAGCTGAAGAGAAATTGTAAGTTGGACCATTTATCAATAAATGGGTTTTTGTTATATATCTAATTTTTGATATAAGAATAGTGTGTATTTAATTTTGCATAATTTTATAAGTGAGATTTATCTCCTTTTGGTAGGTCCCTTCCTCACCTATCTCTCTCCATCTCACCTTCTATAGGTCATTTAAAGAGGTTTTAAACACTTCATCTAAATTTTTTTTGCTTAAAGACAAAAAATATAAATTTTATTGATTATATGTGTGTATTGATTTTAGAAACTTTAGAGGATTTGGAAAATTTAGGTTTATCACCCCCTTTAAATAGGATTTATTTTAAGTTTCCCCTTCCCCTTTTAACCCACAAACACAAAAATCAGATTTAATAGACATATTTTAAGGGAACCAACCCTCTCTGGAGGTTCTTCTCATCAAAGAGTCACCCACACTCTAATAAATTCCTATTATATCAAATAGAGTGAGGGTATGATCTACACATCTTCAAGAAGGGTGCACTCTAGAGTGATAATAGTTTCTACTCTGAATAGTTGATTAGTTCGATGCATATCTCTTCTAAGAGTTTTTCTAAATCTTTCTTTATTAATATATCACTATGAGGATATATACTGTAGATTTTTTAATTCACAATTTTGGCATTAGGATGTACAACAAAGTGGTGTAAAACCAAGGTGGGGTCCAAACATATCATATTTGAATAGGCCCATGCAAAAATGTTAACAAACTCTATCAAAAGGGCTATAAATATTTCACATTCATCCTTAATGAAGGATGCACCTATTTGATCCATTTTGGGTCATTTGGAGTCTCGATGTTGGCTTTGATGGTATATTATATGAGGATAATGTAGCCATCTTCTAAAATGGGTGGCAATTATTTGAATTGGCCTACAACTATAAGTCCTCTATTTGGACTAGTTCTTCAAGCTCTCTTAAACATGATGAATCTAAATCTCTCAATGGTAGGGATGGCCATTACTATAAAATACTATTGGAATTTTTTTGATAAATTTTATTAAAGGCATGTTTTTCAATATAATTTAACTAAAACCCAAAACTAAGTTCAGTCTTAGTGGTCTCTCAAGAATCATTAGAGGAAAGGTAAACACCCCTATGTAATGGCACCTAAAATAGGTTTTCACTAGAATACTGGCCTTTGTCTTTACTTTTATCTTGGTCCAAAAGTTCCTCAAAGAGGTTTTCACTTTAGGACCTCAATATTTTATATATTTTTTTGGCTAAATATTTTCATCCATTCTCCAAAATAGGCTACAAAATCTAGTTTGATAGAGAACCCTTGTTTTTGGTCTACAATGGAACATTGTCTCTTAGGCCTAGAAAATCACAAAAGGCTACATCTCTCTCAAACTAATCTACATGCACTGTGTATTCTTGTTGGTCCCAAGCTATAATTTGAGGGTGATAAAGAGGAAGTGGGTTATGTTGGTTTACTTGGATAATGGTATAAATAGCATGTGGTTTAAAAATATTGGTATTAAAAATGCCTTCATAATTTTTTTGATTAGACTCTGCTTTATTTCCATCATTTACTTCACTAAACATTGGTGTTGGAACATGAATAAGATATGTGGGGTCACCCTTAAGTGGTATAAATCTAGACCATAGGTTCCTTTCTACTGAGTTATATAAAATGGCTCAAGAGTATCCTACTAAATTATCCTGAGGCCTCCTCCTTTATAGGCTTGGATCTTCATGATCCTGTTATGAATGGGTTATTTGGCATTGTTGAATAAATCAACCAATTTATCATTATATAACTAAGATTCATTATTGGCAAGTGGGTCCTCTTTGTATCCAGTGGATGGTTAGAAAATGATAGGAGCTAGAATATGAATTCTGCCCTTTCCCTTTCATTACCATTCCATACAAGGTGACTTATCTTTAGGTATTTCATAGGAATTATGGTTATGTGGAATATTGGAAATGTGGAATGTGTTATGGGTCAAATACTCTCCTGGGCCATTAACCAAGGCTATCTAGGTCTATGTAATTGGCATATGGAAACTCAACAAGTATTTGTTTATCTTTGTCCTTTTTTAGAACCAAATATAGGTTAAAGAGGTAGTTTTAAATTTCGTATTCTACCTCCAAATGTTTACAATGTTAATAAGGATGGAAATATCCATTAATGGTGACCTCCATGCCTGAGTGAAATAAATTGAGACTCTAGTGCAATGTTGATGGGATTACCTGAATCTCATTTATCCAAGGTCTACCCTAAATTAAATTCTAAGATAGGTTGAGGTATAATACATGGAAAAGTGTATCATGGGTCAAGGGCCCGATGATAACTGACAAACTTATAGTGCCTTGTGATTCTTATTCTTCATTATCATAGGCCTTGATAGTAATTATCTTTGGTCGTAGATTAGCTATTGTATATCCAAAATGCTTGATGAGATTTAGAGACACAATATTTAGGTTTGATACATTGTCTATGAGGACATGTTTGACTTTATGACACATTATAACAACTTTAATGTATAGGGGATTATTATGGAGAGGGCCAAAATATGACATATGACTTTGATCAAAGATTAACTATTGGCTTGGGGATAGATGCCTAGCCAAATATTGAAATTTATCTAGGGTTACATTGTTTGGAACTTAGGATTGGCTTAAGAGTTCTATTAGGATGTTTTTATGGATGGTAGACATATGTAAAAAATCTAAAATGGAAATTTGTGTGGGTGTCTTTTAAAGTTATTCTATAATATCATATGGATTTTCCTTAATAGTTGTATATGGATTATTCCTATCGAGGATAGTGGGATAGATTAGTTCATTGGTAGAGGGTTATGGGCCAAAAATGGTAATCTTTGACCATTAACTTATGATTGCACAATCAAGATTAAATATAGGACCATTGTAACTTGATGATGATGGGGTGGTCTAGATAGGATAAGTCTAGATTGTCAATGCACTTGTTTGTGGTCATGAGCTAATGATAAATTATCAGTATAAGGTCCTAAAAGAGTAATCCATGATTGTTGTTGTACTTATTTGTGGTACTAAGTTAAGGAAGGTTTACTGACATAGATGGGTTGATTGTAATTGTTTAGAAATGGTATTATTCTATTAGCACTTGATCTAGGATTAATGGTGATGGTTGAAATATGACCTCTTATAATATGACCTACAACTTTGGTGTAGTTATGTGCAACTACATGGTAACTCTATTTTTTATTAGAATCATTTTTGCCTTAGTTCCTCCTAATTGGTTGATGTTATTTTTTTTTCTATTGATATTGTTTTTTTATTATGGCTGTTGATACTATTGTAGCTATTATTTTTCCCTTTATTTTTATTATTGTTGGTTGTTATTTTATGTTATGAAAAAATATTTTGGTAGATACCTAGGTTTGATTGGATGTAGATGATCTATTATCCAATGTAATCTCACCATTTTCTAGCATATTTTTGATGAGGTATTTTATCTACACACAAAAACATATATTATGTCCATGAACATGATGGTATTCATAAAATGTAGTCTCTCTTTACCTATCTAGATATAGAATACCGTCAGGATAATGTTTCAAAATTGGCCAACTAATCATGTTCACTATGGCTAACTTGAAAAACATAGCTTCCATAGGTTCACCAAGGTCATTGAAGACTTGATAAGTAGGGCATTTCTTCTTGGAGGAGGGGTTTATAAAGGTAATGGTTGATACATTTTTAGAGCAAGTCTAGGTTATTATGAAGTTTGTGCTTGAAAAATAGTTTGTTGATGAGGACTAAGTTATATTTGTAGAATAGGATTAATAGGTAGTGTTTGCACCATTTGGATATGATGCAACTTAGTTATTTTATTTCCAAAAACATTCTTATTAAGATTAAAATTATTGGATTTTTCATAGTTACTAGCCTAGCTCGGTGTTGACACTTGCACTTGGACTTAGTTTTGGTTCTAATTTTTTCTTATTTTTTAGTTTTAGTTTAGAATTTGGTTTAATGAGGATAACTTGATAATACCTTTATTAATAAGGGAATTTTAATTATCAAAACTTTTTCAATTATCTCTTTGAAAGTATGTGCACATTGAAGCTCTAAATGATAGGATATCTCACTGTGAAATTTTTTAGTAAACACAATAGTTAATTATTTGTCTGGTAAGTTATGGGAGAGATGACTAGTAATCACTCTCCATATCTATAGATATCTTGTAAATATTTCATCAAATTTTTGTTTTGTTTGATTTAAATCTACTAATGAAATATCATATTTGATATTATAAGAGAAATGGTGCACAAATATGTCTAAGAGGTGATCAAAATTAGATACAAAATTCTTTGGAAATTTTATGAACCAATCCAAACCCTATCCTAATAGGCTTCAAGGAAATAAAAGGAGTAAATAAATGTCAATATAATACATTGGTAGGAAAAAAAATTATCAAATAGGCCTTAAGGTATCATTTACCCTTGTAATTATTAAATTTTGGTGGTTTATACCATAAAGGAAATGATATCTATAGATATTCCATGTTAAATGGGTATGAACACACATAATCTAACTTAAACTTCTTATTCTTCTTCCCTACTTCAATGGAGGCAATCACATCCTTCATTCTCTATAGTTCTTATTCTAAGAAAATGGATAAAACATGTGGTTAAGGCTATGGTTGGGTGGTCAAAAGTTCATTACCTTGACTAGAATATAATAGAGGAATGGTTTGTTATGGAATGTTGGTTTGATGAGGGAACTAGCAAGGAATATGCATCCATAAATTGGAATGGGTTTTTTTAAATTGCACACATTATTGTAGGATATTATAGTTTGGAATCACTATATATCCTTTATTTTGAGTAAATTGGGGCTGTAATGGAAGGGTATGTCTTTGGGTAAAGTATTGTGCCTTGTGAAATTGAGTAGGGAATTATCAATGACTAGTCAAACCTAGATAAATGAGGCAAACTTGTTTTGAACTAAGGCCCTATTGTTGAATCTATGGCATGTGCTGAACAAAAGGTAATTGAGGCAAACCTATTTTGAACCAAGCCCTATTGTTAAATCTATGGCATGTGTTGAACAAAAGGTAATTTTTCCTTAATTGGTATTTTTTAGACAATGGTATCTCTTTGTTATGTAAACACTATTTGTGAAGTAGATGCTTGTAAGCTATTCAAAATTTGTATTTAACCAATGGACATAAATTGTTGATTAGACAAAATTTGTGATCATAAAAGAATGTTGATCTATAACTATTAAGGTACACTTGTGTCTACCTATCAAGGTGGAACATTTGTTTCCCTTATTAAGGTGGTAGAATGTTCCACATGTATTGTGGTGGAAGATTAGACTATGCCTATTTTTTTGGAATGTTAGTCATCACCTATTCAGGTGTAGTAGCATTCATCACTTTTTGTTGATCCAAGATAGTAGTTAGAGCTTGATTACTTATTTCTTGTGAGTTTTTGCTTGAAGTAGTAGTTGGATGAGGATTATAGGTAACTTATTGTGGCCAAAACATAAGAGTTACTACCCCCTACTATTGTAAACCACTTATGTTATTAACTAAATACACTTTTTATTGTGGATTATTTATTAGTGTAGGTATTTAAATGACTTTGGTCTGGATTGGAAGACACTCATGTGTTATCCACCATGTTTGGCACATTATTTTATGTAGAAGCAGTAGTCACTTATTCAATAGATAGGGCATTATACATGTCATCGACTAAAGTTATTTGCATAAATGGGTCTATACATAGATTATCTTGACCTTTCAATCTAATTAATACTCTTGTTAAAGGAGATATCTCTCTGAGTGGTTTATTCAACATGTCCATGGTATTAAATTACATATGAGATTCAAATAAGTTTGATATTCTTGTTGAATTTTTATAAAGTGGTCCTCCATGAGGCCCTTTCATTTAAAAATCATATTTGGGTCTTGATACGACATCAACATGAATGCTTGAGCATTTTTAGTAGATGCCTATTCACTATTATGGGTATAAGGCATGTTTAGAGGCATTCTAATTAGATTAGGTATATTTTCATAGAGAAAGTCTATTGGAAACCTAGACCCTACTATTTTACTCAAATTAAAACTTTGTCCTTATTTTCAAACAAGTGAAGATAAAAAAAAGGATCATATGTTGATGGCATAGTTACATAATACAATTATTGTTGAGCTTGGTCTATAACTAATGGTACACTAGTAAGATTGTGTGTGGTTTTCTCCTAGTCTTACTCTAAATAAAGAGATGTATTAACCAAATAATGGGATAAAATATCTTGACTCTATTACCTAGATTGATTAGTCTAAGGAAGATAAGGATCTATCTCAAAAACTACATCATCACCATAGGGATCTTGAACAAAGTCATCATTTGTGACTACATTATCATAAAATATATTATACATGGCTCCAATAAGAGTGTAAAAATACATATACAAATAAATGAATAATTTCACATGAGGATAGGTGTAGAGTGATAAAAACTCTTAAAAACAAGGTCCAAAAGATAAATGGTCCAAACTTGGTCTAAAAACGTGGTCTAGAAATGGAGTTGTTTCTCCAAAAAAGGTCAATGGTAAACTTGGTCTAAAATAGTGTAATTCCAAATTTACTACACAAAGGATCAAGTGGATTTCTAAAATCAAATGCCAAACTTGAGGTAAAATGTTTTTCAAATAATGTTAAACTAAGTCTAAAGACAAAAAGGGTTGATAGATATTTTAGGAATAAGACACAAAAGTTAGGATCAAAACAACTATGTATAAACCAAAGAGGAAATTTATAGGACTCTTGAAAACATGACACAAGAGATAGACTTACAAATGTAAATTTATAGAACTTTTAGGAACAAGGCACAAAAGATAGACTTAAAATAACTAGGTCTAAAAAGGCAAGAGGTTAGGCTAGATTTTTTTAAACACTTTGATGCAAACTAGGAATTTGGATTTAAACATAAACTTGATCATTTTTCAAAAGACATTGAACCTTAGGCATATTGAATATAGACCACTTCCCCAAATTTAGGAACAAAAATAGTCTTTAAACAAAGAAAGGATTTGGTCTAAGTTATATAATCCAAAAGTGAAAGGTAAAAGTCTAGGCCAAAATTACATGAGGCATAGGTATAAACCAATTAATGTTTGGATCTAAACTTGTCAAGACCAATTACAAACTACATTTAGAATGATAGGTTATTCAAATAGACAACAAGCTCAATAATAATGAATATCATTAAGGTACTAGGCATATACCAAGAAGGTACACATGGTTTTGAATTACAATTGGACAGAAGGCAATAAATCTTTGAAAAAATGTGAGCATCGTAATGATGTTATAATTTTCTAAAGATATAACAAATGGTTTGTTTCAATATTCTAAGACACAAGACTTAGAATTAAATGGGTATCATAATAATTCCACTTTAAAACAAGTGATATACACATAAAATTTTGGAAAAATGACTAAGGCAAAGGGGTGATGTCAAATATATGGTATAATGCCTCTTTAAATAGAGTGATGTGTAAATAATACTCATTTTTGGAGGTGGTATGATAAATAAATAGTTTTGACATAGGACCATGAAATTAAATAGGATAAAATGAAAAAATCACCCAAGTGTAACATCTTAAATCCTAAAACTAATGAAGTGGCATCATAGTATCAAATTCTATATATATACTTGATATTGAGAGGATTTTAAGTTGTTAATAAAAAAATTAAAATCACATAAAAAGTAAGGTTTTTAGGCCCCCTCTTATATCAATAGTTCATGGAATTACATGCAACTTCGAGCTATTCTCCCTAAATCACCAATATGTCCATGGCAAGTGGCTTTGTCTAAACTATCAATTTTCATTCATTTTTGAATGGTCTCATATGTGTGGTGTATGCAATGGGAAATGTAGAAAATCTATAAATCAATATTAGGTCAAAGAAGATCAATCCTACTTACACTTGATTGTGGATACATTATATATTCAAGGTCATGTCCAAGATGGATATGTTAAACCTAGACAAGGGATATATTACCATAATAAATTCACTAGGGAGGGTTTCAAAGTCTCCAATCAAGTAAAACTATGCAATAACCTTAACTAGGTCTTATGTTTTCATATTTAATAAACTAATAACAAGTAAATAAAATTATAATCTAGTTCTCACCAAAGCTTGTGGCACAAAGTGGGAGTAATAAACATAAAAGTAAACATGCATAAGATAATCCTCATTAAGTTATGTATAGTTAAAATGCTAATGCATGGACAACAATATATTCAAAATCCATTACTTATGCTACTTTTATATACTAAAAAGAGGAGAAAAGTTAGATATACTTACCTTTAAGTCAAACCTATCAAGCCTTAATATCTCCCTCTGCCAAGTGATTCACAAGAGTTTATTATGGTTTTTAAGGATCACTAAGAAAGGCAAAAGCATCCAAGACTTATCCACAAGACAAGATTCTTATCCAAGTAAAAACCCTAAGCTAAGACTTCTCTAGTAGAATAGCAAAATAACATATTATAAGGAAGTGTAAATGAATAATTAACTCTTTTTATCTTTCTAAAAATGGAAAAATGGATGTGTTTATATATTCATATCTAACCCTAATCTAAAGTCGACCCAGACAATCTAGTATCGATATTGACAAAAAAATTAGGTAATAGAAAAGGTTGGATAGTGGATGAGCTAGACCCTAATAATTTTTATCAATTAAAATACAAGGTTGATGGGGCTGATAGTGTAATGTAAACCATCAAAAAGGGTGTTAGGTTAGAGAAGGGCTAATGAAGGTGTAAAATGACAAAAGAAGGGTGAGAAATAGGATGCAAATCTTAGGGGAATGTTTTTAGGAGATGGTTAGATTAATAACAAGTGGTAATAAGGGATAATAATCCTATAAAACACAAATGGTCTACCCAACCCTTTCCTGGTGCACCCTTTCAAGTGTGCACTTAGAGATATTGAGACTCGATAAGTTCTTGAAAGATAAAACGCATCAATAATTGATAAAATTTGAAAATATTGTGTATACATGTGTAAAAAACTAGGGTATATCACATCATTTATATCTGCATTAACCAAATTTTTGTGAAAAGGTCTTGTAATTTTCACAACCTCTACATCCATTAATTATTTTATGTAGTGTGATGTCCAAGTTAACCATATGATCTGAGCTAGAGTAATATTAATGGATATTTTTTAACCTCTCGAACAAGTGTCCCAATAGTTCACCTTCAATTTATATACCCCACCATGGAGTGGGATTAAAATGATGTCAAGATATGAATTCTCAAGTCAATGCTTCCATAGAGAACTCATAAAAAAGTGATGAACTCCCACCCACAAGAGAAAATGCATGAAATAAATAAAAGTGAAAGCACTTTAGGATTTTTTTAGGGTCAACCAAAACATTATAATTTTAGGGAGGGCCTTAGAGATTTTATTTCCACATTTTTGGACCAAAGTGAAAAATACAAAGAGTGAGCATTTTTTATCACCCAAGTTAGCTAAAGGGGATCAGGGGAAAGCATACAAAAGACACTCATATTTCTAAAAAAACACACAAATAATAACCATAAAAATTTAAAACTCTTATGAGTATTTAACTAAAGTTTGGATTCATTTTTATAACACTAAATGAAATGTGTAATGAAGTTTTAGCCCCTTGGGGTTGTGTTATAAACTCTAGACAAAATGAAAAATAACTCAAGTAATAATATTTTAAAACACCAAATTTAAATGTGAGTTTTGAAACTTAGAGTGTTTAAAACCATATTTTATTGGCCTTTATGTCCTTCAAAATATGTTAGGGGGGCCTTATGTTTATAATCAAAACATAAGTGGGCAAATGACTTTTTAATTCTAGTTTCTAGGTTTTCCAAAATTTAACACAGTGAAAAATGATAGAAACATAGATCAATATCACCACTTTACCTAAAAAATTTCAAATATTAACATAATATCACTACTCATAATGAAATAAAATATATAATGATAAAATCATGATGTTTGGACAATACCCTAATAATTAGTGCAATATTGTAGAACATAACACAATATCACTACTATTAATGCAAAATCACAACTCTACCCTAAAAATAAACACAACTAGAAAAAAATATCATGGTTAGACAATATAACTACTTATCACACATAATAGCCACTTATTAAGTGATATCACTACTCATCATGCAAAATTTCAACTGTAAAGTCATGATATTGCAATATTATAACTTTTCCCTAAAAAAAAACTATTAGTTAGAAAACCATGGAAGTTTAATGAAATACCATGATTTTTACAATAATAACATGAGTTAAGGATATATCATGACTGTAAATTCATGATATTACTACAAAATAATGAATATAGAGAGTAAAAATGAGACTACATATAATAAATTTGTGATTTCTAGTAAAACATCAGTGAGCTTTCAATTTTCACTTATTTGATCGATAAGATTTGATTTGGACATGAAAATTATTAGGAGGATATCCTAAAATGACTTAAGAATAACTTTGTGGGGTGCGAGTCTCACCAAGTGTGCCATCATATGAGCAAGGAATTCGTAGAGGGGAGGTTAGTCTTATGTTAGTCTAATAAATCAAAATTGAAATAACACACTAAACACTTAACACCTCTAGCCTAGACATTAAAGGGAGCATAGGTAATAAACATACAAATGGAAACACAACTAGAAAAAAAAATAAAACATTATTTTAACTTATTTATAACTCCAAATGGCTTGTTAAAGTGTGTTGCTAAGTTTGTGCATCAAGAAGTCTTTAGTAATGAAGCTTTCTTTGCTCCTCTCCTTGGCACCTTGGGTTGGTTGATTAGATTATGAATTTGGCATGGAAGCATTGCATAAAAGTCTTATCTCTCTAAAAATTAGCATTATAACTTTTTATTATTAGATATTAGATATCAATAGGTATTGCCTTGTATTTATAACATCAAAAATTAACTCTCACACAAGGTGAGTTAATTTTAAACATAGAATGGGTTCAAAATAACCCTAGGTGAGTTGAGTTTAACTTCAATTGAGTTAAAATTTTTCATGTACTTATAATTTTTAAATTAATAGGCATGACTCTCAAACTAGATATTTTTGAGATATTTTGGAAAAACTTGACAACTCATAAATACAATGATGAAAAGGCTTGATATTATGATTTTTGGAATTTCCATTTTTTGATATTCATTAATTGTAAATGGATAATTTGATTAAGGATTTACTCTTGTTTAATTATTTGATATTTTTTATTATCATTTTATGACTTTTAATAATTGTTCAAGTACCCCACTTAATGGGTCCATAGGCCAAACTACTAATTATTAGTTCATGATTTAATAATTTTGGGAATATTAGGCTATTATTCTTAATTTAGTTAAAGGGTCTGAGTAGTAAAATCAGCACATGAATAGACAATAATTAAGATAATAACTTTTTAAAATTAATTGCAATTCAAAATTTTCTAAAAATATTAATACGGAGAAGAAAAAAAACTTAGCTGGAAACTGATTGATTCAACTGAGATAGAGGCTAGAATTCAGTATGCGAGACTGAGACACTATTGAAAACTAAGATTTGAACTTCATTTTATGATTGGATAAGAGTGCCATAAATGGATAGTAGTGGCACTGATGCTATATTCCACCTCTTTCACTATTATTCTAAGGATTTAAACCTTTTGGGTTTTGTTCGCTATGTCTATGTAAGCTTGTCTATGAAGTTTTGATAGTTGGAAGTATATATAGCTCCTTATAGAGTATAATTTTTCTTCAAACCCTATCTTCCATTATGATTTGACTAATTTTAAGTAAGAGGGAGGGTTAGTGTGTGTAATATTCACTATACATGCTTCACACCCCATGTGTGGACATGATACCTACACACCAATACTTTGAAGAGGGATAAAGCATATGTAGTTCTCCCACTTGATGTGATTTGTGAAATTATGTATATGAAAGTATAAAATGCTAAACTTTATGTGTTAAAGGTGGCTAGGGACTAGCGTAAGGATTTCAATGAGCTTATAAGGGTGTCAACTAGCTATATGCAAAGAATAGAGAAGATTTATTGAGTAGTCTTGCTTATACTTGCTTGTTTAGTGATATTTGACAAACCTTTCCAAATGATCTTTTAATGGGATTTTATAGGGATCTATTAGTCATGGATTGAATTTCCTCATATTAGGTGGACAAGGATAAGGAAGGGGAATTAGAATAAATTGATTGTTGGGGCCATAAATGGACATGGATAATAGCATAAAAAGTGGATAATAGTGGCATTAGTGTTATAGTCTTAGTGTGGTGATATTGTCTTGATTAGATGAGACCTAGGGGGATTGATTTATCTTGGAAAGAGGGGTCTAGCTCAGTTGGGATCAAGTTTGGAAGTCTATGGATGATTGGGAATTAGTGAAAAGATGCTTATGAGGGTCATGAGAGAAAGTAAGAGGGATACATGGGCTAGGTTTCATTATCCATGCTCAAGTTACCTATTTTTGCATTTTATATGATTACATATCCCCCACCTTTATTCTAGTGATGTAGAAAAGAAAAATAATAGGATAAAGGAAAAATATTAAGTGTACCTAAACTTACCTATAAGGTTGAATCTAATGAAGCTTGTGTAATGATGGGTGTGCATAGAGAGAACACACTATGAAGTATGAATCTATAATACAAACAAAGAGTAGATCAGTTCTTACTAGATATGTTATATCTAAAATAATAATGTATAAAGCTAGGTAAGAGAGAGGAAGAGAAAGGAATGAATACACCTCACCTAGTATGTGAACCAATACAAAACCTATTGTGATTTTGAGTGATGCTAGATTATGCTAAGTAATGCTAAAAGGTGTTGTATCAAGAGTAATTTCATGAATGGAGTTGAGTGCTTAATTCCACAAAAGTCACTCAAGAATGTAAAGGCTAACCCTTTGGCTCCATCATCACCCATTAAATGAATCTAGGTAGTCTTGTATGTGCTAATCAATTTCTAGATTTTGTGTCTAATCCTTCTTAATAGGTGGCTCAATAATACAAAGGATAGCTAGTCCTTTGGTTCCATTATTGCCTCATAAAGTGAAGCTATGAAGTGATACCAGTATGAAATGTATGTCATAAGAGATGGCTCCTAAATCCCATGAATGTACTATGATATAAAAATGTTGGCATGGATAGCTAAATATATACTGGAAACTAGGCCACTCTTACCCACTCTAAAATATGTTGATTAGGCTTGTATAAAAGCCACACTAAATTGGTGCACTAGGCTTATATGAAAGCCATTTAGGAACTCAAGAAATTTAGAATGCAGAAGCTAGGCTTGTATGTAATCCATTCCAAAATGATGAAAACCATCTACAGATGGAATAAGGCATGTAACTACTAAGAATGTCTAGGTAAAAATAAACTCAGAAAGAAAATAAAACAAATGTGCCACACACATTACCCCCAATCATTGGTGTCTGAAACATGGATTCAAATCTGAAATTTTTATCAATTATTATATCTAAAATTGGAAGTGAGAGGAATCATACCATGCATGATGCCCCCTGTATCTATATTCTCTAAGCAAAAGTGTATTGAAAACTTTTTATTCTAAATTGGTTTGACTATACAAAACTATAGATGAACCTACTTTTCTACCTGTTTATGAAAAATTTGGTTTTTCTACTATTTGGACAAGAATGCTAAAAGTGGACACTAGTGGCACTGATGCTATTTTCCATGTTGGGAGCTATTTTATAGGGACAAATATGGTAACTATTTTGGATTCTTGACTATCTACCTAGTCTGTTTTGACTGTTTTGATGGCTAGTTGTTACTCTAGGTGTGTTAAATGTTGTTTTTTTACTGTTAGGAGATGTGATATCTAAGACAAAACCCCTATTTATTTCCCCTTCTTTTTAGGGTGGTAATTAACACCCTGAAATGAATACCCTCAAAATAAATATCCCTACAAGTGTGTTATGTTACAAAGGTACATGATATAAAAATGATAATTGACAAGATATCTCAAGATATAACATGATTTGTATTAAAAGATTGTTAAATCAAGAGGGGTATGCCTAGATAGATATAATAATGTAATGCAATGTACTAAACTAGAATTAGAATGATACGTTTGGTTAGTTTTTAGTTGTTAGTTGGAAGGATGGAGCATGATGTCCATCATGGCATCCAAGAAAGCAAGATAAATGCATGATGTTAATCATGACATTACAAATAATGAGAAGCAAACAAGTCATAAGCACACAAAGTAAGAATCAAGAAGCATACAAGGGTGCCCAAGGGGACATGTAAACAAGGAACATGTCACTCAAACTAGAAATCAAGCATACAAGTCATGTTCAAATTCCACATACACATACAATTGAAACAATCAACATTGTTGTGAAAGCCATAATCACATATAATAGTACAAACAAAGGACATTGGAAAATGTCCTAAGGCACACACATGAATAGAAGAAAAAGACATTGGAGAATGTCCTAAGGCACATATAGGAGAAAATAGGAACTAATAAATTCAACCACATCAAGTTACGTGAATCAAGATAGGAAAACATGTAAGAAACTAGAAGTACAAACACATCTAACTAGTCAAAGAAAGAAGTGAATGTATGCAAGACATGTGTAATACAAGATAAGGTATATGATAATAAATACATAAGTGTTATATACTAATGAGTTTTGATAGATTAATATATGTAATATAGTAATTAATGTACATCAACATGATAACTAGAGTGTGCGGTGTAGGAATGACATAACCTACATGGTGTAGTCATGTAGAAGATGTCCCTAGTGGGTATGTATATCGATGTGTGTCTTGATTATAGAAGTAGTATTCCCCCTCAATGGGTAGAGTAAATTAATCAAGGATATGGATGTCACTTCACACACTCAAAGAAGATCAATTGAATCATGGTGATGTAGATAAATTGACAAACAATAACATAGAACAATAAATGTAAGTCTAGCATGAATGTAAAAAATATAAAGCATGGATAATGCATACAATAAAAATATTTTTGGTATTTTTTTATAAATGAATGTTTTTGTATTTTGAAATATTTGAACTATGTATAATCAAGCATAAGAAACTATGTATATGTAAGATAGGAAAGGATGATACTAACTAATGAGTCTCATGGGAGACTCCCTATCGTGGTGCCCTATATCAAGGAGAAGAATTGTGAATGATTGTGAAGCATGATGGAAATGTTGAGACTATGGATCTAAAAGCTTTATATGTTATAAATTCTCTAATATATCTAAATTAAAAACCAAATGTGGGTTTCCCCTATAATTTTGAGAAATTGATGCAATTGTAGGTCTCTCAGGGACACATTTGGTGGTAGGAGAAGTGCTTTAAACATGTGCTCTATGTGTAGATGCATGAGATCTTAATGGTACCAACCTAAGTGTGAACACTATAGTTGGAATCTATCTAGAATCCTAAAGCTATGGAAGTGTATGAACTCTCGGTGCTAATGATGGATGCCTCAACTATGTCTAAATTAGAATCAGAGGAGGAATTATAACTAGTGGCAAAACTAAAATTGGTGAGTATAGATTGGAAGATGGATCTGAAGTGGGTAGTGGTAACTCATATGAAACTCCACCAACTATAACAACCTAATTATCATGAATGAATTTGATGCATATATGACTTATAAAAGTTACTACTTGAAGTTTTGGATCCATGGTCAACCAATTAACATATGAAAAAATCTTGAACTGGGAACTATAGTAAATAGTGTGGCCATATGTGTTGGACCAACCTATAGAGGAAGTATAATCTCACCTAATGAAATCTATATGTTCCCACTAAATATACTAATAACTATGTCCATTAGGGTAATATCTTGCTCTAAATATCCCAAATGTTGTAATAATGTCATAATGCACATGTTCACACTAGATCCATTATCTATGAGAACACTATGAATAGGATGATTATGAATGTAAGTTCTGATAAAAAGTGTATGATAATTTGTATTATCCTCAATGATATCCTATTTTGAGAAGGATATGGAATTTTTAGCTAGAACTATAGAATTGTATACACCAATCATGTTGCTTAAAAGATGTGTCCCTACTAAAGGTACCTTATATGTATCTAGTGGGGGATGTAAATGATATGCATGATGAACCCCTAATGTATCCCATTTCTCCTATTTAGAATGCTATAGAAAAGGATCTAAAAATATTTTCAATGCTTTATCATATGTTTACTTTGCCTAAGGAGGCTCAACTAAAGTACCAAGATCAATATGATTTTGATCTATCAAATCATGTATGTTGTGTCTCAAACTGATGCATCTAATTTTTATATGGTTTGGTGCCTTGTGAAACTTGAAAAATCACGCTAATCATATTCTCATGGAAGAGGCTTTATTGGATCACCTTCCTAAATAGGATGAAGAGATATGATGTTACATTCCAATAGATGTTATAAAACTCTAGCTAGAGAAACTAGTACATTGGGAAAAGTACACTAAGGAGGTGTTGATAAGATCACTCACTAAGGGGGCTCAAAATTTGCATTAATTATCACTTGATTTTGAATCTTATCATCATTGACCTTGACTTTGTATGGGACTTTTCTATTACTCTTGTTTTTATGTATGATATACTTGTATACTTGAGTTTGCCCATTGAAATTAGTTTGACTTATCTTTCTTTTAGCATCTGACATAGTTCATTGAAGGAAGAGAATATTTTAAACATAATCGATTCATGCAAAGTTGATATAGGACTCTATTTGAAGAGATCCTATAATTCTTAATTATCCATGGGGCTAGTCATCTTAGCCAAGATAGTCTTATATTGAAAAACATAATATATGAGATTCTCATTGGCCTTTTGTTTCTTTTGTACAACTTGGTCATATGAAACTTTATCACCAATGTTAATGTTGAAATGAGCTAGGAATATGTTAGCTAAATGATTGAATGCATTGATCAACTGATTTGGTAGACTATAGAACCATTGTAAATCATAATCTGTTAGGGTATGTGGAAATAGTTTGGTAAGTATCCAGTCATTTGGTACATAGGCTAAGCATGATGCATGAAAGGCTCTCAAATGTGTCTCTAGATCACCCTTGCCATCATATTGAGTAAGCTTAGGTTGAATAAAACCTTGTGGAAAGGGTGTATAAGAAATATGACATGCCAATGGTGTATGTAATAGAGAAAAAGAATCCAAAGCTTGGATAGGTCTAGAGACACCTTGCTTAAGATGTATCACCTTGGATTGAAGATATTTTATCTCTTATATAAGGTTTGCCACATTAGGAGACAAAGATGTACTAGTTGTAGCTGGTGGCATAGAGATAGGTTGGGATACTATAGGGGGTTATTGAGACATAGTTGCCCTTATAGTGTTATTTGTAACTAATTACTCTAAAGGAATGTAAGATTCAACTTGCTTAACCTTTTTAATTTCTATGACAAATTACAAGATAAAAGTATGATCTCAAGGCTGGTCCTAGAGTCTTTCTCAAAAACTTTGTAGGATCAAATATTTGGTGAGGATAAATTCATTATCAACAATTGGTAGAAGTGGATTAGTAGTCCAATGTGGTGGAACATGAGCATCAATGTGTACATCATCATTTTTATTTTCACATTGCTCATTATCAAAGTTATCTTTATTAAAATTAGTCTAATTTAGATGTGTAGAATCTATAATAGGAACCTAAGTTAGTTGTTTATCCATGCTATATGGCTGAGCTTTAGGAATCTAGGTGAATTCAAGAGGATTAACACTATGTCTTGCACTTTGTCTCTAAGTAAGAGATGTAAGGAACTTAGATGTCATAAGGAAAACAATTTCGATTATAGTAGAAAATATTAAATAGATGTAATCTAAATGAGGAACTAGAATATGCATAAAAAGGATATAGAGTTTTCACACATGTAAGGTGATACCTCAAGAAGCAATGCGACTTAGTATGGGTAACTAGGGTTTTAACAAATAATTATTTAAACAATTACTATGAAATTTTGAATTTAAAATTAAAATTTTGAGTTAGATATGCAAGTAAAAAATTATAAATTTATTGGAAACTTAGTGGTTTAATAGGACCTAGTAAATACAACTAGGGTTTTGAGAAATAAAATATTTTGAAAAATTACTATGAAATTTTGAATTTTGAATGGATTATTTGATTTAAATATGCTAGTAAAAATTTAGAACATGACTGGAAAATTATTAGAAAAATACTAGGACCTAGTATGGGCAACTAAGGTTTGAAAGAAAATTATTTTAAAATTACTAAAAAATTTAAAATTTAATGCTAATTTATAATTTTATTATGTAGGTAAAAAATCAAAGAAATATATGAAAAAATAGTAGGAAAAATACCCTAGGTTTTTTACGAGTCAGGTTCAACAAATGTTTTAACATATTTGGGAATATTAGGGTATTATTCCTAATTTAGTTAAAGCATCTACGTAGTAAAATCATTACATAAATAGACAAAAATTAAGCTACTAATATATGTAAATTAATTACAATTCAAACTTTTCTAAAAATAGTAATAATGAGAAGAAAATAGAACTTAGATAGAGACTAATTGATCTAACTAAGATAAAGGATATAATTCACTATGCAAGACTGAGACACTATCACAAAATGAGAATTTAAATTCATTTTTTGATTAGATAGGAGTATTGGATCTGGATAGTAGTGGCACCAGTGCTATATTCCACCTCTATCACTATTTTCCTAAGGATCTAAGCTTTTTAGGTTTTGTCTGCTATGTCTTTATGACCTTATCTATGAAGTTTTGGTAGCTAAAAGTCTATATAGCTCCTTATAAATAAAATTCTTTATTCAAACCATATCTTCCATTATGATTTGACCAATTTTAAACAAGAAGTGGGGTTTCTATGTGTAAGATGCATTTCATGTACTTCACACCTTGTGTGTGGGCATGCTACCTACAAATCAATACTTTTAAGAGGGATTAAGCCATATGTAGTTTTTTCACTTGATGTGCTTTATGCAACTGTGTAAATGAAAATGCTAAATGTTAAACTAGATATGCTTAAGGTGGCTAGGTATAGGTGTAAGGATTTAAATGAGATTATAAGTGTGTTAGCTAGTTGTATGTAGAGAATAGGGAAGATTAATTGAGTAGTCTTGCTTGTATTCTTGTTTAGTGATATTTTCCAACCCTTTATAGATGATATTTGAATGGGAATTTTATAGGGATCTATTGGTGATGGATTGAATTTTATCATGTTAGTTTGACAAATATAAGGATGGGGAATTAGAATAAATTGACCATTGGGGCCAGAAATGGACTTCAAAAATAGTGCTAAAAGTAGACAAGAGTGGCATTGGTGTTATAGTCCTAGTGTGGCACTATTGTCTTGAGTAGATGAGACTTGGGGTGCATTGATTTATCCTATAAAGAGAGGTATAGCTTAGCTAAGATCAAGTTTGGAAGGCTATAGATGACTAGGAATCAGTGAAAATATGTCTGAGGGTCATAAGAGAAAACAAGAGGGACATATGGGTTATGTGTCATTAGCCATACTCAAGTTACCTA
This sequence comes from Torreya grandis, assembly GCA_037957365.1. Taxonomy (NCBI): domain Eukaryota; kingdom Viridiplantae; phylum Streptophyta; class Pinopsida; order Cupressales; family Taxaceae; genus Torreya; species Torreya grandis. The sequence continues at coordinate 2,132,542 of JARHVA010000699.1, read as the reverse complement.
TTTTTGCATTTTATATGACTACAGGTCACAAGGTGATTGAGACTGAATATATGAGAATTTATTATTATGTATGAGCTAATACCCCATATAGGGATGTCTTGATATGATTCTAAACTTTGATAAATGATGCATGGATGAAATTTTGATGTTTAGGTATTCCTAGGCTTAATTTGTAATGTTTGGTAGAAATTAGTTTGAAGTCTGGTCAAAAGCTAGTTGTGGCCAAAATTGGGTATTTACACCTAATATTCACCAAACCACAATGATGCATAATAAAATGAGAAATAAATTATTCTAAGGCTTATTATTCAAACAAAACTATTATAAAGACTCTATTAATTAGACATGTGGTTTTAATAACCATTGCCTAGTACTTAACTTAGTGGTCATCTGTTGCCCCATAAATATTAAGTCTTCATCCCATATCACCCACCATTTATTCCAATGTGGGAGCCTTCTATACATACTGAGGGGACAAGTAACGTGCTATAAATAACTCTTCAAAAAACTCCCAAGTGAGGAAGCTAGTTTCAAATGGATCTTATGTTCTTCTCCTTATGACCACATCTTAGCTACATTTATAAGAAGGTGGGTTCTAAAATGTCCTTTCCATTAGATTCACAATCATATAAGGTGAAACATCCTCTCATTATAGATAACCAAGACTCTTCTATATATCCTTCTTGAGTACCATCAAAATTAAGATGATGCATTCTAATGAATCATTTACTAAGTCTCTAGTTGTAGGATTAGGAGGATGGTCTAAACCTCATATTTCTTGATGCTCACCTCAGTGATTCAAATCACCTTATTCACCTTGTAAATGGTGTTATGAGTCAATTTAAGACATATATCTCTAAACTAATATTTGATCATCATTGGAGTCCTATGGAGAGTGCCTCTTAACCTTATGTTGTTCTACTAGCAATCTCTCCTACAAAACACCTCTCATCTATTACATGCTTAAGAGGAGTTGGGGTCCTATATCATTCATCCCTAGCTGATTTAAAGGTTAATGATCACCAATTACATCATGATTCCAATTTTTTCAATGTCATCCCCTCTTTTTATACATCAATAGGATATACATTAGAGTTTATACAAAAACTATAAATCCACAAAACAAATCTAAATTCTTAGAGCTCTATATGTAGTAACATGGGTTCTAATATCAAAATGTCATGCCCATATTTAAAAAAAATAGGTATGACATGACAATAAAACATGAGCATATAAAATAATTCATATCAATCATAAACACATATATGAAATACCTACAATTGTCATCCTTCCAAGAATAGGTGCATTCTAATTATTAAGAGGTTGAAGGATCCATTCATTTAGCCAAACACTACATAACTAGTTTTACTAATCACCCTCAATTAAACTAATAGGTGCATGCCTTTGTCCATGAGATCAAATGCACTACATGTTTGATCAAATGTTAGAGAATATGTTTGCAAGCCAATGTCTAAAGTCATTATGACTTGACATTGAGATAAATATCAAAAATGACCTCAGCCACTACTGACAAAGTTGGGCTCCATATGGCCACTTAAAAAATATCCATCACCATGCCATATTCTCATTGGGATTATATGGCCATTCCCTACCACTTATGATTATCTCAATAACCTAGAGCTTCATGGATACTTTAAAAATTATGTAGACTTATATCTTCATTGGTTTAGTGAGATGTTGACATGTGGATGGATCTTAGTGATCTACTCACCTGATTATGGTTGTATAATAGGTTATTCTGACAGCATTAATAGGTTAATGATATGATGATATGTATAAATATACCAACACTTTTCTTTCCTAACACTCATTATACCATAGGCTAAGCTAATGTCTCTCATAAATTAGTAAGATGATGGGATTTGGATGGATCCCAATGATTCACTTGCCTAACATCAACCATACGTTGGATCTTATTGACATCACCCATAGGTTAATGAGATGGTGACACATGGATGGATCTTAATGATCTTCTTTCCTAGAATCAACCATATGATTGACCTTGATGATGTTATCCATAGGTTAGTGGGATGGTCACATATGGATGATTCTTAATGATATGCTTTCCTAGAATAAATTTTATAATGGAGCCTATTGATGTCACCCCTTGAGTTAGTAGGATGGTGACATGTGGATGCCTCTCAATGATCCAATTTATATATCTTGACCATATCATAAGATAAGATGATGTCACTCCTGAGTTAGTGGGATGATGACACAAGGATTCTTTTGACCAACTCACAAAAAATTAAAAATTTGACTAAGGAAAACTCTAAAATAAAAGGCTAGAGATATTAATTGGCTAGGGTAAAACATTCGTAAATAGACCCAACTAAAATTCATCTAAGGAAAAGTCCATGCATAAGTATTAGATAGTAAGGAAGATCTAACTAGGGAAAAATGTTTTGTAAGGAAACTTGATGAATGGCTAACGTTGAGATCAAGGCAAAACTAGGTACATTTGAATTCATAAATCGACCAAAGCATAGATAAAGTAAAAATCATATATGACTTAATCACTTAGAAATCATCTAGGGAAAATAAAAATGTATGCATTAAATACTACTAATCTTATGATCAAAGTAGATTCTTCATTCCTCATAATAGATTCTACTAAGCTAAGTCTATATCACATAAAGTATTAAATAAGAAATTGACTAGGTAAAAATACTCTTGCTACTCTAAACCAATATTTTCATTGGTTTATCCAAACATGTAGATAGTCTAAGAGACTCAAAATTTCATAAAAATCACTAAGGCTAAAAGGTAACTTGTCATTATTAAAATTGCTTTAAAGACTCAGGCAAATGATTCAACTAGTAATGGCCTTGGATCAATTCATTCCATTCTAGGGAAAAGGGGGTCAAATGACATTAATTTTCTATGAAGCATAAGAAATCCATAAAATAAATATTAAAATAACTTCTTTAATTTTAAGTTGGTCTTGTTATGATTAAGGCTTACAACATAAATATTTCTAAATGCCTTAATACAATACTCTTCCACAAGACATTTTTTAACAAAATAGCCATCTGCATTCTAACTATATAGTCAAGCTATATTTTCATTCCCAATAATAATATCATAGATATTTATCTAGTTTATACTCAATAAGAATATTTTGATTAATTAAATCAAATCACATTCATATCAAAAGAGAGACATGATTTTTATATGATAAGCTTCTCCCAACAAATATTTAATCAATAGAATCAAATTGTCAATATGTATTAAAAGGCCAAAGGGGCTAACTAATCTTTCCTTACATAATGAATCATTCCCAAGGATATACATACAGAGTATATACCATTTAGTTACATCTTATTTTATCAAATAAATAGTTTCAATATAAAGATAATAGAAGTCTTTACCCACAACTAGTGTAGATTAGGAATCTAAGAGGGGTTAGTGAATTGTTAGTGAAATAATCCAAAACAACTTGAAAATATAACTTTTCAAGCCCAATACATAGGGTGAGTTATTTTATTGAAAAAAAATAAATTGAAATTGGAAGGATAAAAAAACACTTTTAACTCTCTTAAATGTGTGCTTGAAAATTAATCTAAAATGGTTGAGCTTAGATTCTAGATGTAGAAGTCATCATCAATTCTTGAATCCTTATGTGGGGAGAAACATTCCTTGTCCACACTTGGTATAGGATTTAGAATTAATTTAGAATAATAATTTGTTGAATGATGGCCTTGATATTTGTTAGAAATTTACTACCTTTTTTTTATCATTTTGAAAGATTGTGCAAACCCTTTAATTTATATATTTGGAAAATTATTGTGGACTATCCATCTTGAGATGAAGATCAAGGGTCCAAAATTAGTCCTCCATTATCATAATGTATAAAGATATAGTGTGGAAAAAATGGGTAGAGTATGTTATATAAATGTAAGAGATTAAAATCATGACCCATTTGTGTGTTTAAGAGGGGTGTAATAGATTTTAAGATCTCTTACTTGCACACATGGTATGATTATGTTACCTTGGGTAAGGTAATATTCAAATTTTGTGTATTTATAAAATAGGTAATTCAAAATCCATGGAATTTATTATTAGTAGTATATGGGGTTAAATAACTAGGTAATTAATTGACCATCAGAGGAAAAATGATTTTGGTAAGGTTGAAAATGTTAATAGAAGACATAATTTTAATTGACATAAGTCATCCAATTTTAATTGTTTATGTTTCCTCCTTATTTGATAAGGCATTGCAAGACACTATGCATAATAACGTCTTTTCAAACAATGAAAAAGTCATTAAGAATAAATTTGATAATGCTTGAAGAATGATGTATTCATGTTTTGTTGAATCTTGTTCATTCTATTGAAAATGAGTCCACAAAGAATCTCCAAAAAATGTTTGGTAGGCCCATGATACCCCCTTGAAGAAGTGGGTGAAAAATAAGATTGAATAGGCCATAGAAAAGAAGAACATAGTCAAGAAGAAAATTTAAATTAACCCATGGATGAGATTAGCCCACTTGAGTTTATGTTTACATGCATTAATTTCTAATGGTTAAGAAAAATAAAATTAAATTGGCCCAAAGGTTGAGTAACTGGGAAGGACACATCTCAAAATAAGCATGACACTTTGACCTACCCTAAATAAGGTGAAAGCTATGGGTTTGAAGTTAGAAAAAAAACTAAATGAGGGAATTGGCCCAAAAAATGGTAGTCTTGGTTGATCATAATAATTTGCCCCATTAGGGTAAATTTTATCATTTATTCAATGAGTTTCACTAGTACGACGAGTTTGATCATTGATCAATCTTAATGGTTTACACTAGTAAGGTAGATTTATTGATTGGCAAGCATAACTCAAGGATGTAACATGTTACATAGATTAATGATGAATAGTCACAAATATATATTAAATGGTGTAATTACTTATCAAATAAATAAGAATCACAATAAAACATGCACACAAGAATTCTTAAAGGTAATGAAAGAGATGATGAATAATAATATTTGAAGAATGACTAGATAATGAACATGGTCCCACAAAAGGGTAGAATTGTTTAACCACAATAATTTTCCCCACTAGGGTAAATTTGATCATAGATTCAAGGAGTTGCCCTGCTATGGAAAATTTTGACTAATGGTTGATCTAAATGGTTTGCCCCAGTAGGGCATATTTTCATTCTAATAAATGATGATTAGGTATTTGTTGAATTGGTTGGGAGATAGTATCCAAGGAGAGTTCATGTTGTAGCATCACGAATTGAGACTTCCATCATCTTTATTTTTGATATAACACCACATTAGATACACCATGATATAAAACACCATGATAACCAGGTTGTAATATGCATTAAGACAGACCCTCAAATCTAATAAATAATTAAAAATAATGCACCAATGATAGAAACCATGAATTGTTTTTGTCAATATGTTAATGGATGGACTCAAGTACAAATATGTAATAGGAAGCACCATGATGATGACCCTATTAACATAGTTGATGGAATTGAGGTAACAACAAAAAATAGAAACAAATAAACATTGAAAATAAAAAAATAAACACAAACTAAAATAAATGTAGCCAAAATCATATAGTTTCTCAAATAAATTCCTCAATAATAATCAAAAATAAACATCATGAACCATCAAATAAATACACCATAAGCAATTACGTAAATCATTTGTGCATGTGTGAATGTAAGGCATTGGTCTTGGGTAATTTGCACCTAATATCTAGAGGACAAGGCAATAACATAAATGGAAGGGGGTATAAAAGAAAAAGGAAGGGGTGGATGAGCTGACTCCAAATGCCCCATTGCAAATGAACATTTCTTAAATATTTCTAAGTACTTTAGCATAAATTTAATTCTCCTAGGGATATTAGATAGAATGAAAATTTTAACAAGTAAGAGTTGTGATTGTAGAGGAAATAAGAAAGGCATATTCTAAAAATGGTGATAGCATTTTGAGAAATATTGGTAACAAGGAATGATCAAAAATATTATTCGAGCTGATGCAGGATGCCCCATACATCTAAGCATTGCATACATAGTCCATGTGGACCTTAGGCTGATTTAGTTATCCCATAAATAAGAGTGAACACAATTGGTAAATGGTAAATGCAATAAATCATGCCACCTAGAATAAAGGTAAATGGTCATGTTGGATAAGAGGTTCCCATTAGGTAAATGCAATCAATCATGTCACCCAAAATAAAGGTAAATATACTAAAGAATGGGATGACAGATCAAGAATAAATTCTAGGGATTAATATCTTTCATGAATATTTAAAACCCCTTTTTGTAACATTTTTCTAGTTTTTATGTTGTTTTTGGTATTTTCAAATGTTAAAGTTTTTTTGGCATCTCAACTCAATAGAGGATTATGAGATACAAAATGGGTATAGCTCACAAAGTGGAGAGAGCATGGCTTAAGTCGATGTAAGATGGTGAGCACATGTAAAATGGTTGACCAAGCTAACCTCAAAAATTGACCATTTTCTACATAGTCCAAATGGACCTTAGGTCAATGTAGTTCCACCCTAGTGAAAACTACTACGAATCAATAGTAGGGTTGAAAACATGAATGGAATAGTAATAGGTCAAATATAATAGGGTTAATGGCATAAGATATTTCCTTAATAGGTTTAGAGATACCTTCCATCTCTATAATAAGGTATAGATGATAATATTAAAGGTCATAATATGATAGGATGGGTTGAATAAGATTGAATGGTTAAAATGGATTGAATGGAAAGGGTATATAATGGTGAAGATGGATGGAATAAAATGGTATATAATATAAATGGGGATCTCCATAAGTTTTAAGGTACATACATATAACAAATTATTTCATTTCTTATAATTATAATTGATTTTTAGATTTTTATATAGATTTTTTAGCATCTCAACTCAATAGAGGACTATAGGATATATAATTTGGATCCTTTACTTATCTAACCAATTTATGATCAAAATGATAGCTCTATCTAAATATTATTGATGTTATAAACAAGATGGTTATTGCCATGATATTCATTGGTTGTTGATTTTGCTTCTTCCAAACCTATAAACAAGATGTCTTCATAGCCTCTATAAGAAAGAGTATTGCCAAGAAGGGTAAATAAGGGTAGGCATGGGATAAATGGTCTTATTAGATAATTTAAAATAAGTCTTGAATGGATAATTAGATCATAATGGAATGTGTAATGGTTTATGGGAAAATGAAATTAAGAATTTTTAATCACACACATTATTATTGATTTTGGATTTGACTTGATTTTGGTTATAGCAGGACTAATATTGTCTTCAATAAATTTTTCATCAATCAATAAGGAAAAAAATGGATCATCTATTGGCATCTCAAAGAAGTTTTCACCAACACAATATTCTTGATTATTCTAACTTAGATTAGCCAATAGTGCCTTGAATAAGGTTTCACTATGGGATGTTGATAATTCATTTTGATTTTCTCTTAGTTCCTCAATCAAGGTTTCACTAAAGGATTCTACTTTTTTATTCTACTTATTTTTTATGACCTCAAATAAAGATTCACTAGAATATGTTGAGTTTAGACTTTGACTATCCCTTGGTGACTCAAACAAGGTTTCATTAAGAGATTTTTATTCTGCTTGGATATTTTCTGGCTTCCACAAAAATTCTACCATTGAAATGTCGCAATGGAAAAAGCTCATAAATGTGTTATTCTACCAATACCAATAAATGTTTGTGGGAACTAATATGTTAATATAATGGCTAGGTTGGTTAATGGTAAAGACATGTATAATGGGAGTGGAAAAGTTAGTACAATTCTTATATAGGCTATAAGGATAACTCATTTTCATGTTGAAGAAAGTTTCCTCAAAAATCATGTAAGGATAATAAATGTTTTCAATTAGATATGATAGAAATATGTAGCCAATGTCACAATATCCATTAATATCTTTTGATTTTGAAGTTGATTCTAGTATTGGTTTTGGCATGGAACCCAATTGTGATATTGGTTTGAGAATATAACCTAATTCTAACATTAAAGTAGTTGTGCAAAGGGATTACCAAATTGCATTTTACACAAGTACCTTGGTTACCTTAAACTTATAAATGAAGGCTTTAGGATGAATAAATTTCATAAATGGGAGAATTTTGGTAATCAATAAATAATGGGCTTTCATCAGATGGTTTGGTTTTGATCAAAAAAGGGTGATTCAAAAAAGTGTCAACAATGGTTTAACTATCTTGATCTTGCTTTGAAATTGGATGTATCTGATCATGATTGGGAAGGGGATCGTGACATATCCTAGTGGAGTATTTATCAGACTTGGGCACACTTGGCTTGTTAATAAATAAGGGTATTTGGCTTGGAAATAAAATAATAGGTTTGGAATATTAGATAATGTGGAGGTCAACATACCCGTGCTTCTAAAAAATAGGGACCTTTGTGTCAAATTATGCTAATTTGTACTTTAAAATTGAAAATTCACTTAATCAAAGTGTCACTAGCATGTTTTCACCTTTTTATTTTGAAGCTTATCCACACCATGGTCTGACTAACTTATTGGTTAATGGTTCTAATTTTAACTTATCTAAGATTTTTAGCATGTATTCTTCATGTTTAGGTTATAGGTTTGATGAGGCCTTTTTTAATGAGCTATGTTTGAATTTCATGATTTAATCCTAATTAAGTTTGATGAGGCCTTTGTTCTATAGAAATTCAAGTTAAGTAAGTTCATTTAAAATTTCATTTGTCAACTTAAAAATTACATAGGAAAGTCTTAGAGAATCTATGAGATATAAATAATGATAGGAGTAAGTATGGAAGTGCATGGTATTTAGTTGGTTCCTTATTGTGCCCATATGGACATTTTAATCTGATGGTAAAAAATATGAATGGGAAATTTACTAGTTATATTTCATACATGTGGATGTTTCAAGAGAATTTATCAAATGAGTTTTTTCATCTTCATATCTATATCATACATACCAATTTTCAGCTCTTCAAATAAAGTGTGTCAAAAGTTATGGAGATCCAACGTTGGTCTCCAAGGTATTTTTGACTATTTTTCTAGGTCTAAACAGAGCCTAGTAGGCATTTTCATGAAGCCATATCTCTCATGTACTGCAACTTTAGATGAAATGGTAAAATGTGTTTATTAAAATTTACACAAGGAATATTTTTTAAATATTAAACCATTCAACATAAGTGACTCAAAAGTTATGGGCATGCAATTTTGACCTCCAAGCCACATTTTGTAGCTTTTCCCATAGCCAAATTTTTTAGGATGCAAATTGATCCTAGGGAGCATATTCAACAAGCCATATCTCTCATGAGCTTAAAATTTAAGATAAATGGTCAAATAAGTTTGTTAGCCCTCATATACGGAACATTTTTCTAAATTTTGATCTATGCGACACAAGTGCCTCAAAAGTTATGAGTATGAAAAGTTGGCTCCCAAGTAGTTCTAGGTTGTTTTCCTGACAAGTACATGGACATCCTGTAAAATCAAGAAAAAAGGCTCATTTAAACATTTTATAGGTGAATTTATAAATCTCCCAAGACTAGAAAATAAAATGGGTTTGTTCTTTTTGGTATTAAGTCCATTCCCTATAAATTTGGTGCCTTGGCAAGTTTTGTGCTTCAAGATATAAAATTATAAAGTTGACCAAAAAATAGAAGATAGTCATATGAACGTCAAATTTAATCCCATGAAAAAAATTACATGAGATTAAATTTTATGGTATTTTCAACATCAAATACATTCGTATAGACATCACATGATAGTTGTGTAATCATCAAATTTAAGCCCATGGAAAAAATCACATGAGCTTAAATTTGACAGTCTTCACAATGTCAAATATAATTGCATGGACATCCCATGATGGTTGTATAAACATCAAATTTAATCCCATAAAAAAATCACATGATCTTAAATTTGATGGTCTTCATGATGTTAAATATGATCATGCAGATGTCAAATGGGTCATATCTCACAAGTGTTGTTTTAAGAGAAATGGTCAAATAGGTTTGTTCACCTTTATGTCATGACCATTTATGCAAATCTTGAGCTATGCAATATAAGAGACTCAAAATTTATTTGCATGTAAATTTGGACACTCAACCAAATTTCACTATTTTTTTCATAACTATTTTTCAAAGAACTCAAATAGAACTTAATAGGTATTCTCAAGAGGCCATATCTCTCATGTGTTGCAACATTAGATGAAATGGTCAAATGGGGTTTTTAACCCTCTTTCAAGGAACATTTTTTCCAATTTTGAGCTCATGAGACATAGTGTAGAAAAATATAAGAGCATGAAAATATATCCTCTAATACATTTTTTATTATTTTTTTAGATAACCAATTTTGTAGGATCCAAATTGAGCTTAGTGGGCATTTTCAAGAGGTCATATCTCACAAGCACTATAGTTTCAAAAAAAATGGTCAAATGGGTTTGTTCATCTTTGTAACATGAACATTTATGTCAATTTTTAAACATTAAACATAGTTCATCAAAATATATAAGTGTGAAATATTTCCCTCTAAAGCATTTTCTACTATTTTTCCATACTTAGTCACTTGTCCAAACATAGCCATTAGTTCTTAAATGGAGGGTCCCAACAGTTTGGTGAAAAGGCTATACAACTTATAAAATTTTAAATGTAAATTACTAAATGAAAACCAATATTTTAATTGGTTTTTAATATATGTCTAGGTTGAATAAAAAATAAAAATGTATAGCTACCCAATGCAGATACAATCATGAGTATTTTTCAATAGCGATAAGGGACTTCATCAACACAGGACCCACCAGTCAGCTAAAAATATTATTTTTTAGAAAATTTTGTAATATTAAATAATGGAATATTTAAAAAAATGCACATGTTGGTTTGTTAGCATGTTTGTCTATGGGTCAGTCTATTTTGAAAAAGCAAATGTATTATAGAGACTTTGTAAAAAGGACATTTATCTTTACTTTTGTACATTTGTTATCAATAGGATTAACTGGTATCCTACCTTGTCTTTTTATAAAAGGCAATATTTAAATTTTTTAGAGAGGGGGAGTTTAAGATCTAAAATTATTTTGTAAACTTGGAGTAAGCAATACAAGCAAAGAATTATGCAAAGATTGTCTAGTATTTATTTGTGTGTTTGTTATTATGGCTTCTCTCTCATTTGTTTATTTTGATTTATAGATTTTAATGGTTCCTATAGATTCTTGGTGTGCACCTTTAATTATAAAGATATTAATTTATGTCAATGCTAGGTTGATTGAAAGTATTTAGTTTCATTTCATTTTCTTTTCCCTTCTTGTATCTAGGCCAATGTTATTTGCTTGCAGAGGTTTTAATTTTTAAAGTGAAACTGATTCTTATTTGCATTATTTCTAGCTTCCTTAGAAGTTTGTCTAATGTGTGATGTGATTTGGGGCTAAGATATCTGACTTTACATGATAATTTTAAGTGCATGCTTGGGTACAATCTAAACTTTGTCATGATGTTTGGAATGAAGATCAATAATCTTTCTTTTTGCTCTACCCTTCCTTTTGATTTTTTGATCTGGATCACCTTAGTTTAACGTGTCATTATAAATATCCATTATAAATTAACTATTAATTTAGTTCTTGATCATGATTCATTTTTATTTACATAATTACTATATACTTTGCATAGATCTGTTATTTAGACATGGTGGCTCCCAACCACCAATTAATATAAATATTATGAAATAGTCACCTGTTCTACCTCTATTCTACCAATAGATAATAGGATTATCACAACTTATAACTCATGCACTAGATGATCTAAACTCTAAAATGAGAAGTGTTTCTAAACATTTTGGACACATGTGGTACATATTTAGGCATCAACAAGAGGAGCTTTAATGGCACTAGAAGGAGGGCCTTCAACAAATCCTTATGAATTTGTAGTATATTTCCTAGTTTTGGTGTATTTTGATCAGAGATCACTCTATTTTTACATATTTATGTTTCATTTATCATAATTGTGCAAAATTTGATGATCTTCATAGTTTTAGATTGGTCTTTAAGTTTATTTAGATAAAGATTGACATTCTTTGAATACATATGATTAGTTGTAGTAAAGATAGCTTTAGATCTATGAATCCATAATATTTGAGGTTAGAATAGCTTAGTTTGATCAAATATTGGTATATCTTTCAAAAATTTAGGTTCATTTGAGATTGGGATTGTAATGATTAACCATATTTACATAATTGGACACATATTTTAGCTAGCTTAGTTAAAATTTGATGCCATTTGTTTTTATTTATATATATCTTTGTAAAATTAGCTTAATGTGTAGGTTTAATTCTTATTCTTTATAAAGGTTGATTTGACACATCATATTTTAAACAAGATTCAAAGTCACAAGCTAAAATTATCCAAGGTAAGGCCTAGGTGAGCGAAATTTCCAAAGTCTCAAATGCTTCCCCAGTTTAAGGTAATCATGTTTCCAAGGTATGGATTAGCTAAGTGGTTATTTAATAAATATGCAAGGTATAGTACATGATCTTCCCCAAAATCTTGAAAGATATTTGTCTTCTTTTAATCTTGATAATGTTGTCTCTACTGAAGATCATGATAGAAGTTTCAAATCTACTCTAATATTATTTAATGTGATTCATGAAGACATGGCCTTTAGGTTATTTCCATTTACTTTTAAAAATGTTTCCTATAAATGGTTTCTGAACCTTTCAAAGGATTTCATTACTAGTTGTAATGACTTCAATGACGCTTTCATTAATCAATTTGGTAAAATTATTAGTCCCTATATTTTGTACCAGTAGTTTACCATAAATAAATGAGATGTTAATAAAACCATCAGAGTATTTAATGTCCAGTTCCAAAAAATATTCAATAGAACTGTAGCTCTTTATAGACCCAATGAGGCTTTAGCCTTAGAATTTTATAAGGATGTTATGGATCCTATGACCTCTATATTCCTAAAAATATCTTTTCCAATTATAACACATTGAAACAATCTTACTCTGAAGTAGTGATCATTAATGACCAAATACAACCTCAAGGTTAGATGATGCATTTTATTCCTAGTGTCAATTTAAATTGTCCCATCTAAAATGTCATTCCTATTATACCTACTTTAACACCAATTCAAAACCATTCCTCTTTGAGTCATGGATATCTTGACCAACACCTAGAGTTCTTGAATAACACTATAAGTAGATTTTATCCACAAAATCATAGAACTTTAGTGTCCATAGCCAGTAATAATGATCCAATTTGTGAGCTTGATACAACAAAAAATTCAAATGACTTGATATTAGAAATGGTCCAAAAATTGAACACTAACTTTCTTCAATTTAAAAAACATGTAGGAAATACAAAGAAAGACTAACATAAACTATGCATCTCAAAGGTTTGATAAGCCTCCAAGTAGGTCTTATGGTGATAATAATAATGTGTCATTTGAAAACATTTAAATAAGTTTTCATGATATTATTTTAGATGATCATTATAATATTTTTGAAACCTCTAAAATTATGCCTAATCAAAAATTTATTGTAGGGAAATCTATCTTTGTAAGAGCATCTCAAGGTTTCATGTAGGCCTTTGATTTTTCATTTAAAGATGGAGATGGAGATGAATATGATCCAATTGAAGAAGTTACATCGAGGATGACTTGCATTCCTAAATATGTAAGAGAGATTGCAATTAAAGATTAACAAGACATCATCATTAGTACATCTATAGATGAAGAAGAGTTGATAGAAATGGATATGGATCAAATACAAGATGATATTTCTTCAGAAGGTAGGTAAGGAGGTAATCCATGTAGGTTTATTTCTAAAATAGAGAATACTCCTAAAAAATATGATCATTGGTATTAGTCATACCATCATTTTTGAATAAAATCAATGAGTTAGAGATGGTAAATGAAGGGATAGAACAACATATGAATGCTTCATTTGAGTATTTCATCAATGATCTAGAGTTTTTAAAAAGTAGTATTATTTTGAAGGAACCAAAGCAAGATAAGCTAAATCTTGATTGGATGGAAGAGATGCCCCTCTTTACCAGGGATGAAGATGAAGCATATGAATTAGATCAAGAATTATCTTGTGACTTTATCAAGAAGTCAATAATATGGGATCAACACGTTTCTCATTATGAGATTCTAGATGAACATCATTCAATTGATCAGAATAAAGAAGCCTTTTGGGATGAATTGGAAGATTTTTGTGCAAAGATTGGTAGTTAACTTTGACCTCAAAAAGAACCTAATGAAGACATTAGTCTGAGAATACAAGATGAGCTATCACTATTGAGTAAAAATGATATAAGCCAATACCTATCTATGGATGAAGCAAGACTAACACTCTTCCTACAAAGTATAAGGATTTGGGAGGAAGAGGATTAGATTTTAGATTTGTATCTTTGATTTATGTACTTAAAGATGCATATAGGAGCCCAAGTAATACCATCTAAAACACCTAGGCATCCAAATGCCCCTATGAACATGAAGATGCCATCAAAAAACACTAATTTTTTAAGGTTCTATAGTAAACTAAATAGTTTTCCATTTGATCTTAGAGGTGAGTATTTTATGAAGTTAGTAAAGAGCTTGTATTAGTTTATTTCTTTCTTATTTTTTATTCCTACCCCTTGTTTGTATATAATGCCTAAATATATTTGTTTATCTTTTGTGTCTTATTCCTTGCTTCTAAATAAGTCCTTTTGGACAGCCCTTGACTCAAATTTCATTTAGGCTACTCAAAAGCTTCACAATTCAAAAATTAAGGTATGAATTCTCAACGTTGGTTGATCATGGGTTGTTGTAATGTGAGCTTGATGTTGTAATTTAGAGAAACTAGTAAACACTAGTGGATGAATTAATTATTCCTTCAGATTTTAAACCTTATTCTAATATAATTTTGGTTTTAAGAAAGATTTCACATGTAGTATGAAGATTAAATTATTAGAACATGGTCCTACTTGCACTTTAAAAACATTAATTACCTAGGATAAAGTTTACAACCACGGATGATTGTTTAAAAATCAAACACTTTACCAAATACCTAAACCTAACTAACCTAGTTCTAAAATTTTGTTGGAAGACCAAAAAATAATATCTAAAAAATATAAAAATAAGAGCCTATTTTAAAATCAAAATATTTCTAAGTAAATGTGATTCTGGTAATCTCCACCAGAGCTATAGATGCTTAGCTAGCAAAGGAGCAAGGACATGAACCGAGCCAAAAGCATCATTATCAGGGATATGGATGCTTGGCTAGAAATAGAGAAATTTCAAATCCTTCTTTGAGATAAATCATGGTTCTTAATGAATATTCAAACATGCTAAAATTTAGTGTTAATGATTAAATCCATGAACCTAAAATTTATTCTCTAAATCCTTTGGTATTTAGTAAGTGGAATCAAAGCACACACACAACATGATTGAGTTTTGATGTTTGATCCTATTTTTTCATATATAATATTTTTTTTCTAACCATGAATAGATCTTAATGATGGTGCCTAATCAAATAGAATAAGTGGCTTAACTATTAGTCTAAATCAGAGTCTCTGAAGTATAACATATTGCTATGTTTCTCCTAGAAGTCACCATTTGTTGAGGTCAACATACCCTATTTATAAAAAATAGGGACCCTTGTGTTAAATTATGAAAATTTGAATTTTGAAATTGAAATTTCACTTAATCAAAGTGTTACTAGCATGTTTGTACCTTTTTATTTTGAAGCTCATCTACGCCATGGTCTGACTAACTTATTGGTTCATAGTTGTAGTCTAACCTTATCTAAGTTTGTTAAAAAAATTCTTCATGTTTAGATTATAGGTTTTATGAGGCCTTTTTGAATGATCCATGTCTGAATTTCATTATTTAATCTTGATTTGGTCCTTTAATAGCCTTTGGCCTGTAGAAATTCAAGTTAAGTGAGTTCATTTAAAGTGTCATTTGTCAATTTACAAAGGCCATGGGCAAGTTGCAGAGACCCTATGGGGTGCCAAGAGTGATTTTAATAAGTATGAAAGTGCATGGTATTTAGTTGGTTCCTCATTATGTCCATCTGGACATTTTGATATGATGGTGGAAAATAGAAATGGCTAGTTTTTTAGAGTCATATTTTATAAGTGTTGATGTTTTGAGAGAACTTATCAAATGGGTTTGTTCACCTCCATGCCTAGATCATACGTGATAATGTTTAACTACTGAAATGAAGTGTTTCAAAATTTATGGAGATCTAAAGTTGGTTTCCAAAGTATTTTTGACTAGTTTTTTGGGTCCAAATAGAGCCTAGTAGGCATTTTTATGAAGTCATATCTCACATGTACTACAACTTCAGATGAAATGGTAAAATATGTTTGTTCACATTTTTACAAGAAGCATTTTCAAAAAGTTTTATCTATGTGACATAAGTGAATCAAATGTTATGGGCATACAAAGTTGGCCTCCAAACCACATTTTACAGTTTTTTCCATAGCCAATTTTTTCAAGATCCAAATTGAGCTTAGGGAGCATATTTAACAAGCCATATATTTCGTGAAATTCAAATTCAAGTCAAATGGTCAAATGGGTTTGTTAACCCTCATACAAAGAACATTTTTACAAAGTTTTAACTATGCAACATAAGCAACTCAAAAGTTATGAGTATGTAAAGTTGGCTCCCAAGTAGTTTTAAGTTGTTTTCCTAATAAGTGCATGGACATCATGAAAAATAATAAAAAATGGCTCATTTCAACATTTTATAGGTGAATTTATAAAGCTTCAAAGACTAGTGGATCAAATGAGTTTGTTCCTTTTGGTATTAATTCCATTATTTACAAATTTGGTGTCTTGGTGAATTTTGTACTTCAAGATATAAAAATGTAAAGTTGGTCAAAAAATAGAAGATGGTCTTGCGAACATCAAATTTAAGTCCATGAAAAAAAATCATACGAGCTTAAATTTGATGATATTCATAACTTTAAATACGATCGCACAGATGTCACATGATGGTTTTGTAAACATCAAATTTAAACCCATGGAAAAAATCACACAAGCTTAAATTTTACAGTCTTCGCAATATCAAATATGATCGCACAAATGTCACATGATGGTTGCATAGACATCAAATTTAGCCCCATGAAACAAATCACATGAGATTAAATTTTATTGTCTTTGTGACATCAAATACGGTCGCGTGGAAGTTAAATGAGAGCCCAAATAGAGCCTAATATGAATTTTCAAGAGGTCCTATCTTGCAAGCATTGTAATTTCAATATAAATCGTCAAATGGGTTTGTTCACCTTTGTGCCATGACCATTTTTACAAAGTTTGAGTTATGAAATTTAAGTGAATCAAAATTCATAGGTGTGCAAATTTGGCCTCTCAACCATATTTCATTAGTTTTCTCATAACCATTTTTTAGAGAACTCAAACAGAACTTAGTAGGCATTTTCAAGAGACCATATCTCTCATGCATTGGAAATTAAGATAAAATTGTCAAATGGGTTTTTTAACCCTCATGTAATGAATACTTTTTTCAAGTTTGGGTTTATGTGACATAGTTCACTAAAAGATACATGCATATAAATTTTCTCTTCAATACATTTTTTGTTATTTTTTAGACTTAGCCAATTTTTTAGGGTTTAAATTGAGCCTAGTGGGTATTTTAAAGAGGTCATATCTCACAAGAACTACAATTTCAAGATAAATAGTCAAATAAGTTTGTTCATCTTTATGTCATGACCATTTGCATCAAGTTTCAGCTCATGCAACATAGCATGCAAAAAGATACAAGCATGAAAAGTTTCCCTTCAAAGCATTTTCTACTATTTTTCCATACTCAGTCACTTGTCCAAATAGAGCCATTGGTTTTTAAATGGAGGGTCCCAATAGTTTGGTGGAAAGGCTATGTAGCATGTAGGATTTTTATTAATGCCAATTACTAAATGAAAATCAATCTTTTAATTGATTTTTAATATATGTTTAGGTTGAAGTAAAAATAAAAATGTATAACTACCCAATGTAGATACAACCATGAGTATTTTTTAGCAGCAGTAAGGGGATTCAACATAGGACCCACCAGCCAGCTAGAAATATTCTTTTTTAGAAAATTTTGTAATATTCAAAAATGGAATATTTTTGAAAAGACGTGCTGGTTTGTTAGCATGTTTGTCTATGGGTCAGTCCATTTTTAAAAAAAAAAAAAATGTATTCTAGAAACTTTTCAAAAAATATAGCTATCTTTATTATTGTACATTTGTTGTCAACAAGATTAACCAGTATGCTACCTTGTCTTTCCATAAAAGGTAGTATTTTCATTTTGTAGAGAGGGGGAGTTTTAGAGCCAAAATTATGTTTTAAACTTGGAGTAATTAATACAAGCAAGGAATTATGCAAAGATTGTCCAGCATTTGTCTGTGTGTTTGTTATCATGGCTTCTCTCTCATTTGTTTGTTCTAGTTTTTAGATTTAAATGGTTCTTATAGATTCTTGGTGTACACCTTTATTTGTAGAGCTATTAACTTGTGTCAATGTTAGGTTGACTTAAATTATTTAGTTTCATTTCATTTTCTTTTCCCTTCTTGCATCTAGGCCAATGTTATTTTTTTACAAGGGTATACTCTTTAAAGTGAAATTGATCTTTATTTGCATTATTTCTACCTTCCTTAGAAGTTTACCTAGTGTGTGATGAGATTTGGGCTACACTATCTTACTTTACATGTTAGTTTTAAGTGCATGCTTGGATGAAATCTAAACTTTATCATGATATTTGGAATGAAGATTAGCAATATTTCTTTCTACCCTACCCTTCCTTTTGATTTTTTGATTTGGATCACCTTAGTTCAGCTTGTCATTGTAAATATCTATTCTAAATTAATTTTTAATTCAGTTATTGATCATAATTCACTATTCTTTACATAAATACTACATACTTTACATAGATATATTATTTGGTCATGGTGGCTTCAAACCACCAACTAATATAAATATTGTGAAATAGTCACTTGTTATGCCTATATTCTACCAACAGATAATAGGATTATCATAACTTGCAACTCATGCACTGAATTCTAAAATGATAAGTGTTTCTAAAGACTATGGGCACATGTGGTACATATTTAGGAATCAACAGATTCATTATGGTATCTCTTAGGAGATCTAATCAAATAGTGTAAGTCTTATACTAGGAATTTAGCACCCATATCTGACACTCTTTTCATCTTTGTTATAAAAAAAGTGTCATGTAAATGGGTCTTATTCATAGTTTTCATTAGACAACACATTTGTTGGGTACTTTTGATGTATAATAGTAGGTTGGATTTGTTTTAGCTTTAAGACCATCTTGGATTTTTAATTAATAGCTGAAGTGTCCAAAATAGATGTATAGTCTATTTGTTGACTAAGCTGAGTGATTTGATCTATTACTTTTTGATGTAAGACTAGCCATGCTAGAATATGTTTAGGATCATGAAACATCTTGATTCAAATTAAAATTAGATTAATAACACCAATAAATGATACATACAAGTTGAATTAGATGGAATAAATTAGCCCCAAAGAGAGAAGACTCGGCTTCAATTAGAATGGTCCTAAATAGGGTGGTCTTGACATAGATTGGAATTGGGCTTATCCCAAAAAAAGGAAGATTTTTTACAAATTAGAATAGGATGGGTCCCAAATATGTAGGTCCTAGCATAGATTATAATAAATTGAAATGGTCTTTATTTGATTAGACCTAGAAATGGTGATTTAGCATAGATTGGAATTGGATGGGCCCAAAAAAGGGTGGTCTTAGCATAGACCAGACTTTGTTTGGCATTAGAATGAGAATGTGGTCTAAGATAAACTTGATAAAATTAGAATGTTATTTAAGATGAAATTGTCTATAATTATAGTGGTACATATTTTTATTTGTTACATTAGTCAAGATAAACCAAATTTGGCTTTGAACTGACATATGGTCCAAGATGAATTAGATTTGTCATATGGTAACTTGGTTAGAGATGAACTAGATTTGGATTTTAAGTTGACACACGGGTTAAAGATGAACTATATTTGTATTCTAAAGTTGTAATTTTCCTTGGTAGACATTAAATTTTTTATAGGGTCTATCAATAAAAATGTTAAATTTGAGTATTTCAATCAAATTTATTTTATGTAAATATCAAAATAAAAAAGGTACCTGTATCAAGCTTATTTCCAAAAGGGTACACAAAGCTTGGTACATCAAAGGATTTTAACAATTTTTATTTTGGTTTATAATGTTGGTTTAAAAGGCCATTTGATTTGATTGTAAATTTTGACCTAGATTTTGAATAACTTTGGAACATTACAGCTTGGAACAATCTGACTAAAATCATAATAAGACCTTGGAATAAGAATTGGTTTTAGACAATGTTTGAAAGGCATTGATTTTGATCATTATAATGTAATAAAATTTTATTTTATTTGTAAATTTGATTAAATTTTAACTTGGAAGAAGATTTGAATTGAATTTGAATTTTTCAATAAGGTCTAATTTGATTTGATTAGGGTTGACCTAGTGTTATGGACGTAGATTACACCCTAGCTGGAAGTAGAAATGTTCAAGCCCTACTCTCAAATATATTCCAACATAGTAATTACCCTAGGTTGTGGGTTAACTAAACTTGGTTCAACTCTCTAAGATTTTTAATGAGGATAGCTCCTCAGATATAAAAATATAACCCTTTTTACTAAACCTTTGATATTGGGATGAAAACTGAGAGAAATACATGAATGAAAATCTATACTAGATGTGGTAATGCACTAAATTTTATATAATCCAATTTTATATTAGACACTTTTATGACTACTAATGAGTTCAATCAAGATAATAACTAATTAGAGTCTATGAAAAGGTTTCAAGCATGAGTATTTTGTATGAAGGCTAAAAAGAGACCTACAAATTAAAGGATAGAAAGAGATAGGTCTATATAGGACACTATGGAACTATTACACTTTAAGAATAATGTCAATAACTAACACTTCACACAACCTACAAGAAACCAATAGAATTTAATCAAGGTACATGAAGAAAATACCGATTATGAATAGGAATATACACTCTACACATCAAACTTCAATAAAGCACGCTTCACATTTAACTAGAATCTAAAAATTGTCTTATATTACTTCAAGAGAATGTTAAAAAGTGATTTTTATAGATCTTAACTATCTCCTACTAAGGGATTCAAATCAATAGCTCAAATCTATTATATATAGGAAGAGAAAAGGTGGGAGAGAGAAATTGGTGCTAAAAGGAGGGCATTAATGAGCCCAATCTCATTCAAAACAACCATCACCACAATCCTCCTTGAGCCTACTCATATATTAATGTCATTTATTGTAAGGGAAAAATCTTCATATTAAATACCATGTTCATATCTACTTTTAGCGGTTATTTTTCTAGAGTATGGCTATGATCAAGGATGGGATGCTCCTCCATTAATTATAGGTATCTGTCTTGCTTTGAAATATTCAAGCATAAGTATATTAGAGCTTTAATATAGATTGAAAACTAAAATTATTTATTGGTTTTCTTGTATCTATTATATTAATGAATATTTTTGGATTGCACAACATCAAACTATTTTAGTTCTAAACATACCAATTTTATCTCTTTGGCTTTCTAGTGATAGTATTCAATTTTGGCTCAACTCCAACCCTTATTTGAGCTTGTTTCCTTTATATTTACTTTAGTAAAAAAATCCCCTTAGATCTCCATTTAAATTCCTTAGATTTCCCCCTTTACTCATTGGATGTTGAAAACTAACTCAACTCATTGACCTATTGACTCTCTCTCTCACACTGTTCAATATTTGTTTATCCAAATGATCACTGGTCATTGATCTTCTACCAGTTTAATGCACTCTTGACACTTGTCAATCATGCCATTGCACTCAAGATCCATTGGATCTTTGACTTGCTCACCTGTTTTTATATTTGAATCTATAATTTAATGTGAGCCATTGATCTACTTGGGTCCACTATTTTATCAGTCACCATTTACCATTGGATATTCTATACAATTGAATGTTGATCATTGATCCTAATTTTTTAATCTAAATAGATATTACATAGGAATTCAATTTAACATCTACACACACATCAATTAACATCCATGGGAACATCAATTATGTCTACATGACCATCAGTCTTTAGACCCTAATGGATGAATGTTGATCTTGATCTTTGAAACTTACATGAACGTCATTATGTTAGAACAATTTCCCTGAGACAAACCATTCCATTAGAGATTTTACATCAAACATTTTGCCTCAATTTATTTTCTTCAAGATATTTTTGGGACACTTTCCCTAAAATAATTATGTCTATGGGCTTTTTGTTTCAGACAAAATGTCTAAAATAATTTGTACTTAGCCTTTTCCACATATAAAATGTTTGAAAGAATTTCATCTTTGGGAGAATTGCTTAGACAATTTTCTTGAAAGAATTTTTACTTCAAGAACTTTGTTGTGAGCATTTTTCCTAGCTAAAAAGAGTCTTCATAACTTTTGATTTAGCCAATTTTTGACAAGTCTTGAACACTTAGCCAAAAAAACCAAAATAATTACCCCCAAAAGAATTAACACTTATCCAAAATAAAAATGGAAATTTTCATAAGTATAAAATAAGCTTTTAATCCCATAGGATCTTTTGAACATGTTATTAAAACTATTTTTTGACCCTTGAAGGCTCGAATGAACTATGAAAATCTGAAGCTTGTGTAGAATTATTCTGACCTTGAACTACTTTGATCACCATAAAGCCTACTTATTCAAAATTTGACCAAATACACTCTAATTAAAATTTAAAGTGTTTCAAATGCTTTACAAGATATTGGTGATATTTGAACCAATCATTCAATCTATAATTTGGTATGCATCCTCAAACCATTTCCAAGCAAATATCTCTATGTGGGCCAAAAGTGGCCAACATTTTTGGTGACTCGGCTAGCTTAACCAACTTGCCAGTCATAAAACCTATAATTTGATCAAGCTCATTCATGATGGCTATAAAAATGAAGAATTATTTATAAAAAGTCTCTACCTATCTCCTTGAAACATCTTTAAGTAGTGAGACACACATGAACAATAAGAAAGAAACATAAAGATGAACAACTACCTGAAACAAATAGATTAATGTGTAAGGGTACTTGGATAAAATATAGACCAATTTACCTATGTACAAGGATCATGATACAATATTAATAATATAATTTGAGATAAATTCCATTGATATGTATGGGAAGGCTTTATCCATTCAACTTAGCAAGCTCAAAATAATTGTGCTACTTAAAACCTATGATAACATAAGCCACACTCTAAAGACTATCAAACTTAGTGTGCTTTCTAGGTTTTACATATTCCTCATCCTATTTGAGGACTATATCACCTTGATAAAATGTTTTTGAGGAAGCTCTCTTATTAAATGACCTCTTGACCTGGTGTTGACTAGACCACATGATGTGCATAGCAACATCCCTTATCTCCTCCATCTGTCTTAGGTCATTCAACCTTACCTACATAGCATCATCCTCTAGAAGCTCAATTTGATGTGTAATGTCTAATTTAGGAAGATCAAGAGATATATAGGGTTTTTATTCTTTACCATAGACCAAAAGGTACATGGAGTATCCATTAGTTATCTTTGGTTTCACTTTGTCTAACCATAGGACATTCATCATCTTAGCATACCACTCTCTCTAGTTATCCTCCATAGTTTTTTGATAATCCTTAACAGCTTATTATTAGTGTCCTATGTTATTTCATTTCCCTATGGGTAATAGTTATAGTATTCCTTGAGATAAATTCCATATGAAAGGGCCCACTCATATACCTTGCTACTACTCAAGGCCAATGCATTATCAAAAATAATTGTAGATGGCATATCAAATCTAGTCACAAGGCTATGGCATAAGTCCAAAATAGAAAATTCATTAGCCTCCTTGAGGAAAACCACTTTGACCCAACTTGTAAATTATTCTATAGCTATAATAATCCATTTATTCCCTTTACATGAAGAGGGGTGTATCATTCCTATAAAATCTAATCCCCATTTCATAAAGGGTTACTCTACTTGTATAGGTTGCAAGGGAAGGGTAGTTATCTTCTATTTGCCAATAAAAATTATACATTTTGGGAATTTCCTTACCCAAGAGTGAATATATCTAAACATTTTGAGCCAAAATTACCTAGCTTTAATGATTTTGAAGGCTATGTTTTTAGCATCAAAATGCCCACCAACTAGACCATCATAGAACTACTCAAGTAATTATCTATTTAGCTTCATTCCATGTACCTCAAAACCATATCTCCTATGTCTCTCTTAAAAATTAATCCATATATTAGGACATAAGGTATACTTTTCAAGCTAAAGTTCCTTCTCTTGTATCTATCTAACCCCATAAGGAATTGTCTTGACTCAATAAATCTAATTGTGTCATATGTCCAACTAAAGGGTATGTTGTCTACAGCTACCTATTGGCCATCATGGACTACCAACACTTGATCTTTATCTTATTTTACTTATGCTACAAGGTAATCACACAAAAATCTACCCCTTAAAATATTTGTAACTTTGACCTTTATGTCATACTCCATGCATTTTTTTACCCATCTAGCTATTTTATCATTGAGGTCTTTGTTGAGTATAAACTATTTAATACTTGGGTGTAACACCATGAGTATGATCTTACTATTGGAGATCATGTGCGTAAATATATTCAAACCTCTCACTAATAAAATAACATGATTCTCTATAAATATATACCTCTACTCATACCCCTCTAAGGCTTGACTGAAGAAAACAATAGGATATTCTAGACCTTGCTCATCCTGATGCATCAACATGGTAGAGATTGTATCCAATGTAGATAAGGAATACAAGTAGAATTCATTTTTAAAATAAGGGTTAAGAAGCATATCGGCATGAGATATGTCCTCCTTTATGGCCTCAAAACTCTTCTTTCCTTCTTTGGTCTATGTAAACTCTTTGCACTTTCTTAACATGTGCGTAAGAGGCTTGACCATCTCTACAAAGCCTAGAATAAATATTATTATAAAATTAATCTTTCCTAAAAAAATCTACATACCCTTATTGTGATTGGGAAATGGTATAGATAATATGGACTCAACTCTTTTGGGGTCTATGGAAAGACCATCCTTGGACACTACATGGCCTAGTAATCTACCTTCATGAACACCAAATATGCATTTTTTAGGATTTAGTGACACATCAAACTCTCTATATCTTTCCAATACTAACCTCAAGTGAGCAATGTGATTATTTATATCTTTTGATAAAATAGTGATATCATCTAGGTAGATGACCATAATGTCATTGATCAAACCTTCAAGGCAACATCCATTGCCCTCTAAAAATTTTCTCTATTATTGGATAGTTCAAAGGGCATTTTCATATATGCATAAGTGCCCCACTTTGTGGTGAAGGTATTCTTATGCCTATATTCATACTTGACCATGATATGATTATAGCTAGAGTAGCCATCAAGTAATGAGAATATTTAAGAACCTACCACCTTTTGAAGGATTTGATCTATTGAGGGTAGTGCGTAATGATCTTTTAGAGACATCTTATTGAGGCCCCTAAAATTGATAGATAATTGTATTTCCCCATTATTATTCCTTATAGGTGCAAGGTTTGTCACCAATGAGGAATGCTTGATGGGGAATATTATCTTTGACTCAATCAACTTAAATAGTTCCCTTCTCATCCACTCTTCTACTTTTGGATTGACAAACCTTTGCTTCTATCTAACTGGTCTTGCATTGCTCTCTAGTTCAATGGTATATTGTGTGATTTTGAGGTCAAATCCCTTTAAATCCTTGTATTTCCATGTAAATACATTAGATAACTCATACCATAGAGTAACAAATGCAAATCTCTCTTCTATTCTATTAATCTTTCCTAACTTCAACAATTGGCCCTTAAAGATCTCTATCCTTTCATAATGTTCCTCTTTAGCTGAGATACATGCCTTACCTTTTATCACTTAGTCATCTTCATTGAATATTATTTCCAAAGTCAAAATCCCCTTAGGTAGCTTTTTATATCTTAGTTGTAGTATCTAATCATCATACTAGTGTTGGAACTTATTTTGATATTTATGGTAAATTCTACTTCCTACATTAGAAAACATATAATTTGGTCATCATTTTCAAACACCTAACAAATTACCTCATTATGAAGTATAATTGGCCTAAATATGAACTTGACCTTGCCTTGGCTCTAGTTTCCTTTGAATCCATGTACAACTTCATACTAAGATCTAATGGTTACAAGCCTATATGTATGTTGATTTGCATCTCTTGGTATGGATTGTATATTAAATGCCAATAAGTCTTATATGAGATCCCATACATGATGCTTGTAGTATTTCAAATGATGGTTCTTTACTATAGTTATGATTCTCACTTTTTGTACAATAAACTCACTATTACCTTTGACTTGAAGAATTTCGACACCTCTTCATCTTGCCTCTTGTAAACCATGTAAAAGAGATTCATATTTAGTTGTGTTTGACATGAAACCGAATTAGAATCTTATAGATGAATATTACTTCTGACCTGAGGGTGAAACCAACATTACCCCAGATCCACTACCATTTTTTGACCTTGAGCCATCAAAGAATAATGCCCATATACCATCTTCTTCTTGAATGGAATTAATTAAGGTATAGTAGCACCCTCCTCATGTATACAATAAACCCCTAATTCTACTTCTTCAAGATTGTTAAAGAGATCAAATACATGGTTTTCAATTACCCATTCATCCATATATAGGCTTGAAATTCCTTCAATATGATCATGAGTCTCTTGTTCACTAAAATTTTCATCCTCCTCAAATATGCTGCAGTTGAAATTTGTAAGGTTAGGCATATAAGGCTTTAAATGGAACCTAGAGATAGGTTCAGACCTAATAGTGACCTTAGTCCCATAGCTGGTCCTAAAAACCATGTATGACTAGTCAAATGATAAATAACCCCCAATATTTGTATTAAATTCCCTAGATAGTTATAGGGTAACATATGGGGTTAGGTCTACAATCATTACATCTTGAGTGATGACACAATTTGGGCAAGCTGATAATGTGATCTTACGATCTTTCACTATGCCTACCGTTTTAGTGTGGGAACCATCTAACTGGAGAACACCAATTTCATTAGGTAGATATTTAAGCCCAAGCTTATTTGATATGTATTTAGGCATAACTAAGGTCTTAAAACCTAAATATATCATACAATTATGCACTAAATAGTCTCCTATGATTACTGATAAATAGAATGGAGGGAGTTTGACAACATTAGGGGGATGAAAAACATTATGGACTTGAATTTGATTAGGAACCTAAAAAGGACTAGGTTGACTACTATTTACGAAAATAGTGTTCACTTTTTTAGATGTATCATTCATATGACAAGGCTTGGATAGTTATTGTTGAAGAATCTCTCTATCCTAGAATAGATAGAGTATCATACATAAACATAATTACATTATCCTTTTTCATATGATCTACAATATTGAAAGCAAAACTAGTACCTTTGGATTGCACTTTGGAATTAGAATCATCACTTGGCACTTGAGTGACATGGAGAACAAAAAGAGACTTTTATTGTTGTCTCTAATGTCACGGTAATTATTGAGTTGTATGAGATTTAGTAGATGTATTTGAAATGGTAGGATACTAACTAGTTTATGGAGACATTTAAGAATCCCTAGAATTTTCTAAATTATCATCCAACATCCTCATTTATAACTATTATGGGCTGAAATGATTCATATATCCTTTATGTAGTTTGACCCAAGTTTATTGCTACATGTTCAAACATATGCTCCCCTTATTGAAATTTTATGCACATGGTGTTAGCTAATTCATTACCTATGTTTTTTTGTTGTTGAATTTTAGCTTCTAATGATGTCATGGTAGTTATATTACCTTGATTAATGAGAGGGCCTTGTGGTAGAGCAAGCATGGTGTTATATCCTAGAATGAAGGAGCATGTTGCCAATCAGGGTCTTGATACATCTCCCCACTTGTAACCATCACCATCTCATTAGACTATTCCCTTGATTTCTATTGACCCTCTTGTGCAAGATTGTTTTATATGAGGACCAAGTCTCTTAAACTACTTGCAATTGTATGGTTATATCTATTATAAGAACTACCTTGGGTAATTTGGCCTTGGGCTTACTAGTTTTATGGGTAAGGGGGTTTGTTATAGGATTAATCAAGGTATTAGGTTTTTATGGGACCTTAATATGAGTATGGCCTATATTAAGTCTATTATTGTCTCTCTAGAGCCACTATCTTGTTGTTTTGTACCTTCAATAAGCTCTCAATCCTTGAAAACTTATCCACTTGGCCATCATTAGATTGGGCTTGGTTGTTTGGAGTGGGGAATGGAGCAATAGTAGGTGGGGTTCACTGACGTTTAGGAAAAAATGTCATGAGAGGTCTTGGCATGAGTTTCCATGATTGTATCAAATAATTATCTACTCTTATAACTATCTTATAAGCTCCATGTAGAATTCTCTCATCCATAGATTGGATCATGAGTGTAATGTCTAAATTTAATGCTCTCAAATAGTAAAGAAAAGCATAATTGGGTGTGGTGTTAATGATGATATGGATCCTATCCCAAGTCTTTTGGAATCTAAAATTGAAATCAACCATAGATTCGTGGGGTGCCCTTTTGATTGAGGTAAGTTATTACAGAAGTGATACACGGTCACTTCTATCCTCAAAATGTTTACATAGGAACTCACCAAACTCATCCCAAGTATTAATTAAGGTAGGATTTAAACCTATATACCATTATAGGTATTTTCCTTTTTAGGATGTGTCTATTAGTCTCATGGTTACATTTTCTTATGTAATGTGATGTACTACACAAAGGTTTACAATGTTATCAATGTGCTCTATAATAATGGTGGATTTTTATTTGATAAAGTACAATAGACTCTTCAAAGAGGTAGTAGGGATGTCATCATATTGAAAAATTTTAAGAGGGATCCTCCCATTAAATGGTACAAAATCCTAATTCCTTGACAATATTGTGAATAGAATGGGAAGCATGCCTTTCCTATAATAGAAACTTCTAAACAATGGTGTAGACTATGCTCTATGGGGTGAGTGTTTTACACTATTCCCTTTGATAGGTTACAAAGATGTTTTTAATCTCCTTCTTAAGGACACTCAAAGCTCACTAAAATGGAATTTGATACCCCTTATAAATGATCTTATTCTTCTTATCATGTAGGTAAGGGGTTAGTTTATGTGGACTAGAGATGTTTGGAGTCATCATGTGCTCTTGCTGAGTATCTACTACACTTGTCAGCCAAAGATAGGACCGATTATTTAGCTTCATCTTTAACTAGTCCCACTAGTTGTGCCAAAACTATTATGGATGTAGATTGTACCCTAGCTAAAAGTAGAAATGTTCAAGTCCTACTCTCAAATATATTCCAACATGGGAATGTCCCTAAGTTTTGGGTTAAATAAACTTGGGTCAAAACTCTAGGATTTTTAATGAGGCTATCTCCTTAGATACAAAAATATAGTCCCTTTTACTAAACCTATGCTATTGGGATGAAAAGGGAGAGAAATACGTGAATCAAAATCTATATTAGATGTGGTGATGCATCAAATGTTTAATAATCCACTTTTAGATTATATATTTCTATGACTAATAATGAATTCAATCAAGACAAGAATTGATCAAATTCTTTAACAAGGTGTAAGCATAAGTATTTTGTATGAAGGATAAAAAAAGACTTGAATCTTGAAGGATAGAAAGAGATAGGTCTATATAAGACACTATGGACTTATGACACTTCAAGAGGAATGTCACTATTTAACACTTCACACAAACTACAATAAACCATTAGAATTGAAGCAAGATACATGAAGAACATACAGATAATGAATAAGAACATACACTCTACACATCAAATGTCAATAAAGCACACTTCAAATTCATCTAGTTTTTCAAAACTATATTATATTGCTTTAAGAGAGTGTTATAAAGTGATTTTTACAAAGCTTAATTATCTCCAATTGAGGGATGCAAATCAATAGCTCAAATCCAATACATATAAGAAGAGAAAATATGGGAGAGATAAATTAGCACTAAAAGGAGGGCATTAATGACCCCAATCTCATTCAAAATAACCATCACTACAATCCTCCTCAATCTTACTCTTACATTAATGTCATTTATTATAAGTGAAAAATATTCATATTCAAGACCATTCTCATTTGTGCTTTTAGTAGCTTTTTATCAAGAGTATGGATACATTCATGTATGGTATGCTCCTCCATTAATTGCATGTATCTACCCCAATTTAAAATATTCAAACATAGTATATTGTAGTTGTACTATATATTAAAAACCAACTTTATTTATTGGTTTTTCTATAGATATTATATTAATGAAGATCCATGGGATACACAACATTGAACTATTTTAGGTCTAAACATACCTATTTTATCTATATGGCTTTCTAATGGTGGCTTTCAATTTTGGCTCAACTCACACCTTTATTTGAGATTGATTTCTTTGAATTTACCTTAGTTAAAAAACTACCAATTTGATCTCTATAAAAATTCCTAGGCTTGCCCCCTTTACTCATTGGATGTCAAAAACCTAGCTTATTGACCTATTAACTCGCTTTCACACCATCTGATTTTTGTTTATATAGATGACCGTTGGTCATTAATCCTCTAACAGTTCAATGCACTCTTGGCATTTGTCAATCATGCTCTTGTAGTCAAGACCCATTGATTATTTTAATTGATCATGTGATATTAGATCTAAATCCATAACTTAACACAATCTATTGATCTTCATAGGCCCACTATCCCATCACTCACCATTCACTATTAGATATTCTATACGATTGATTATCAATCATTGATCCTACTTTTTGAATCTAAATGGATATTCTAAAGAACTTAAATTTTACATCTACGCACCTATTAATTGACATCCATGGGAACATCAATGACATATATGTGATCGTCAATATTTGGACCCCAATGGATGACTATTGAACTTGAACTTTGACACTTTCACAAACTTCACTCTACAGGAACAATTTCCCTGAGACAAACCTTTCTGTCAGAGATTTTGCATTGGTCATTTTATCCTTAGGCTATTTTCCTTGGGATTTTTATTTAGTAAACTTTCCCTAAAATAATTATTTGTGGGATTTTTTTTTCAAAAAAAAAGTTCTAAACAATTTGTACTTAGATTTTTCCACAAACAAAATGTCTAAAAGAACTCAATCTTTAGGAAAATTACTAGGATAATTTTACCAAAAGTATTTTCACTTTGATAATTTTGTTATGGGAATTTTTCCTAATTTAAAAGATTCTTTAACACTTTTATTTATCCAATTTTCTTGACAATTCCCCAACACTTTTCCAAAAAACTTGAAATAATTACCCCTAAAAGAATTAATACTTAGCTAAAATAAAAATGGAAAATTTCCCAAATATCAAATAAGATTTTTAGCCCATAGGCTCTTTTTGACATGTTCTTATAATTTTTTCTTGATCCTTCAAGGTTTTAATGAACTATGAAAACCTAAAGCTTATGCAGACTTGTTATGTTACCTTAAATTGCTTTGATCACCACGAAGCCTGCTTCTTCAAAATTTGGCCAAATGTAATTGAAGTAAACTTTAAAGTGTTTCAAAATCTTTGGAGGATATGGGTAATCTTTAAACCATTCGTTCCATCCATAATTCAGTTTGCCTGCTCAAACCATTTCCAGGTAATGATCTCTATGTGGGCCAAAAGTGGCCAACACTTAGTCAACCATGTTTGGGATTGGACTTGGCTTAGGCTAGAATTGGAATTTGGTATTAATTTTGAATTTAAAAACATAAAAACATTATTTTAATAGTATTTTTCATTTAGATTCAAAGTTGGTATTTAGAATTGGTGTTGGCATTTTAGACCTATATTTGGAATTGATTTGAAATCAAATGGATGCCATAATGACATACAATGAACAAGAAGTCCAAAATTAGATCTAACTTTGAAAATAAAGTTGACTTGGTTTGAAATGGAAATTATAATTCATAAGACAAGAATTTTGATTCAATTTAGATATCTTAATGGCATGGTTTGAACAAGCAAGTTAAGTGTTTAAGACCAAGTTATAACATGTCCTCTTTATTTAACCTAGATTTTTGGTAGATTAATGCCTCATTATGTGTATTAAATGGTTTTGGTTTTAGACATGGTTGGTTTGCTTTGGTCTCAAGTATAAACCTATTTTTAACATAATAATCAAGCAATAACACACAAACATTACATGGAGATTTAATAACTGACACAGGTTTACCTCACATCCATTGAGCCTTATGAAACACTTAAATTGAGAGAGGATTGAAATTTTAAATGTTAATTAAATAAATTATTGTGATTATTGGTAGGGTTTACACCCCCTTATCTATCAATTTTTATATGATTAAGGTGATATTCAAATTTTGTTACCTTTGTAACCCTGCATTAATGAACAATCCATAGAAAAATATGAATCTATGAATCAATCCAATATTATGGAATTCACAATAGGGTCTTGTCCCTTCATACTCATTTTAGTTGTAAGGGTCTTAGTGAAGTGATACTATATTTGGGGTTTTCTTACTTTTTATTAATGGGCTAACTAGATGGTCCCTATATACCTCACAATATGTGGGTGAAAATCCATTAATGAATAAGTTTAAACTCATTGCCAATATTGTTCCTTTTGAAGGTACATCACATTTACCTTAAGTATTAGAAATAAATCCTTAGGGTTAATTTACTTAAGTGACTTTTTTTAATCATAAAGCTAGGTATATGTGATGGTAGATTCCTAAATTTATGTACCCCACCAGATAAATGGGGTTTGGTATGATGCTAGTATGTCACTTCTTAGGTCAACACACCCCTTAAGACTTGTAGGAAGTTGATGAAATACACCCCAGTAAGTCAAATGAAAAATAGAATAAGGAAAACAATAAATTTTACATTTTTGAGTTACCAAAAAGGAGAGAGCATATGTGAAAAAATAATTCCATGAGATAATAAAGTAAACAAATTTTTTTTCAAGAAATTAAATAAATTTGAAATGGAACAAGTTTTTTTAAACCCAAATTGAAGTGTGAATTCATTTTAGATGCCCAAATTGAAATCCAAGAGGGATTAATAAATTGTTAGTGAAATAATCCAAAACAACTTGAAGACACAACTTCTCAATCCCAATCCCTATGTGAGCTATGTGATTGATAGACAAGAAATACATATTAGAAGGAAAAAAATAATACTTTTACCTCCCTTAAAGATATCCTTAAAAAAAATTCTAAATGGTTAAGCTTAGCTTGTAGATGTAGAAGTCTTCATCTATATTTAAATACTTGCATGTGGAGCACCTCTCATTATTTACACTTGGTCTTGTATTTGGCATGATAATTGGTTGAATGATGTCCTTGAGATTTAGCATAGTTTTTTTATATTTGTTGACTATTTTGAAAGAGTTTGCAAATGCTTTCATTTATAGATTTTGCAAATTGTTGTGGACCATCCATCTTGAGATGAAGATCAAGGGTCCAAAATTAGTCCTCCATTCTCATAAATGATAAATATGGAGTGTGAAATAAAATGGGTAGAGTTTGTCACAAAAATTTAAGAGATTCAAATCATGACCCCTTTATGTGTGTAAGAGGAGTGTAAAAGGAAGACTGTGTAAGAGTGGTGTAAGAGCTTATAAGATCTCTTAATTTCAAACTTGGTACTATGATGTCACCTTGGGTGAGGTAATATTATAATTTTGTAAATTTAGAAAATGTGTAATTCCAAATTCATAAATTTCATATTAGGAGTATATTAGGTTAATTAACTATTTAATTAATTAATCATTAGAAGAAAAAAATATTTTGGTAAGGTTGAAAATGTTAATAGAATACATAATAATAATTGACACAATGTGTTTAATTTTAAGTGTCTATAGTTGGATCATTATATAAAGAACTATATTTCATAATAATAATAATATAAGTAGGCCAGTTTCTATTAATATTTATCAATACAATAAATGACATCCACCATATTCATAAGCATGAGGCTAAACTATAGGCCTGATTAAGTAATGGAAGATCAACCAGTCTTCAATAAGATCTAGTTTTACTTTATAAAAACTATTGGCCATTGAAGGAAATCTCATTTCCCATAAAAATTTCATCATTAATATACTTTTATAGACACCCTAAGATTTAGACTCCTAGATATGAGCATGTTTACATCACTTGGTAAAGTTAAGGGTGGATATCTAAACAAGGGTACTATTATCACTTGAACTTGAAATGATTGAGGAGATGGGATAAGCTTCTCCTCATTAAAGTGAAACAATGGAACCACCCTAGGGCTGTGGGTATCCCTATTGCGGGGTGGATCTCTCGATTAGGGGTTATCTCCCCTTGATGCATCACTAAAGCACATATCCTAAAACTATCATTTTTGTATTGAAAAGGGTTAAGAATAACATGAAAAGTAAGCCTAATGTATGGGAGTGATAAAAAAAATGTTTGTTATATTCACACTCTTTGAAATGCACTTGAAACTAAGAATAAGTTACATATACACTTCATTCAATATCAGCTCTCTCTCTCTCACACACATCAATGCTTCAACCTAGGGTCTAAGAGATAGCATATATTAGGAAGACTTAGGAAATATGCATGTTATGAAACTATATTAAATGATATATTCACTATAATTGAAACCTCACTTAATAGTTCTTGTTGATCTACAAGAAGGAGAACATAACACACTAAGTACTAGTAGGAATAGTGTGTTAAGGCAAATAGACATCACTCTTACATAAGAATAAACACTATCATTAACATTTAGTGAATTAATTAAATGAGGTAAAATTAATTTTATTTATTTATTTAATTAAAAATTTTGGTAGGGCTTAACCATATCCAAGTGGAGAGATACAATACAATGCCAAAAGGCTAGAATTTATGAAACTTGGAAGAAAAGAGAGAAAAGAAGAGTTTAAAAGGAATAAGGACATGTGTCACCAATGTTAATATCAGTTATAAATTAATTTTTAAGAGAGATGGGGTGAGATATTCCATGTCATATAGGTCAACTTGTCCAAAATAAGTCATAAAAATGGTGAAAAGTGGCACAAAACCTACAATTTCAGAATATGAAACTGCCTTCATGATTTACCTTCCAAAAATACCTTATCCCTACATAATATCAGGTATTATGGTTGGTATAATAAAGAGGTTTTATAAAAAAAATCCCACATTCATTTTATTAATCCCTAACCATCCCTATTCTTGTGGATATGCAAAATCATCCTTGGCAGTTTCAAAATGGATCTTTTCCATGTACCTTCTACACTTGGCATTCATAAACTCCAAATTTTATAAAATTATCCATTAAAAATAGGTAATGACACTTTTAAAAGGTGATAATATCATTATTTTCAAGAAAAAACATTTAAAAGGCTTTCCTAATTGCTTTTCACCACTTTCCCGAAGTGTTCACTAGCTGGTTCACTGGATTGGTAGAAAATGAGAGTTTGGTTGGGGAAATTAGGGGATGATTCAAGAGATTAAATGAATTTTTGTAGTTACATAAAGTTAAATATTCATCCCAAACTTTATTTCATCTCTTAGATCCTCTTGTAGCCTGCATACCACATAAAAAGGTCAAAATGGGCCCTATTTTAGCCTATTTCATACACTTTCATATAAATGAATCACATTTTTATAATATATATAGAGTATTATGCATAACCTAGGTGTTTTTATTTCCATTCCATTGCATATGGATACCTCATTTACTTCATTTCTCTAATTAGGTCTTTATAAGGGTTTTGTAAGGATTTTGAGTGGCCTAGACTCTTAACCTTTTTTCATAAAGGTCAAACATTGAAACTACTTATAAATTCCACTATGGTATCTTCAAGGACCTTACATACCTTATCAAAATTACTCAGGGTTCCATGCAAACATTCAGGAAAGATATGATTGATGGAAGTTGACCTTCAAATTGCTTTCATGCTTCTTGTGAGGGTTTCAATATGTTTAGGGTTAGAGATGGTTTCTTATGGAGTTTAATTGTCAAAAAAAATATTCCTAAGATTTTTATATAGAATATAAAAATTTTAAAATCCTTGGAATATCTCAAAAAAATCCCAAAATGGACATGACCCCTATTTTAGGACAAGACTTATGCCTTGCCAATAGGCCTATTTACACTATGTGAACCAAAATATGATAGTTTTAAATTTAAATGAAATAATATTACATTAAAACATCATATTTAGCCCTTAATAATCATAAAAAACATTATATTTCTTGGATAAATTTAGAACTTGAAGTGACATCTCATTTGGGGTTGGGTTTGCATGTTTTCCTACTAGGTCTGCCTACAAACCTTCTTGTCTAGATGATTTTATTAGTATTAAAACGTTATAATATGGTTTATAATTTTAATATATGCATTCCATAGATATTAAAACATCACCAATTGATTATATTTCCATTTGGTTCACTATCCAACACTTTTCCCAAAAATTGCCATTCTTGTGCATGCAAGGAGTGACCTACCTCTGAGATAAGAAAGAGGGTATTAGGCCTAATTTTTTGGGCCAAGTGAATATTTTTAATCTCAAAAAAAAATTTATGACCAAATTTACCAAATGGTTTTGCTATATTCCATGTTTAAGTGGCCTAACCATCTCTATTTCCTCAAAAAGGGGTCAAAAACCCTATTTTTTTCATGTTTTGCCTACCTTCATGTGGATGCTAATTTAATATATCCTCCATGATTATAAAATATTTATACATGTTCTCCACCATCATTTAAATCTTATGTAACTTTGGAATCCTTTAAAAATCTTGCTTTCTACTGAAACCCTCAACTTACCCCTTGAAACAAGGTTCTCTTGGTTGACTATACAGACTGAGACATACCTTGTATGGGTGAAAAGGTAATTATGAATGTTTTGAGTGCTCTAGGAATTAAAATTAATTCATTTCATTCTATGGAGTCATTTTATACAATTTTTAACCTTCATTTCCTTTGTAGGAAGTCAATGTCATATCTTGTTCTTCTGTAATTAGGACCCTACCTGTAGGTTTCCAAGGTGAACAAGGTATCTTCTATAGATGCACCTATTTTTGGGTGACAACAGGTTTTAAATATACTTTTATAACTTGTTTTACCCTATTTTTATGCCAATTTTATCTCATCACCTCCTTATTTGCTCCATACTTAGCATTTCAATCCTTCACCTTCCTTCTTGTCACTATCTATTGAGGACTGATACAACCTTAATGAGCACATTAGGATTGGTTAACGATCATTGGAATTAAGTTTATAATTTTAATTTGATCCATTGGAGAGATATAAACCTCCACTCATCTTGTCATAAGTCCTCAAACTCCTTATATGCTCTCATGACTTGACTATGTCACCACATTCCTACAAGACTATAAGTGTATATTTTGCCTTGGATATAAGTTTCCAAGGTATTTTTCTAGCCTCAAATGTATTTAAAATAATTTATTTTCCTTTATCTCATAATATTATATCATTTCACCCACTTGTATACTCTACTTGAGTTCAGAAAACTCTTTAACTCCTAACTGAGTTCACACCCTCAATACCTCTGGTTGTAGGTGCATAATCCTATGCCTATAAGTTGTTCAAGAGTCATTTGGAGCATGTTAATAGTGTACAGGGATTATTTATATTGAATTTATCTTTTTATCATTCATATTAGGACCTAGTTCCTTCCTAAAAACATAAAGGATTTTCATTTCCTGAGTTTGTACCCTATTTAAAGTTGTATCATGGGTATTATATTAAAATACAACACTCAAGAAGAATCTAATTATCCAAATGATAATATAAAATTATTAAAATATATTGTTTATCATCTTAAAAAATTTTACTCATTATTATATGTGGATAGATATAAACACAAGAAGGTATGCAAGATGGTAATTTCAATGTTATTATTTCTACTATTAATCTATTCTAATTTATACATCTATAACATAATATTGGTTTTGTAAAATTATTTGGTCACAAAAATATATCCATGTCTATGCATGATCATGTTATTTATACTCCTATTACCTCTTCAACTACAACTCTATAGCATATCATTCTTACATTACAAGCTAATTTGTCCATATTGAGCAATCCATTTATCATTATAGCCCTTCCATGGCTCATGTTATTTGTTACATAACAACATAACCCTTTATCATCCAAAATTTCATCTTATCCATTACCAATTTGATTTTTGGCTCCTAATATTCCTCTTTATGAAGGAAAATGTGATCATGAGCAGAATTTGTGTGCATTCCATGCAACTTTTCTAGATTAGTAAAATAATGATAAATTGTTGACAAATATTTTTCCAAGAAGTTTCAAAAAATATGCTCTTAGATTGTTCTATTAAATTTCTCTTCAATCAGTAAAGGGTTTCAAACCTTTGGTAAAATTTTTTGACAAATTTTTCTAACAACATTGTGGAAAAGCTATCATATGCTCAAATTTCAAAGCTCAAACAAGGGTATAATGAAATAATCAATGAATATGTGTTAAGGTACAATAATATTATTTTAAAAAATGACAAGTCAAATTTTTTATAATGAGCTTCAATATATTTTTTAAACAAAGCTTTCTCTCTCATTTTTAAGAGTGCATTATGTTTGATAAGTTCAAATCCTTTTATGGCCTATGCCATACAGTCAAAGAGAGTAAAGTAAATTTGCTTGCTTTTAATAAGCTCAAGTATGTTTCAAATGTTCCCCTTACTTTAAATCTCTAGTTTAAATAGATCCAAATTATAAGAGAAAACAAAATGAAAGTAAGAATGAATCAAAAGCTATAGTTAACACTATATCACAACCACCACAAAATATTCAATTACAAGATCCATCAAGTAGATGGTTTTAAAAGTTACCATCACCTCCTCATGTTTTGTTTAAAATTCTCCTATAATTCAATGTGATCACTCTTCCTCCACCAATTGAAATAGATATATCTAGACCTCAATCTATTAATTTTCATGGAAATGAATATTGTGATCATAAAAAAAGTATTGGGCATTATAAAAATTGATGTTTCAATCTTAAGCATAAGTTTAAAGATCTCATTGATGAAAATATCATAGATATTGGTACACTTATTGAATAATCTAAGCTATAAGCAAATGATAATGCAAAACTCATAATGTACAAATATCCTTTTCCAAATCATGAATTAAATAACAAGGATAAGCTTGAAGTTCACTATGCGTATAATGTTCATCCTCCGCATTCTACATATGGACATCCACTTGATATCATTGTTGGTATAGTTACTAGTATACAAACATTACATATTATGATCATAATTGATGATAGTTAAGTTGTTGATGATGATTCAGATATACATGTACTTTTTATTTGAGCATATTTTAACAATTAATTCATATATAGTATCATGATAAATAATTTATCAAGTGAAAATATGTGAACCATAACAATACTTCATTCTCTTAGTTATACAAAACAATGTTTTTAAGATACTTATAAAATTTTCAAAATATGTGATGGGCCTATATAATAGTAGAGGTTTCTAGAAAACCCATTAGAACATGATATTATGAGGATAATTGTGTGAAGTGAGACATAAATATACAATAAATAGTAACTCAAGCTGAACCAAACTAATCTTTAGTTAAATTTAAAACATTTATGCATGAAACTCATATTTCATAATTATATAACATTCATTATAATCTACACGATTAGTAAATGTAAACAAATAGAACATTCACTGTGCACAAAACAATGATAAAATATATAATAATTTTAATCACGATGGCTTTGGCTCTGGCTACTGCACGCACGAAGCCACATTTGAAATCGGATGCTATGATCCGAGTGGCTGGCAAGGCTGTGGCTGCCATTACGAAGGAGGTTATTCCTGATAATAGAGGGAGGAACCAGAATACCCGCAAAGGGATTTATGTTGCGGGGATTGAAGATACTACAGTTGTGTGTCTGGCCAACGTTCCTGGGTTAGGGCATGGACCAGGGGGGCGAACCTATGCGGATGTGGTGGCCTTTGAAGCAGATATACACGATGCTCGGCCTCATACAACACCTGTACCTACCTGTGTATCGCATGTAAGTGCTTTAAAACCTATTAGGGTAACTGTAGACCCTGAATTAGCAAAAAATATCTTCCAAGAAGAAAAATGGTTTTCCTCTTGTGCTGCCATCTTCCGTTTCTGTGGTTTCTGTCCCTCTTTTGTAGATCTACAGAATTGGATTGCTAAGAGTTGGCTGTATATTAAAGATGGTCAAATACAGCCCTATGCCAGGGGTTTTTTTATAGTAATATTTCAAAGACCTAAAGATAGGAAGTCTATTTTGTGCCACAATAATTTTTCTTGGCAGGGCAGATTTCCCCTAATGGCCAAACCTTGGCACAAGGATTTTAATCCTCTCTCGAAATCCTTTAACAAGATCCCTATATGGGTGCGGCTCCCTTATCTTTCGATACATTTATGGCAAAAGGCAGTTTATAAAACCATTGGAAATGCTATAGGGGAGTTTCTATATGAAGAAGATAGTACTAAGAGCCACCATTTGACTTGTGCATGATTTTTGGCTGACCTGGATGTTTTAAAGGGCCTTCCTGAGGCGATTTGCATTGATTCCCCAAGGGGTTCCTAGACACAAATTTTGGATTATGAGGGGATTCCTTTTAGGTGTAGGAAGTGTCACCAGACGAGACATATTACTTCCCGTTGTGGTGATGGGAAAAACAAACCTAGACGTTCACCTTCTTGGTGGCCTAAGGATTTCTCTGAACATAACATAGATAAGCAACCTTTGGAGATAACAACAGATTTCAAGATCGAGAATGAGGAAAGGTTGCAATCTGATTCAGAAGATGAAGAGGAATCACTGGAGAAACAATCAAATGTAGCCTCTGAGGAGGCTAAAGTTAAAGATACAGCTGAGCCTGAAGAGGAGGTGGTGATCTCTTCCCCTATTTTGGAGGATCTTTTTAAGAGCCAGACTGTGTTAGACTGTCACTAGGAGTTTATGCCTTCTGGTGTCCACATATCAGTGTCTTCTGAGGCATGGATTGTTCAGGTAGCTAAGGTAGAAGATGGGTGGACAGTAGTCAGAAGAAAGAAGGCTAAGCCTTTGGTCCCTCCTCTAGATATGAATCTTCAGTCATGCAAAAAGAAAAATCCAAATATAAAAGATTCATCCAAAGTTCCTTTCTGTTGATTGGTTTTTTGGGGGTAGCAAACCAGTCATTTCTTCTTGGTTTGCTGGTTACGGATCTGGAAGTTTAGGGTTTCTTTTAGTTCTGTGTTTTGACAGTGATTTTTTCATGTTATTATTTGTCGGTTACAGGTCCTTGTAAAACCTGGTTTTGGTTCTTTTTTGTTATCAGGTTCTTGTGTTAACCTGGTTGTGCTTAAATGTTTATCTTTCTTCTTGTACAGGGTTTCAGGGTCCCTTCAAAACCTATTTTTACCATAATCTAAAACAATGATAAAATATATTATAAAGGAAACCATTTCATAACTTCATATAAATCTCTATCACATCAAAACTCTTTTAAAATAAAACTAGGATCTATATATAAATCTTTTACAAAATATTGGTGCTTCATATTCTATCCTTTAACTACAAAGAGATGAAAGACTCTTCACATTATAAATCCCCTTGACATGATTTCCAATGTTGAATACATATAAAACTATATATAAAAGACAAAACAATGTACGTCACACATGTCTATCAATTATAGTCTACGATTTTGTATCCATATTTACTACAAACTTTTTCATTTGCTACTTTTCACCCCTTATTCCCTACTTATTCACCCTTTTGGGTTTTAACTAAATATCATACTAATATGCTAACCTTTTAGGTTTTTAATATATTAGCATAATTAGGTGGCCACCTTTTTAGGGTTTTCAAATAACCTAGCCCCATTCCTAGTGTTCAATCCCTTCACACTATAAAATGCTTTACAATTTCCAAATTTATGTGTGTGAAGTATCTATATTTATCATGCTGGCATGGATTTTATTGTCTAAACTAGATTATGTTTCATATTTGGTTCTTCTTATGGATTTAAAGAATAATCTATTACTTCTTAATCTATTATTGGAGGCTATAACTGGGGCTAAGGTGTAGGTTGTAAAACTATAACAACTTTCCACTGATGGAGTTCCTAATATAACTAATTTGAATAAAAAATGACATTCTTGTATGATTTCTTGGATATATCTATCTAGATTAAACATGATATTTTTATAAAATGTCCAATCAGTGATAGCTTCTATGACTATGTTGATTTTAGTGCATAGTAGCACTTGACACTCAACCCAACTATTTATATTCTCATCCTCCATCACTAGGAGCACAACTTGTGTATTATATAATTTTACTTAGATGTTTTGGATTAACTCCTCCATCTTATTTGTGTGCCTCTTCATTTAAACACCAATAAAGGTATCACAAAAAATTTCATTCTTCTAAGTTTACATATTCAACAGAACATTATCTCTAGATTTAAGTGATTGCTTGAGTGAGACTTCTAGTTCATCCAATTTATCAAATTTTTCATTCATTGAAACTTTGGATTCATCCACCTTTATGATGTCTAATGTGGCCTCGTTCTATGTATTTAAAAAATCTTAATTCCAATCAAGCATGTTCTAAGCTATGTTGTGAGCTTGGTGTGTATCAATGTCAAGAACTTGTTCATATTATTCCATGGGTTATAAAAACTTTGTCTTAACCTTGAGGTTATGGCCTTACCTAAAAATTATTTATAACTTATATATATCATGCCAACATTTTATGAGTTGAGAGAGTATGGATATGAGTTGTTTATATTTTAACATGACTTGGCCACCCAAAACTTTAGTGGTCAAGGTAGGACATGAATT
Organism: Torreya grandis; assembly: GCA_037957365.1. NCBI lineage: Eukaryota > Viridiplantae > Streptophyta > Pinopsida > Cupressales > Taxaceae > Torreya > Torreya grandis. The sequence goes on along the minus strand of JARHVA010000699.1, from coordinate 2,089,527 downwards.
ATTAATCAAATGATGAGATTTGGTGAGGTCGAGTTTGAGATATGTATTTTCCTCCCTGAGCTATAGCATCTCCTACTCCAAGGCTGATGCCTTTTGTATGATATATTCACAAGAAGTAGTTATTCCCTTAATTTTATGGGATAGAGGTAATTGATATAGAGACTTAATTAATTCCACTCTCGTGTTAAAAATTCAATTAGAATGATTTATAAAAATAGTGCATAAATCCTTCATTTAGCCCAAAATCCTTCTTATTTGATCATTTCAAATATTTCTTGTTATCTAATAATATTATTTAATCATTATTTTAATTAAGTTATCCACATTTTATTAATTAAATTTATCTTTGATTAATTTAATTAATCATGCTTCTTACTATAATTCTATGTAAATAAAATTACAATTTATTTTCAATTATTAACTCTTCTTTTCTTCTTCCTTCTAAAGGGCATATTCATTTGGTAAATAATGTTTATATCTTATGAAATGTCATTTTTTGAGATCACTAATTTAATAAATTAATATGAGATTCCGAAAATGAATATTGTGAGATATTTTATGGGAGCATTCTCAACCCTTCATCTTGGAAATAAGATGAAGGTCCAACATTAATGATCCATGTGATTTCCTGATAATGGTTTTTCACCCTTCATATTGGAATAAATATTAATGTATCACATTAAATCTTAAAAGGATGTTTTTATGAGAATTATTCACCCTCCATATTACATTAAATATGGAGGGTTCATATTAATCCCCCTTGAGATATTTGAGGATCCTTCCTCAACCTTTCATCTTGGAAAAGATGAATGGGTCTTGTTACCAATCCATGTGTTTATCCATGTGCCCTGTTGAGGATAAATTTAAAATCATGTACATTTGAATTAATATGAAGGGTCCTCATCATTTTTTCAATCGTATAAATACAAGGGTCACCATAGACCAAAATGAAGCTTTTAAGTGCAGAGTTCTTATGAAAAAATCCATCAAGAAACTTCACCTTTTTTAACACATGCCAATCCAAATATAGTGTGTAAAAAGAGAGATTATACCCATAAATAACCATCATTTCTAAATATTTATACTTCATAATATGAATTCAAGCCTCTTTTCATAATAGTTTACAAACAAATTTTAGTTTGTAGCTAAGAAATGACTGGTGAATTGATCATAAATTTTTATTTGTTTTTATATTATTATTCTCATAGGTGTGTGTATTTTTCCTATGAAAACCTCTCAATTTTTTTTTGAAAAATTATTTATAGTTTAGGATTTATTGTCAAATTACTAATTGACACCTTTTATTTCTGATTTTGGTCTTTAGCTAGGAAATAATTGGTAACATGATCATAAATTTTGATATTTTATAATATTTTTATCTAATTTAATTCAAGAATGTTTGGATTTTTCTTATAATAAACCTCTACATTTTTCAATAAAAATTTACTTATATTTTATAAGTTAACCTCTAACTTTTGACTACTACTTTTTATCTCTTTTTGTTTTTAATTTTGTTTTAACATTTTGTTTGTAGATTTACACATTTCAAAGACCCAATTAAAAACTATTGACTATTTTATCACAAGTATTTTATAAAATAAAGAGGGATAAATATTAAAATAACATATTTCTATTTCTCCAACAATTTTCATTTGGGCATAAAAAGAACACATCTTTTATTTGGGCTCTTAAAACACACTTCTTTCTAGAGTTATTTCTTTTCTTATTTTCGCTTTATTGCATTTTCATTTTTTCTATGTTTTTTGAAATTCATTCACATGTATTATATCCCCTTGCATAATGTGACTCAAAAACATGGAGGTGGCCACTTTTTTTAATCCCAATATTTACATATTATGTTATCCACTTGCCCTTAGTGGGATTCCTAAGAATTAAAATGATAATACCTTTCATTTTTATTTTGGTTGCAAGATTGGAGTGCCATTTCCTTCTCATGAGTCTTTAGGGAACAATTAATGGGACTTCATTACCCAATATTCATACCAAAATCATTTTCTGATAGGGTATACAAATTAAGGCTATGTTAGTGGCATATTAGTTGGAATGTCCCTTAGAGCTTGACTCAACTGGTAACACTTCACTGGAGTATTATGGATGAAGTTGTGACAAAGGGACTAGACCATTTGTTGAATGGACTATTAAGTCTCAACATCCAATTTATATATTAATTCCCTTCAGGGACCATCTATACATCCAAATGAAAAATTTAATATAGAAACCAGTTGTGTCATGAAATTCTCATTGATGCATGGGTTCAAAGTCATCATCCAACAAAGACTATCTTTTCATACAACCTTTAAGAGAGGGGTGGGACTAAAACACCATTATAATCACTTTTTAATTACTCAATGACCCTTTAAATTTTTAATCCTCTCAAATGTGAATATATGAAAAGGGTCAATGATCATGCCATAATATTATGTCAGTTCTTAAATTAGATTCATGATTATTCATGTGTTGATGTTTGATTATTATGTCAAAAACCTCATTTGTATCCAAATAAGACAACAAATTCAAGTCCAAAACCAAATTCTAAAATAGTGTCATACCAAAACTATGAGATGAGACATTACCCTACCCAATTTTCATGATATCTTTACCCCCATCTTAGAATTATATTGACCAAGTGTACTATTACATTGTTCACATGATAAATTTATATTATCCAATTGAAAAACCATTAAAATCAAGTCCATTTGGATCCAAATATAGTTTTTAATAAATTTTTCATATCGGGTCACTTTTGAACCCATTCCTATGCCAAACTAATTTTATTTCATATCAGGTTCATTTTCAACCATGAACCAAGTCAATCAAATCAAAATCTAGTTCATCTTGAATGATGTGCCAAACCATTATAATTATAATTAGTTTCATATTGAATCACATTAAAATTCTAATCCATTTCATAGTGAGCCACTTATAATCCAATTCATGCCATATTAGGTTCATTTTAACTCATGTACCAAGTCCATTCCAATTATGATCAAGTTCATCTTGAACCACATTCCAATTCTAATCTAGTTCATCTTGAACCACATGCCAATCCATTCCAATCCAATCAGGTTCATCTTGAACCAATTTCTAATTATAATTCCAAATTAAATCAACTTTGACCAAAAGTCAACTTCAAAGCTAAACAATTAGAACAATGCTAAATTAGGTCTATTTTGACCAAATCCAATTATTTTGAGTCCATTACTTGCCAATTTAAACCACTTATTGTATTTTCATTCAATATACCACATGTTTAAGTTGGAAAAAATGAAGTCATGTCATCCATATTTTATTTCATTTGAATCATATCAGGATAATATCCCCCTCTTTGGATTAATTTAAAAAACTAAGACCGACCTCTTTAGGCCTTTTCTACCAAGCCAATATCACCTCTTTGGGATAATTTCAAAGATAAAGACCACCCTCTTTGGGAATTTTCTACAAATAAAATTCTTCCCTCTATGGGATAATTTATATACCAATGCTGACATCTTTTGGCTAATTTCAAAGACTAAGACCATCATTTTTTGGCTTAATATACCAAGCCAATTATCTTTAGGCCAATTTCAAGTATCAATGATATTCTCTTTGGGATAATTTAAAATACCAAGACCACTCTCTTTGGGACATTTCCACTAATCCAATTCCTTCATCTTTGGGCCATTTCTACTACTTCAATTTTTCCCTCTTTGGGCCAATTAAATTCAAGACCAATTCCCTTGCATAAATATTTGCTTTGGGATATATTTCCTTCCATCTTGTTCCATGAAATTTTAAACTAATTTGGATAATGACCTATTCAAACAATATAATAATACCATCATTTTATGTCTCATATAAGAGGGAGTTAAACTCCTATGTAATTTTCCTATGGACCAATTACATACCTTTGTTCAAAAAGAGGAAATACCTATGTTGAAGATGAAACTTATAGACCCACCCAAATATAACCATGTCATCACTTCTCAAGTGTTATAGTATGGCCATCTCTTTAATAGTCATCGAATGTTTACTTTCAAGACCTTTATAGATGCTACTTTATTTTAAAATTTCCCATCTACTTATCCAAAATCTAGTCTAGTCTTAAAGACATAAAGAAACCAATCATTGAACCTCTAAGGCCTGATATCTATTGAATACCCAAGTAGGCCTAACTATGATAACTATTCGATCAAGATATATCTTGATCCTCTTTTGAACTAAGATCAGATATGTCCCCTTCCAAATCAAGGTCAAGATAGTCAACCCATTATCAATAATTTTTTTGAATCACCCATCTTTGACTAAATACAATTCACTGGTGGTTTTCTTATATTTGATTAAAACCTATATTAAATGATCGTATATTTAAATATTTTATTATTATTGAGAAATATTCCATTATTCATACATTTCTAAACATTCCCCACATTATAAAATTCTTTCATCCCAAAGCCTTCATTTCCAAGCTATAAGTTAAAAATGTACTTGTGGACAATGGTATTCAACATGTCATTTTTGTAAAAAAAATTACATTAGACATAGGTTCCCCTTTGGAGCCAACAATATTATCAACATCAACATCTATATATACATCAAAAATAGGTTCAATTATGGAACCAACATTACTGTCAACGTCAACATCAAAATTAGGTTTTATTTCATGACCAATGCCCAAATTAGGTTCCATTATAGAAATAATATTATATTTAACTTTATAATCAAAATAAATGTTAGTCTCAACATCAAACTTAGATACCTTTGAGTTTGAATCAAATTCAAAATTAGAGTATATTAGTAGGTATTATGACATTGGCTATATACTTCTATCAGATCCACTTGAGTCTACATCAACTTTAGAATCATTATACCTTAATAGATGTTAAAACATCTATTGCACACTCCTTATAGATTAGATTAAAAATAGTTATGATTCTTTTACAATTTTTTAGGATGTTTCCTTTGACATAAATGCAAGTTATACTAGTAGCCTCTATGAGGACTATGTTTCCTTTTACCCTTCCATTGTTATCACTAGTACACAACCCTTTACCATTAGCCATGCTAGCCATTATATTTATGTTACACCACCAATAAGAATTGATTGGGACTAATATAATCACACATTATTAAACTCCTTCCATGAAGACATCATAGTGGTCAAATTTTTAGGGATCTAAGATAACATTCTAGCAAAATAATAGTATCCTAATGAAATCTTGTTTGAGGCACTAGGGGATAATCAAAGTCTAAAATAATCATCTTATAACTCAACATCTCCTTGTGAAACCTTATTTGAGGTATTAATGGATAATCAAAGTCTAAAATTAGCATCTTATAGTGAAACATTTTTTGAGGTGCTAAGGGATAAACAAAGTTTAATCTCAACTTACTTTAGTGAAAACTTGACAAAGGCACTAAGGGACAATCAAAATGAATTATCAACATCGCTTAGTGAAATCTCATTCAAGTCATTATTGGATAATAAAAATAAGAATAATCAATACGAATTACTTGGTGAAAACCTCTTTGATGTGCCAATAGCCAAACCAATTAGTTCATTATTGATTCATGAAGACATTATTGAAGTTAATATCACCCCCACCACAACCCAAATCAAGTCAAATCGAGAATCAACAATAATGTGTGTGAATAAAAATTCCATTCTTCATTTTTATTTCAACCATTATACATTCCATTATGATCCCATCATTCATTCAACTTCTATATTACATCACCAAATTAGACCATTTGTCCCATGCCTACCCTTGTTTACCCTTCTTGCTAGAACTCTTTTTTAAAGAGGTTATGAAGACACTGTATTTAAAGGTTTAGAAGAAGTATAATAAATGGTCAATAGAAATCACAATAATAAAAATATAGTTCGCATTAGTTGTAGGATCTAGATAGATCTACTATTTAGAGTAGGTTTTAGTTCGATAAAAAAGGGCCACATTATGCATATCATAATCCTTCATTGAGTTAGGATTCTAAAAAATCGATTAAAAATAAAAAATAATCAAAATAAAAAGATAAATATTTCATATAATAGTGAAAACCATGTTTATGGCACCTTGGGCAAGTAACATGATGAAAACCAAATTTTTAGCATCACACGTAAATAATATGTTATCTAAAAGTACATTAAAAATTGGGGTCAACCTTATATATGTGATATACCATTTCATTCAAACCATCTTGTACATTATAGTCCTTTACAATTCTTACTATTTTGGCCATTCACTCTTATTCATCCCAAACCATCTTATTATGACCACTAGTTTGCACGTATTAAACTTGTCATGAAAAGGGAAGGTATATTGAGACATATTTTGGGAAACCTTTTGGCCTATTAATTTCATAAAACTTTGATGAATGGACACATTTGGTTCTCACATGACATGGTCCTTAGAGACTCCTAATCCTTTCCCTCATTATTATCAATTATTAGCTAACATTATCCATTAGTCATTCATTCATTATTATTCCCCATTATATAGGAGGAACTACAATGGCTTAAGTTTGTTTAGAATATATAGGTAATGCTCAATTTTTTAGGTCATTTCATCCACCCTTATTCCATTCTTTCACCATTTTTTGAGCATCCTAAGCCATGATCTCTTCTTTTTTTTAGTTACCATTCACATACTCTCATTTTTTTATGAGTTAAAACATTATGCATCTCTTAATCCTCCATTGAGTTGAGATGTTAAAATCCCAAAAACGTTCAAAAAGTATAAAAGACTTAAAAAATAGAAAAAGTCTTAAAATATCCACAAGAGATATAAAGCCACAAAATCTTAAACGTTAGAAAAATTATTAAAATATCCATGAGAGATATAAAGCCACAAAATTCAAAAACTTTTGTCTTGTCCTAAATCCAATCATTATTTTTGATTTATCACTAAGCCAATCATGTTAGAAACCATTTCGATGTTTCCTTACCAAATATTCCCTATTGGTTCAAATTCATTATTGGTTTTAATCATTTCAGTCATTCTTAGGATGTGTCCTTCTCTTGCACATATCCTTGCTTGGGGACACAATTCCATTTTCATTATCATTGAGCCCTTGCACATGGATTTTGACTTGATTACATGGATTTTTATTACTTTTTGTTTTCATAATTGTGTTTTTTCTTATTTGTGTATTTATTTGATTTTATTATTATTTCCTTGACTTAATCCATTATGCCAACAAGGTCATCATCATGGTTCCACTTATAATACTCTTGTACTTAAATCCATCTATTGGCATACATCAACATTATCCTCATGGTTTTTATCATTCTTGTTTTGTTTCCATTTGTCTACCATATCAAGGTTTGGTCCTTATGCAAATCATGGCTAAGACACCATGGTGTTTTGTAAGATCATGCATACCATTTTATGTTTTATATAAAATCATTAACTAGAGGTCTAATCAGTAATGTTTCAACAATAAATCTCTTTGTTTACTACCTAAAACATAACTTATTGACCAAAATTATAGCTATATATATTCCCACTAGGACAAGCATCTTCTAGTAAGCATATAAAAATTCATAATCCATTTACATCATCATATTCTCCTTGATCAAATTATGACAGCTCAACTTCTAGTTGTATACATGTTAATCATGATGTGCATATATGTGTCTAAAAGTAAATAGAATCATGCACATTGATTAGTTATTCTCCCCATTTCTATTAGCTATGCATGTAAATAAATCAATAAAAATAATTAGACCAATCAACAATCATAACTAGCTTATTGGGGTAAATCATTAGTCAATCAATTCATCTTTCTTCTAATTTAAAGATCTATAGTTTTTCACTTATCTGGGAAAATCAAAGTGTGTAACTTGTTTTAGGATTAATAATTTTATACGCCTGTATATTTCACCTTGTTTAGTGTATTTAAAATTATGCCACTTATTTTTAGATACATCCTTCCCTCTTTCCCCACCTTGGGGCCAATTCAATTATTTTCTATTCATCATTAGAAATCAAAGCGTGCAAGCATTAGATCATATGGATTCACCTCATCCATGGTTTAATTTAACTTTTATTATTTTCCATTTTTTAATTATTGAGGGTATATCCATCAATCTTATTTTTTGGCCATTCCCTCGAGGGGGCATCATGGGAATCATAAACATTGTCTAGGGATTACTTTTTGGTTCATTTTCTTTAAACTGAACACATTTCAAAAAAACATGAACAATCATTTTTCAAGCATTATCAAATAATTTTAATGAATTTTTAATTATTTGAAAATTCATTACTTAACTTTTATCTTTAAATGCCTTCGTAAATAGGGAAAAAATATAGATACTCAATTCTTGCCACTCTCATATTGAAATTATAATTAGAATGATTTTTATTAATAACACACAAATCATTTGTTCAGCCCAAAATCCTTCTTATTTGATCAATTCAAATATTTCACCTTATTTAATCATCTCCTTTGGTCATTATTATAATTAATTTAGATCCACACTATACTAATTAAATTGATCTTGGACTAATTTAATTAATCATTTTTCTAACTATAATTATATGCAAATAAAATTATAATTTATTTTCAATTATTAATTCTTCCTTTCCTCTTCCTTTTAAAGGGCATATTAATTTGGAAAAAATCTTGAGATCATATGAAATATCCTTGTTTGATCTGACCAATTTACTAAATGAAATACTATGAAGGATTATTTTCCACCCTTCATCTTAGCGACAAGATGAAGGGCCTAAAATGACTCTTATAAGATATTTTAGTAGAAAATTCTCAACACTTAATCTTGGAAACAAGATGAAGTAAATACATTGATGATCCATGTGCTTTCTTGGGAATGGTTTTTCACCCTGCATCTTGAAAATAATATGAAGGGATCACATTGAATCTTACAAGGATATTTTGAGGATAATTCTTCACCTTCTATCTTTCATGAAATATGGAGGGCTCATATTAATCCCCATTGGAATATTTTGAGTATCCTTCCTCTAACCTTCATCTTGGACAAGATGAAGGAATCATATTATCAATCCATGTGCTAATACATATTCCTTATTAAGGATGCATTCATAACAATCTATCTTGGAAGCAATATGAAGGGTCCTCGTCATTTTTTCAAGCTTATAAATACAAGGGACACCATAAACCAAAATAAAGATTTTGAGTGTAGAGTTATTATGCATAAATCCATCAATAATCTTCACCTTTATTAACATATGCCAAGCCTAATATAGTGTATACAAGGAGAGATGATGCCCAATAAAAACTATCATTGATAAATACTTTTACTTCATCAGCCAAGATTGAACCTCTTTTCATGTTAGTTTATAAGCAATTTTCCAAGGTAATTATAAACGTAGTCTTATCATGTATTTTATATTTATTTATTATTTGTCATAGATCACCATAGGGAATAGGATTAGAGAATTATTCCATCAAGTTTGCTTTTATATTTAATTTACTAATAATTAGCTAACCCCCTTTGTGATCTTATTTTATAGCTATGACACATTTAGTGATGCCTCTTGCATAGTTGTAACCAAGGAAAATGTTGAAGATGTAAATTCCATAGGTGATTTTCTTATTTTTGTCATAAGTAGACAAAATGTTGTGTGACATGTGGAGGGTGAAAAAATATACCATAACAATATGATAGAGATATGGGGATTACATTTTGATGCATCCCTTCAAGTATAATTTATTCCTTATGATGTTGAAGATGGCTATTGTGTATCATGTATTCCCACCATCATGGTAGCCTTGACTATATTTTGAGTTGAATATAATTTTTAGACTTTAAATCAGCTATTTCTTTGGCTTTGGCTTGGGATTCTATGTTAGCTTTAGAATTTGTCTCCACTTTTGGCTTTAAAATCTATCTTTGCCTTAGATTTAGCATCTGCCTTTATCTTAGTTTTAGATTATGCCTCAGACTTAGCTTTAACTCTCTGTTCTTGAGCCTACTTAATTTCTTGTTCCTCTTAACTAATTAAATCTTCTTTTCTTATTTTTCTCCTCTTATGCATTTATTGTAGGCCTATATTCACTATTCTTTATTTCACTACATGTGCTTATTTTTGTGTTTTCTCTTTTTTTCCTTGTAGCTTATTGTTATTATTGATTCTTCACCTCTACTTATTGAGATATTTTCTTTTATTTTCTTTTCTACCTTAGCTCCTCAACCTTTTACCTATGTTTATGATCTTTCTTATTCCACTAATCTTCCTCCTTAGAAGCCTTGTGCATTTCCTCTTCTTTTTTCATCTTCCTCCCTACCTTTCAATCCTTCTTCACAATGATTTATTATGCCTTTTATTTTTCTTGTTTCCCCATGGAATATTATTCTTATGTTTTTATTTTTACATATTCAATTGGTTGCTCAGGATATGGTGGATTTACCTTGTCGAGACTTGACATTGAATTCGGTGACTCTAGCAGTGCATATGAATAAAATGATGAAAGTGATTCAATCGTAATACAAATTCAATATATTTTTTTCTATCTAGAAGAGGGTGTAGGCATGAGGTGATTCTTCATTTTCTTGTTTTCCCATACTATCTCTTGAGGTTGATATTTGATTCCTATGGCCTACTATGTTTTTACACCTGCCATTGGCTCTATAAAAGCAACCATCCATTCATGGATTTATAGAGACACCTATGACATAGAATGGATCCTTGGCATATGAACTAGAGCTAATGGTGATCTTTCCTCAAATGGAGAGTGTTGTTCATGCACAACAATAAATCTTATAGTTGGATCTATGTGAAAAATCTCAACTTGAAAGTGTTGGTCTGATAATTCTTTCCCAATAATATCAACTATTATTAGATTAGGTTATTTGATGTCAACCCAAAATTTATGTTGAGCTTAGTTATACACATTTTAGGTGTGTACTTCCTTCCCAAAAAAATTATTTATCCTCTTCTTGATCATAAACCTTATTACCTATGTCTACAAGCATTGAAAATAAGACTTCTTATACATCTACATCTATCTTTACAATATTGTATTTTGTAAAAAAAAATGGGACATGCTTGTTTTCCATTAAATATTTAGTGTTTTTTATCCTCTTATTTGGTGGTGTCAGTGAGGCAGAACATGTTGGTGCCTTACAATTACCCTTATTAGCCTACAATGGAGATATTTTTATTTACAATGTTCCCTATGTAGGTAAAGGTTATTGTGCACGTAGAGGTATATATTGTAGGGGTTATATTGATATATAAACTAGGTTTTTTTATCATAGGTTTTATACCTTATCATATAAAATGGGGATGAAAAAGGATAGTGGTTGTTATTTATTTGGTAAATTTATGGACTTTGATATGAATCCCATTAAGCAGATTTGTAACAAATACATGATACCCTAGATACTAAATAATTTCCTTAGGTACCATGGGATGTGAAATAATCAGGGCTTAAATCTCAACCCACCATTATTTGAATCTAGATAATTGATTATAGTATTTCCTAGTCCTGGTTTAAGCAAGGTTTGTGAATGCAGTCATAGGCCAAAAGTCTACATCTAGGTTGACTAGAACTTATGGTTACTTCCATTGGGTAAAATATAGGAGGACCAAGAACCAATATTGGAACACCTATGATGTTCCAATGAGGACCTTATCAATGTTATTCATGAGCTTAGAGGCTAAAAATTTAGGCCAATTAAATTTCTCATGCATTTGAATCATATGATAGGTAATGTTAATGACCCCTTTCATCACATATTGGGTGTTATTAGTGGTCTACCAAAACCACTTGATGATGTATTGAAATATAATGTACACTAATATGTCATCTATCATGTTGATAATAATCCCCTTGGATGCCTTCATGTACTTTTATTTTATCTCTAAATAAATGGGTGGACACTTAGTTCTATAAGGTAGAGGATATTTCCTTCAATATGGAAGTCTTGTTACTCTCACCATGGTTTCAACATTGATGAAGTTTGTAACATGTTGTGAAATATGAATCATACCATCATTGTATCTACTAAGTAATGTGAGCATCACCTCATCCAACGTTTAAAAATCAAGAATTTTTATGATGTTTAACCCTAAAATATAGATTATGTAATATAGGGTTAAAGGGCTAGAGATATCATAAGACAAAATGATGGTAGACTATCTCCAAAACATGTCAATTAATTTTCAAACTTAGATAAACATAGGCTAAATTTTTTATGTTGAGATATGTTAAAAAATAGAAATTAAAACTTTTTTAGATATTGTAATGGTAATGAAAATAAGATAATTAGTTCATATACCTTAAAAAATAAGGAATCAAACCAAAATTAGATTCTAGATTAGTCATGAGATTCTATGTTAAGCACTTTTGTGACCTTAGACACTTATATAAACCTTAAATGGTTGTATCAATGCTTTTGTCTAACCTAGATGTAGGTGGAATGTATAGAATACATGATGGATCTAGATTTGACCACCTAGAATATTTTGGTTTCCATGTCACCTTCACTCTAGTGTGCTCATATTTAGCCTTTGTATTATCTCTCATTGTTAAATAGTAAAAACTTTGTTCTTCATCTTCATAGTGGTCATATGAAAAATGTGTTAGTGTGAAAATAGTGTTGAGCTACCCCAAATACCCCTCTATCAATGAGTATTACATACATATCCAATACTTCGAAGAGGAACTCATACTTATGTAGTTCTCCCCTACATTCTATCTTGTGCATGTATCATGCATTGTGTGATAAGCAAGTACATCGAGTGACCTAACTTGTAACTTGGAAAAGGTAGCTCATGAGATGATCCTTTAGGAATTTAGACATGTGGATGTGATTTTCCTATGACTAATATGTAAATAAGATAAAATATGGAATTTTTTCTTACTTTAATAACCAATTGAATACTTTTGGTAAGTTTTTTGGTGAGAGGTAAGAAGTTACAAGGTGAGTAATAAATTATGGTTTATCATGTAGTAATATAAATCTCTTAGGATAACATATCACATTAAATCACTGAGGCCAACCATAGGAATATGTTATGTTTGTAAATTGGATGACTTTATATCACTAAACATTTGCATTGGAATAAGACACTTGTATCGATGTAGGAATCTAAATAGGATGCAAGCATATAGATAGTTAGAAAATATGCGTAGGTCTAAAACATGTAGAAATATAATATAATTAGGTTTATAACATTTTGAGCATGATATAAGGTCTGAGACATTAGCATAGCATTGGTCAGATTAAGATATAAGTTATAGACATAGAGATATAGTGTACATGAACCTTTAGGTATCAGGAAGGTCTATAATATAAAGGTATATCCATGATATGTATTTTCTAAGTTTACAATACTAAGGTGTTATATCTTAGAAATAATGTCTACATTTCCCCCCTTTGAATTTGAAATGAAATTACTAGTTGAAAAGGAAATAAATGCATAGCTAAGTGTGTATAACATGCCTTGCCTTTGTGTAAGTCTAACTTGAGTGTTTTCCTAGTGACTAAATTGAAACTAAGAGCATGTTAAAGTATATAATCAGTCCATATAATCTGAAATTAAAAACATTGAAATAATTAAAATTGAAAGAGATCATGTTTTAAGATTAGACATGTATTGATGTAACTACTTAAATTTTTGGTAATTTTATTTAAAAAGTATGTATCATTATGAATCTTGAAACTAATATTAGGAAAAATACAAATTTTTAAAGTTCATAAATATATAAATATTGAAGGGAAAAATTTCCCCCAACATTGGAGCTAAAGATGAGTTTCCACCTAATAGTTGAGAGTACCTTAATCGTGCAACCCAATCATACTTATAACCTAAGGAGTGTGAGTAAACCAAGTCAACTCACATTATAAATATGGTGAGGTTGAATGATGTAATTAATTACAACCTATAAACTTGTCAATATTGAGTCACTTCATCACCTCAACCATACCAAAAATTGAACTAATTATTATAATATATTAGCTTAATACAGTCTGTAATAGTCAATCTGGTGAGTTAAAGTCTATAGAAGTATTTGAAATCTAGAATCTAGTTTTATTTTTCAAATTTATGTAATTTTTTACATATCATATTCACCTTATGTATGTCTCATGTTGAAACCTACATATAAAATTGTCCCAATGTATATAATTATTCCATAATTATGTATCTAAATCATATAACTATGATTTTTAGCCAATTTAAAAATTGTGTGTGAATGAAATGTTTCCATAACATGCCTCAAATATATATATGAAAATAAAAATGGTGTATGTATGGAAAACATGTTTTTAAAACATGCCCCCATTGTATATCCAAATCTAGTGAACTATGAAAAATGTATAAGATATGCCTCTATGGCATGCCCCCACTAAAATACCCCATTTTGAGGTGAGAGGAAGTAGAAACTAGTAGTCACCTTACCTATTAAGGATAAGATAACTATAGAGAGGATTACAAATCAAGTTAGTCAAACATTAGTCCATAAATTAAAAAAATGCATAAAGAACTAACTAACTAAACCTATCTATTCCTATGAGAATTACAAAAGATTACAAGAAACAAATAAAATAAAGAAAACATCATATTACCTTCCCAAATGGATTCACCATACTCATGTGGCTAAAAATGATGTTATCCCTTGATCAAGCATCCTTTTCTTTGTCAACAAAGGTGGAAGACTCCTCTAATGTCTCAAGAACACTCCATAAAACCTAGGCTCATGATTCCAAATCACTAAATCAGCCTATCAATGAAGCTTGTAAAAAAAATCAATTATCAAATGAAAAGGATTGTGGAAACAATTTAACATTATAACTTTTCAATATTCAATCTTAAAATTCATGTCCATGGCCTCTTTATTTAGAGATTTTTAAGATTGGTCAGGATCAACCATGACCATCCATCTCAAGATTGAGATGTGTGGCCATGGATAATCCTAATATTTGGAATAAATCCATAATTATATTCATCATGAACTTGTAATAAGGGGCATTAAATAGGCATGGGATACATTAACTAGGCATGGGTGACCCATAATCCTGACATTTATAACATTTATGGCTTGCAGATATATTCCCAAGAAATGGTGTCACCTAATGATGCAATTAATAGGAATTAAGTTTCAAAAATAAATATTTAACAACTCTCATGTAAAATCCACTAAATCTCTTTATTTGGATTAATTATCCTTAAACAAGGTTAATCAATATTTTGTAACTATTTGAAAAATGGTGCCACAATTAATCAAAATGGTTAGAAAGTCATATTATTAGGTCATAAGTTGACTCGAGATGAACTGGAAGGTGATGTTAGATTAATTGGAGCTATATTCCCATTTATTATGTTTCCAAAACCAAATAACAAAGGTACGTGATATGTACCAATGAATTAGAAGAAAAGAGTGATCTAGAGCACTAAATGGCAAAATTGTCATTTTGACTCGAAATGATCTGATCAAAATTAGCTGACCCATAAAGTGTATTTCCCTATTTATGGATAATTTGACCTAAAATATAAATTTTAAGTGAAAATTTTGAGCCATATAAGGTGTTTTATGGATTTTGACCTAAAATGTGTATTTGAGTGCAATTCGAGTAAGATTGACAATTTCAACACAAATGGTGTTAGGAACTAGATGTCTACATTTCCCCCTATTTGAGAAGGTGTAGTGAGACATTCAAGCGAAGAAACATATATTCACAAAAAATATTTATCAATAATAAATTATAATATACCCATGATGCCCCTTTGAGAGGACATACGAGGATGGAAGAAAAGGATGGACTCTTGAAAAAAGAGAGAAAGTGAGAGATTAACCCATAGAATAGATCACATCTAGATGAGGTAATGATTACACACATGATTACCATAAATTATCAAAATATAATTATAGATATAATAATCCCTAAAGATATTGGGAATGGGAAAGATAAAATCTATAAATGTAAGGGACACACTTTAAACATACCCAGTTTGAGAGTATAAGATGCATGCCTACAACAGTGATCAATCCTAAGACAAGTTACATACTAAAATATTTCCATCATGGTATTTAATGTGGAGAGATTAGAATTAGAGGAAAAGAGAGATAATTCTACTTTAGGAAGGGAAGCACCACTAGAATGGGGTCTCCAAATAGAATATAATAATAAGTACTCTAGTAAAGCAAATGTGATCATGATAAAAAAATTCCCTAGTAGGGTGAATCTTGATCATTGATTAAGAATATATAATGATTGGCTACTATAAAGTTGATTTTATTCAAACATGGTTTAGATGTTGTGCCCCAACATGGGAAATTGGAAAGCAAAATAACTCAAGGATGTAATTGAAAAGTTAGTTTAGAGTGAGTAGGCACAAACGTAAATGTGACGGTGTAATGGCTTAGAAAGCCATATAAAAACAAGAATATGGTAATGCAAAAAATGATGAGAGAGATGAAAATAATAATGGAGATATCCAATCTGATCTCAATATAAATTGAGAACTACCTACATAGTTCCATGGACTCATGTTCCAACATGAACTTCAAGCCAGTGTAGTTCACCCATATTTGGGAGAGAATGGAATAAAGAATGATTTAAAATGACCAATAATTCATTAGAATCACAATGTATGTAAAGAGATTCACATCTAAGCATAGATAAAGAAAATTTAAATACATGTTACCTAGAAGCCTAATTACATATCATGAGCTTAGGTTTTGCAAAGTGTTCTTGATAATTATTCATCGAAGCTGATGTTGATTTTAAAACATTGAGACCTGACCGCAAAGTGCTTGCTATGGTAAAATAAATTAGGAATCATAAGTATGAATAACTTAAAATGACATAATATTCCAATTTCATTGACCCAATTCAAATGTGAGTACCTATAACTAAGGATAATGGTAAAATAATGACCAAAACTAGAGTTACAACAATTTACATTTAAACAACAAAAAAGTAAAGACAAATAAAAAGATAAACATAAAAGAACCTATCTCAAATTCAATAAATTATCTTAATTAGGAATAAAAATGTTTAAAAATATAAGGCAAGAATGTCTTAATGACATGAGACCAAGATATGAATAATCAAGATCCATGTGGACCATCAAGGCATTTTCAAACATAAAAGAGAAAAGAAAAATTAAATAGAAAAACTAGACACCAATAACAATCAAATAAATAAAATGGTCTAAGAACAATGTAATAACATAGGATCAATATCCATGTGAATCATCAAGATGTTTTGAAACACAAAAGAGATAATTGAAAAATAATCAAGGAAACACAAGACCAAGATGAGACAAGAAATAATAAAAATAGAAAAGGATAATAAATAAAAGGAGAGGTGTGAAATCACAATAAAATACCAAAAAAACACAACAAAACACTAAGAGATCTCAAATAAACACATAAAAACTAAAACCATGTTAATGCAGTTTAAAGAGAAATGTTAATGCATGTACAGTAGAGGCATTACTTTCCACCATATCATAACAAAGAACAATAACATGAAATTTTTTCCATAATTAAAGAGGAACAATGACATAAGAAATGGGGGAAGAGAATAAAAGGAAGGGGTTGGCCAAGATGACTCTAGATGTATAAGATAAGTGGACACTACCTACATAGTTCCATGGATGTATGTTCTAACATGAACTTCAGGCCAAATGTAGTTCTCCTAGGAAATGGGATAGAATAAAAATGATGATTAGACCAAAAAGATAAATGTTATATAATAAATCAAAGATACAACAAACAAATGAGAATGGTCTAGAAAACAAGAACCTGATGAGATGATAAAGAATGATCTTGAAAAATGGTAAGTGTGTCGGACAAGATCAAAAGAATCGGTGTTTTTGTACTTTCAAATGGAAAGAGTATAACAATGGTAAGGAAGGTACATATATTAAGTTCCCACATTGCTGACAAGGAACACACTTCTTTATATAATTACAAGCATCTATCTCCATTTTTGGCCAATAATATCCTATTCTAAGGAGTTTCTTGGCTAGGACTACACCATTGGTATGGGATCCATACATTCCTTCATGAACCTCCTTTAGTGATAGCTTGGGTTCTCCAAAAGATAAATAATGAAGAAGCATTTCATCATAGCATTTATGATAAAGCATGTTTCCAAGGATGATATAATGTGTTAAGTGATGAAGGATTTTTTTTTTTTGTTTTTTGGAAAGGTTGGAATGAAATACATGACTATGGAAATAGTTATAAAATTTTTGGAACCATGGTAGCTCAGGTGAGGGATTAAGATCAGCAATAATACATATCCTCTCTAAATCTGATAGAATATGTGCTGGCTAAAGAATATTTTCAATTAGGAACTAGTACTCTTTATCACTATTATGCATTTAAATCATGGAACCAATTTTTGCCATGGCATCAGTAGATCTATTGTTGACTCATAGAACTTGCTCAAACTATAGAGATTTAAAATGTTTTTTAAGGTTATTGACAATTTGCTTTTAAGGAACAAGCTTATCATCCCTTGTTTGATACTTGTCAATTGTCTAATTTATGATTAGCTATGAATCTCCATAGACCTTAAAGATATGAATATCCCATTGTATAAAGAGATGGAGCCCTATAACCAATGCCTCATATTTGTCCATATTATTTGTACAATGAAATTATATATAGAATGCTTTGGGAATCAAATCCCCCTATAGCATGATCAACAATATGCCAGCTTGATACCCTCAAGATGTGAAGGATCTATAAAAATAGAGCATCCACTATTCATGTTCTTGTGATGTTTGTTCTATCATCATTATATAATTATCTGGAAGGTCAAAGTTGAGAGGTTGAGTAGCTATAATATGAGATTATACAAGTTGTTTAGTAAGAACTTGTCCTTTGATTGCCTTTTTATTATAGTAATCAATATCAAACTCACTAAGGAGCATAATCCATTTAGCCATGCATCCTTGAAGAGCTACTTTATATAAGAGGAACTTGAGAGGATCTACCTTGATGATAACAATAGTTTTGTTATTTAACATATAATGTCATAATTTTTGAGTGGAAAACACCATAGCTAAACATGCCTTCTTAATAGGCATATAATTATGTTCATAAGATACCAATGTGTGGCTTAAATAATAGATAACATGTTCCTTACCATGATCATCATGCTAAGCCAAAAGTGACCCTAGTGTATTTTTTGTAGCTGATATATAAAGAAGTTGTGGCTTTCCTTATATTGGAGCTCATAAGAATGGTGGATTGGCTAAGTATGTTTTAAGCTTTGCAAATGCTATCTAAAAATATTCATCCCATTGAAATGTTACCCCTTTCTTTAAGAGATGGGTAAATGGGTGGCACTTATATGCCAATTGAGAAATGAACCTGCATATAGACTAGATCTTTCCTTGTACACCTCAAAATTATTTAATATTATTTGGTAGAGGCATTTCCATAATAGTATTAACCTTTGTAGGGTCGAAATTGATCCCTCATTATGATACAATGAACCCTAGAAATTTTATTGATGTGAATCTAAAGACATATTTCTTAAGATTCAAGTAGACTTTATATGCATGAAGCCTTCAAATATCTCTAGATCTTGTTCTTGATTTTTATAATATATCATCAACATAGTCCTCAATAATTTCATGCATCATGTCATTGAAAATGATAGTCATTTCACACTAATATTTGGCTCCATCATTATTCAAACTAAAAGGCATGACTTGGTAATAGAATATCCCCCATAAAGTGGTGAATGTGGTCTTATGATGATCTTCAGGGGATATCTTTATTTTATTGTAGCCAAAAAATACATCCATTAATGATAACATCTCATACCTAGTAGTTGATTAAATGATCATGTCGATGTTGGGTAGAAAAAATTCATCTTTGGGGCATTCTTTGTTGATATCAAAAAAATTAGTACAAATGTGTATGCTTGGGGTATTTTTACTCATTAGTAGTATGTTAGAAACCCATTCAAAGTATTCTATTGGTCTGAAAAAATTGGCTCCTAACAACTTTTCCAACTTGGCCTTAACTAAAAGGGTGATGTGTGGATACATCTTTCTTAATTTTTTCTTGATTAGTTTATCACTAGGGTGAGCAACAATATGATGCAAAACTAAATCTAGGTCCAAGCCTGGAATGTTTGAGTATGCCCATGCAAAGATGTCTATATAATCCTTAATAATGGATATAATATGTTCATGTTCTGCTTCGGTAAGGGAAGCTCCAAGATAAACAATTTTGGGGTCCTCATGGGTTCCTAAATTCACTTCTATTATACTCTCCATAAGGAGTGTGGATCTATCTTCTAGAATTGTAGGAAATGTATTATCATGATCATTTTCCTCTATTATATCTTCTTGTTTTTCCTCCTAAAGATCTAGATAATATGAATAATCAGAATCTACCTTCTCAAGTAAAGGTCAATTGGTGAAAACCTTCAGAAATTTAAGAGCAAGATGCTCAAATATTTGATGTTGTTCTAAAGAGATGCTTGTACTAGTTATCAAACTTGGACTATATAGACTTTCTACATCTTGAGGGGATGAGAAAACTTTCCCACCTAGGAGTGCCTAAAATAAGTTTTCACTCAAAGGCTTGTCTTTTTCTTTACTTTTTCCCTGATCGATAAGTGCCTCAAAGATGTTTTCACCTAAAGATCTTGTTGTTTGTTCTTTATTATGACCAAGAAAGTTTGCCTTCTCTCCAAAGTAGGTATAATAATTCAATTAAAAATCAAAACCTTACTTATGATCACCAATGAGAAATACATCTTATAGTCCCATGTATTCTACAATCGATTTTTCATTTTGAAACCCATTGAGGTATATGACTGAATTTTGTTGATCCCAATATATGAGTTCAATATGGCAAAGGCATAGGCTATAGTGAGGGTTTGATTTAGGATGGGAAGAACCAATGGTAAAGATATGATGTCTTGCTTCAAGAAGGGAAACACTACTAGGATGGGTTTTTTATTTAGGATGGGAAGCTCTAATAGGTGTTGTGGTTAATATGGCATTTGAATCAAACAAATCTAAGTCAACAAGCTCATCAAAAAGGCTATAATGGGATGTTGTGTCACTACTAGGAGTCTCATTACTAATCAATTTAGAAGATTCACTATCAAATTTCATGAGTTCATCCTCTGGTGGTTTAAATCTGAGACCATGATTCTAATTGACAACTCTAGCTGATAAGGGCTCTAAAATTCCTTGCACTTATGGGCCAAGGCCTTTCCATGTATAGTCAAGATGATCCATTATATTTTTATGGATAGTATATTTTGGATTTTTAAAATAATTAGCAAGGCCTTAAAAACATAACCAATCTCCCTTGGTAAAATCCTCTCAATCTTTCTTTGGTGTAATTGTAGGTATAAAAACCACATGAGGTTTTGGTTATTTCTTCTTTCGTTTCCAAATCTAATAAGGTTTTATAGGAGTTTAGGAAGTTTTAGGCTTACCAAATTTTTTATGATATTTTAGTAATTTTATAATATGGATGGCATCCTTTAGATGGTACATGGAAATACTTACGTCTTTAATAATAACCTTCTTAGCTAGAGCTACATGAAATGGATCTATCGAAGTGGAGGCTAGATCACCATGATCTATATAAGTAGATGGAGATGGATGAGAAATGATGTCTTTTTTATTATTTGTAATGAATTCAAAACTTGGGAAATAGTTATAATTATGAAACTCTGCTTCAATATGTTTGTAGTATTGATATGGCTACTGTTCAAGAAGAATAGTAACCTTGATCCCATCATGGGGAAACTTAAGGCATTGGTGAAGAGTAGATAGAATTACCTATACTTCATGGATCCAAGGATGACCAAGAAGTATGTTATAAGGAAGCTCAATATCCACAATATAGAATAATGTGTGATAATAAATAGACCCAACCATGGTTAGAAACCAAATTATACAAGATGACTCCCTCATGACATTGTTATAAGCCTTGATTGTAATAGTTTTTGGCTAAATGTCCTTATCCATGTATCCAAATCATCATACCAATTTAAGAGATATGATGTTCATCCCTAAACCATTATCTATAAGAACCCACTTAATCTTGTGATCTACAATGATTATCTCAATGTATAGTGGGTTATTGTGGTTTGGGCTGAGAGTGGACATGTCTTTTTGATCAAATGTGATTTTCAATAATGAAGACAAGTGTCTAACTAGGATCTACAACTGATCAAGGTTTATATCATTACACATAATATACTCTTGTAAAATTTTATTGAAGATGGTTCTATGGACATCATATGTCTATAAGAGTTCTAATACGAAAATTTGTGTAGGGGTTTTATCTAATTGATCCATCAGACTATAAGGCCTTTAAATTGTGGATTAAACTATTTTAGTCTTTGATGTGATAGTATAAGGCTTTAAACCATTGGTAAAATGTTATCATTGGGTTTTATATAAGAAGTGAGTGAAGGGCCCTAGATGGTAACTCACAAGTGTCTAGTTGTGACTGCAAAACCTAAAGGTGGCAAGGAGTTATTATAATTAGAAGAGGAAGGCAAAGGGCCTCAGATGATGACTCACAAGTGACTAACTATATTTATAAAATTTTGGGTCAATGAAGAGAGTTTATAACTAGAATAAAGGTATTTTTATTCAATATTAGTAACCTATGTAAACATAGTAGCAACATGATGATGTGAACTCGACATGGTATTACTAGGGGGAGAGGGTGTTGACCCTATAATGATGGGTCCTATGTTGTGAGGAACATGATATTGGCCACGTGGATTTATAGTAATAGTGGCAATGTGTGCTACAGAAATGTGTCCCATAGTATTATTATAGTCATAAGGTATGTTGTTATAAGCCACATTATTAGCATGGGAATTATGATCTTGATTATGCTCATTATGATTATAACTTTGTTGTTGGTTTTGATTTTGCCTTTATCCTTGATTGTGACCATTTTGATTATTTCTTTGTGGTGATGGATCATGTCAAGGAAAGGCATCTTTGTAGATTCCCATATCTTGATTTATGTCTTGATTAGGGGCCAACTTAATTTCTAGTTCACCACTTTCAATAAATTCAATAATATGTTGTAATTAAATGTAAAAATATGCACTGTGAATAATAACATGATAGAAGTTAAACCATTCATTCTCTTTGTACCAATCTAGTTTTGGTTGATCTTTAAGAAATGGCCTTGATACTATCCATATAATTAAATTAGTTGAAACAAGATTTTGTAACGCTATTTCAACTGATTCTTGTAACTTGCTAAATACTCTAAAATTGTTATGAAATGTCCTTCATGGAGGTTGTCTCTGCAAAGTAGGTAGTGGATTTGGGGAGTTAATTGTACATTTAGAGGAGGCATATCTTGTACCATTTTTACATTTATTATTTTATTCAACCCATTTCCAACCATGTTATTATTTTTCCTAAACCCTTTAGGCTTATCCTACATAACTATTTGAATTGGTGATTTAGTCTGATTAGACTTGACCTTTTGCAAAAATATAAACAAGGCCCTTAGCAATAAGAGCCTTCTAAATCTTCACTCCTTTGTCAATAATTTATTCAAATGAGTTATCACAAGCTAATTATAGATTATGCACAACTTCAAGATGTAAATTATGTGCAAAGACATCATCCAACTATTTGTCTAGCAAATTATGTTGAAAGTGGCTTCCCAATGCTCTCCACCTCTACATATATGTGATGAAACTTTTACCATCACACTACTTGGATTTTCATAAGTCAATAATAATTAATTCATGTTCTATGTTATATGATAAATGGTTAATTAAATTTTCTAATAAATCATTCTAATCTGCAATTGATCCCTTGGGTAGTTCAAGTAGTCAATCAAGATTTTGTCCTACTAAACTTCATGTAAATAGTCTTAGTAAGTAATCGCTAGTATAATAAACCTCTTGACATAAGACAAAGAATTCATATATGTGTTTGTTGAATCTCCTTTTCCTTTATACTTGTCAAAATTGGGTGCCTTGAAATGAGGTGGAAATGGGTTTTTGGAGAATAGATAAATCAAATGGATATGGGTGTATCTAATCAAATTTTTAATCTTTGACTCTATTATTCATCTCCAATATTTGAATAATATCCTTCATAGAATTCCATTTTAATATGTTTGGTGCATTTGTGTATTTAATAATATGTTGTTTGGGTAGTATGTGCCCCTAATTTTGTTGTTGTTGGGGTGGAATGTGCCCCTAGTTTATTTGTTGTTGGGGTGGAATGTGCATCTAGTTTTATGTGGATCTATAGGGAATGTATACCTTTTGATCCGTGACTTGGTTCTGATTTACTCCTTGAGTTAATAATATAGGCTATTGTTTCTTGGATTGTAAAACATTCCATAAATTTGGATATTTTGTACTTTGTTGATTTGTAAGTTTCTATGTTTATTTACCAACTTTTGTGTTGGTTGAAAAGAAGTATCCAAATTGTCTTGAGGTATTTCCTCAATTTGAACTGAATGTTTGGGTTTTTGAGTTTGTAAGGTAACAAGAGGTTCTTGATGATTGAAGAATGTATGTTTCATGTTAAATGGAACACTTTTTAAGGTCTCTTTTGACTTTTATTGTTCATTTAGATTACTTTAATCTACTATGGTAATGTCCTCATCTAATATTTGTTACATACCTTCAACCACATTTTTTACTCTTTTGAAGCATCATTGTGAATTGAAGTGGCAACTAGGGAGTCAGTGACGTCTGTGACAAGTTGATTTGCATATCATTGACTTATTACCTTGATCTTATCTAGAAGATTTGAATTTATGGGTTTTGACTCTATCTTTATTTTTTTCCTTTATTAGGGAAGAAGGTATGTCTATTCATGAAAAATCTTTCTCTTGCCATCATTGTTATCCTTCTCTAACTAAGGTATGTAATTGTTCTATAGGAAAGTCAGAAGGTGGTCTAACACCTGAGTATATCAATCTAAGAAGGGCTTCATCTTTATCTTCTTGGGGTTGATATTCATTGTAATCATCTTTAGATCCTACTATTGTGGGGATATCATAAAAAATAATGAGGTTATCTTAACCATCATAAAATTTCTCATCTTCATAACAAAGGCCATGCGAGGCCCACTATGAGTGAACCTTTGATTCATGTCTATTAGAGTTTTTATATGTGTTTGAATAACTTTGGACTAATGATTGGTAACCAAACAAAGTATGCCTTGGCCCTCTTTTAAACAAATAACCAAGGTACCAATGAGACTATAAGCGAGGGTGGTTTCAAACCATGCACAATTTTAGAAGATTTGGTTCATGAGTTTACTCAACCTTTGGTAAGGTTTAAATCATATAGATCGAAAGAGGGTAAGGTAACTCAAAGACCCAAGGTGAAAACTAGTACACCAAAACCTAGATCTTTATGATACACCCATATTGTAAAAGCTAGTTTCAACTTTGACAAGTTGATGCTAGAATTTTAGAGGAAAGCTCTCCAAATTATGAAGAAGACAAAATAGACTAATCAAATAAAGATGTAAAAACATACATGAATCACGAAGTACAAATCTAGGACCAAATAGGTATCACAATGTCACCACATGATTCCAATAGGATAAAATGTGTTCTAGGACTCACAACATTAGTGATACACAAGATGACTTGAGTCCACCAAGATGATAATATGATTTTGAGTCTTAATAAATGACCTTAAATCCAAATGGAAAATTGAACCCAAGTTAGAACAAGCTTAGTGCATAAATGGTGAACCCACTTTGACACACCAACCCTTAGAAGTCAAAAAGGTTCAATTTTGAATGTGGATTATAAATGAAGGATTTAAATAAATTGGGTGAAAGATCTAGACTCAATTGGGTAGCATGGCAGTGCCAAAGTAGATGATATGACATAAAGTTTTTTATAACAATTTGAATAAGCAATTGATGAATTTTCCAATTAGACAGTGTAATACTTCTCTTGCTCAAGAAAATTGAGGACAATGTGTATTGGTTAAGTTCAATGAGTTAACAAGTAGTTTTAGACATAAATCAAGACCAAGTAAGCTAATGAAAAAAAATAAATGTCTCAAGTCTAAACTGACAAGGTATGGCAAAGTGGGGTCTACTAAATTAGCAAGTTTTTTATCATTCTAGGGGAATCAATTTAATAATGACTTTCACATCAAAGAATGCAAAAGACAAGCATGAAAATTGGGTTACCATGGCATTGGCTAGTTATAAAAAGGTCTAGTCCTTTTTACAACCACTACATCTTGTTGTTCACACAGTGTAGTGTGATGTCCAAATGTAGATACATCCCATGTGCAACTCCAATTAGGAGCCAAATGAAGTCAATGTTGGGAGATGAAACTGTGGGTTAAATCTTCCCTAAAGAACTTGCGAGACATAATCACATCCCCCTCACAAGACACGTTTGCATAAAAAAAAAAAATCATGAAAGTAGAAATACTTTAGGGTCATTTTCAGGATCACCCAAAATTTAATGACTTTTTGGAGAGAACTTTAGATGAAATTCTTTCTAAGCCTTGGACTAGGCTACTTGCAATAGGCATGGTGTTTTTTATTCTAAGGGTTCCCTAAAGGGGATAAATGGAAGATCATACATGTGGCACCCCTCTTTTTCCCAATCAAATATTTAACTTAAACAAATAAGTAAATAGAAGAACTTGGAAAGGTGAGTTCATTTTTAAGCCCAAATGGAAAATGAGATGGTGTTCATTTGACCCCTTGGTCTTAGTTGCAAACTTTGAAAACATTTACCATAAACATAAATAAAAATTGTTAAACACCAAAACAAGGTTCCTAATTGATTTTTAAACATGTAAAAGGTGATCTAAAACATGTTTTTAGTAAATTCCAAGCTTGGTATTGCAAAAAAAATGTTAACATGTCCTTTAGCCTTGAATCTCTTTTAGGTCTGAAACAATGAACTCTAAAATAAGAGCTCTCAGGTCTATGTTTTAAGAAAAACACAATGACTGACATTGATTATATAACCAATGATGGCTACATTTTCTAACTAATGATGTTTATCTAACTAACATCAATTATACCATTGTGACTGATGATAGGTATCTAATTGATGTCAATTTTACTAACTGATGTTGATTAAGCTATCCAATCGATGTTGATCTTACTAGTTGATGTCAGTTACTGTGTAAACCCATGGCAAACAAAAAATGGCAAAATAAAGTTAGAAAATCAATTTTCAAGAGTTTTAATGGTTCAAACGAATATTTTAAACTTATAAAATTATTTTATCCATGTGTGGGATGTGTCTAGTCCCATTGGGTGTGCCAAGATGTAGAGAGGATTATAAAGAAAGTTAGTTAAACATTAGTCAATAAATCATGAAAAATGCATAAAGAACTAACTAACTAAGCCTATCTATTCCTATGAGAATTATAAAAGATAACAAGAAATAAATGAAATAAAACAAACATCATATTACCTTCCTAAATGGATTCAGCATGCCCATGTGGCTCAAAATCATGTTCTCCCTTGATCAAACATCCTTGTCTTTGTCAACAAAGGTGATAAACTCCTCTAATGTCTCAAGAACACTCTATAAAACATAGGCTCATGATTCCAAATCACTAAATTAGCCTATCAATGAATCTTGAGAAAAAAATCAATGATAAAATGCAAATAATTTTACATTATAACCTTGTAATATTCAAGCTTAAAATTCATGTCTATGTCCTCTCTATTTATAGATTTTTGAGATTGGTCAGGATCAACCATGATCGTCCATCTCAATATTGAGATGTGTGGCCATGGATAATTCTAATATTTATAATTAAATCCATAATTATCTTCACCATGACCTTGTAATAAGGGGCATTGAAGAGGCATGGGAGACATTAACTAGGCATGTGTGACCCATAATCATGATATTTGTGGCATTTATAGCCTAGGGATGTCTTCCCAAAAAATGGTGTCACCTGATGATGTAGTTAATAGGAATCAATTTTCAAAAATAAATATTCACAAATCTCATGGAAAATCCACTTAAGCTCTTTATTTTGATTAATTGACCTTAAAAAAGGTTAATCAACATTTTGCAATTATTTGAAAATTGGTGCATAATTAATCAAAATAGTCAGAAAGTCATATTACTATGTCATAATTTTACTAGAGAGGAACTGGAAGGTGATGTTAGATGTGTTAGAGTTGTATTCCCATTTAGGATGTTACCAACAACAAATAATAAAGCTACATGATGTGTACCAATGAATTAGAAGAAAAGAGTGATCTAGAGCACTAAATGGCAAAATTATCATTTTGACTTGAAATGATCTGATCAAAGTTGGCTAGCCCATAAAATTCATTTCCTTATTTAGGGATACTTTTACCTAAACTGGCACTTGTAAGTGACAAGTTTGAACCATTTAGGGCATTTTATGGATTTTGACCTAAAATGTGCATTTAAGTGTAATTCAATTAAGATTAACAATTTCAACACAAATGGTGTTAGGAACTGAATGTCTACAATAACTATATAATATATGTATGAACCATGTATCATGTATGAAGAACATGTATAGGTAGATATATTGTAGAAGCATGAATAATGTGATCATATCAAGTCCTAAGATGCATGATGTGAATCATATATATATATATATATATATATATATATATATATATATATATATATATATATATATATATATATATATGATGTCTACAATAACTATATAATATATGTATGAACCATGTATCATATATGAAGAACATGTCTAGGTAGATATATTGTAGAAGCATGAATAATGTGATCACATCAAGTCCTAGGATGCATGATGTGAATCATATATATATATATATATATATATATATATATATATATATATATATATATATATATATATATATATATATATATATATATGTAATACAAGTTTAATAATCTATCAAACACACCCAAAAGAGCACTCAAAATAAAATCAAAAGACAATGGTCCAAGGAGACGTGAAATAAGGGGCATGTTCAAATTCCACATAATCAAAGGGACATAGCTTAGTCAAATGTCCAAAAAATAAGGATTGACATGTTGAAATGTTAACATACAATAAAACATGACATATAAAAATTTCACAATAGGAAAGCATAGGCACGTGGGCCACAATCAATGGAGAATATTTAAATTTTCCATAAGCAAGATAATGTACTTAAGGAAGTACATACAAGAAAACATAAACAATAATAAACTAGCATAACATAACATAACATACAAGCCCATGGATCATATGTGTTAGTAAAAAAAATTAATTACATAGCATATCAAGTATAGCTCAAAAGATATAAACATGGATAAAGGTAGGTGTATGTATATAAGTTCAAACATGATAATGTAAAATGATCATAAAATGATATAACCTAGGTGTAGCATGATCAAAGAAGTATACTCCCGTAATGTCTACATGACACGAGTATAGGGAAGGACCATCTAAAATTGCATAGATCATGTATCTGTGTATTCTTGACTCACACTCTAAAGATTCATGAAATGCATGTGTACATAGAAATTATTAAATATGGTTTAGATTATTAAACATAAACACATAAATTTCACAAAACACGAGTGGTCATAAATATAATTTTCCTATATATTATTCAATTGAAGATATTACGAATGTTTAGGCTGAGTAACTCCTTAAAACAAGGAGACTATCATTATCTTCAACACTCAACTAATCCCATAATATCTTCTCTAATCTCTGACACCTAGAATAGCTACGTGAGTTGTGACTACAACTCATTATTATAATGTATTTTATTATTAAACTATATTATTAATGAGTTGTATGATAACTCATAATAATATTTAAAAGATATTTAATATTAACATATACAAATAATGTGAGAACTAACTATGATTTCCTAACATTCCCCCCATTAGTCTAAACATGCGAAAAACATTACTCTATACTACAACTACCAACAAACCTAAATGATGGTTTTGCACTCATCTTACCACCAACCTACAAACATAAAGTGGTTTTACACTTAGTTTACCACCAACCTACAAAAAAAAACATGGTTTTACATGTGGTTAACCAAGAACCAAAACATCCAGAAGGTTTTACATGATAACTAATAACCTAGAAACAAGCAAGATGGTTTTACATATGGTTAACCAACAACCAAAACATCTGGAATGTTTTACAGGACAACCAATAACCTATTATAATTCTACAATAATTTTTTGGTCCTCATAACTATATTTGTCTCAAGGGGAAATACAAATATGCCTACTTATTACAATACTTCAACATGTATTTATTATATGTTCTTTATTTGCAAAAAGTAAAAAAAAACACAACTAAAAAATATGAATATGAACAAACATGCCACTAAAACACTATGTGGCCTCATTGCTAGTGGTTGATGAGAGGATGTTATTTATCTTCCAACCTGATGTGTCCTCCATTTTCTTACATCTCTCTACTTACTCAACACATATGTCAATGAAGCTTGGTTGTATGAATATTTTGAGGAGAAAACCCTACATACAAGCGATAATTCATTTGTAGGATAAATAATTTTATTTTTATAATTTTAGCTCTTTTGAACTACTATTGGCACAAATTTGGACTATATGTCTTTAATCATAATAATATGAAACATAATAATATATGAAAAAATTAATGGAAGATATTTAAATATTATTTTTTTATTTTGTGACTTCACTATCAAATTGACACAAATATACATTAGATTCAAATTCTAACTAACCTCTAACTAACTATATATGAATAACTTAATCACTTAAATATTTAACACTTTGACACATCAAATATAGACCTAGTTTATAGATTTGAAAAAATACATTTCATAACATGAGCTATAATAACTTTAATTTATCAAAGAGTATAAAGACTGTAAAACTTAAGTAATTTTTTAGTAAAAATGACATTGGCTGATTATTAAATACAAAACTAATAAATAAATTTTATGGATAGACAAGCAGACCTAATTGACTTTGACCAAAACATCACCTAAACCATGGTTCAGTGTTTGAATTTGATCTTGTTCAATCGATAAGCATGATATTTTTGTCAATGATAAGATTAAAAAATAGACTAAAAGCTAGGCATTAAAGTCATAAGATGGGAGTAATTAGATTTAGAATCATGTCTAATTTGAATAGAACATTTAAGAGATCATGATGAACTTAAGTTGGTCATGTTGGTGCATAGAATGAATGCTTGAAGGTGCTTGCGATTTGATAATTCTTAAACATCAAATGTGGTAACACATATTTTATTATATCTTTAAATGTTTCTCAAACACCATAAATGATGATTCTCCATAACCTAATTTACATGTTGTAGTGATGAAATCTAATGAAAGTAAAATATAAACACTCTAATGTTTTTTTAAACCTATAATAAAGTTATAAAATTAGTCTAAGTGCATTTAAAATGATAAGAGATTCTAAAACTTGATCACTACTTCTTCACTACTAATGAGGAATTAATGATTAAAATCACATGTTGAGACTACTAAGTAAAATCATTATTGGTATGGTATTCACATGGGAGTAATTTGTAAAAACAAATATCAAAGTGAAGGACAATAAGTATCAAATAAGATTATGAGAATATAGATAATGGTAGCACTAGCATGTGGATGTGGAATGCAAATTGAGAAACACTAGGCAGACGTTCAGACTACAAATGTACAGAATACAACATGATAGTTTAAACTAAAAACAAGAGATAATAATAGATATATATCCAAAAAATCATTTGAAAAATATACAGTGAACACTAATACTACAATAATTTATTTTAACTACTCATCGATCACTATGGTACTTAATTTTACAATGCAAGTCTTCGACTATTCTAGTAGATCCTTATATATTACAAATGGAAAAAAAATGACACAAAATTTACTTTAAGGACATTAATAGGGGTGAATAACAATACAACTACCCCTCCAAACCATTTACTCTTCCATAATCTCACCTACTCTGATACTAGATATTAAATCTAGTTTATATTATCAAAGTTGAACACATAAATTTCACAAAATACACAAATGCTCACAAATATAATTTTATTCTATATTATTCAATCATAGATATTAAAAATATATAATCTAATTATCTCCTTAAAACAAGGAGACTATCATTATAATCATCACTCAACTATCCCCACAATATCTCCTCTAGTCTCTCACATATAGAATAACTATGTGAGTTGTGACTACAACTCACTCATTATTCTAATCTATTTTATTATCACACTATATTATTAATGAGTTATATGACAGCTCATAATAGTATTAAAAATATATTTTATACTAGCTTATACAAATAATGTGAACACTATCTATGATTTCCTAACATAAATAAATGATATGCTATCTACCAACAACTTTTATGCCAAAGAGCTAATAGAATATGTAAATGCCGAAAATAGTCTTGGAATTTTGATTTTTGATTTTTTTCTAATGATATGTGTTTTTTTTTAATATTTTATATATAAGGATTATCCTATGAACTCATCCAATGGATTATCATTGGTACTTTCCCATTGGGAACCTTGTGCAATAAATTTTTGGTACTACCAAAGAGCATGTATAGGTGCAATATATATATCACTATAATATATGTGATGATCTACATATGTATAATAGGAGTTTGTGGTCATGAATAAAAAATACAAGGGATGTGATGGAACCCACCATTTAGTGCTTTGTGGTTTCTTTAAAGTAGAAATAGTAGTAACATGTTTAGGTGCTTTTGATATCTTCATATGATGCGTAGTAGAATTAGGAACTATATCATGGTATTTTTTCTAAGTTTGTATTTGGTATATTTTATTCACATGAATGTGTACTTTTAATTCTTTACTCATTATGTATGATGGATTATAAATAGGAGGAATAAACACAAAAAAATATATTCAAAATGTATGCAATATAAAATCTTATTATTGTTTTTGTACAAATGTAAACTATAAAAGATTGTAGAAGAAGAAGAAGAAATTAGTTATAAAACCAACTAATAGGAAAATAACCTATACAACTAAAAATAAACAAATTAATAATCAAAATAATACTTTGGATCATTAAATGTTCTTGAAAAACTCCCCCTTAATCTAAATGGGTGATGAAAGAACTGGGGCAATG
This sequence comes from Torreya grandis, assembly GCA_037957365.1. NCBI lineage: Eukaryota > Viridiplantae > Streptophyta > Pinopsida > Cupressales > Taxaceae > Torreya > Torreya grandis. The sequence goes on along the minus strand of JARHVA010000699.1, from coordinate 2,056,441 downwards.
ACTTTGAAGTCATCAAAGGAAACCTAAATACAACTATAAGTGGTGTACTTTACCTCTTAGTAATAATCAAAACTAGTTATATATAATCCCTCATAGTGAGTTGTGGCATAAAAGGTTTATGAACACGGTCAATGCTTACTCATCCCCTATGATCATTATATTGTAATACAGTAGAACCCAATCAAAGCCTATCTAACTACATTGATCCACATAAGGTCCCACATAAGAACCCATCCAAGTGAAAAACCCATACTATTTATGGCACATCTCCCTTATGTCCAACAAATTTTGATGACCTTTGCTCAACATTGAAGGTACTAGTAACCCTTATCAACTTGTACTATCACCAATAACTGATTAAAAACCAAAAAATGTATTATCTACTCCCCCTATCAGATGAGAGGTGAGAAGTTGTGCATCAAGAGAAACAAAATTTAAAAAAAACACTACCTACTCTATGTAATGAAAAGAAAATGAGATAAACCCAAAACTAAAAATGAAAGTAATAATATAATCCAAAAATTGTTATTCAAGCATGAACCCAAACTTTGTTCAAATAGCTAACTGGATAAGGGAATAGTCCTCCATCTTCCAATCAATCCTCTAACCTCTAGTTACAAATTAATCAAAATATTCTATCAGGTCCATCCAGAACATATACTTAGGCCATGAGGGACATCTCTTGATTATATGAGGTGTTAGAATATCCTAAATAACTAGATTAACTAGAAGATCTACTACTAGAATGATCCACATAATTTGCTTTGGCTTTTTTTTTACATGGAGAATGTGGTCGTCGAGAAGGACATACATCTAAAAGATGTCCAATACCAAAAAATTTGAAACATATGTGTTTTTTATTATGTTTTTGAGATCTATAAGAACTTGAATCACTAAAATAACTATGAGAAGACTACTTGTGGTGATGTTTGCATTTGGAAGACCCTAGAGAGTGTCGATGTGAATGTTAACAAGACCATTTAAAATGGTGTGGAGAGTGCATTAGAGAATGATTCATAGAGTTTTTTAAAAATTATCATTATACATTCACATTATCTCTATGATGGGACATATTCTTTGTATATTGAGCCTCTTTAGTAGATTTACTTTTCTTCTTTACAAACTATCTCTCGTGTTGAGTTAATAACACACAAATAGAGACAAATACAACACTATCAAGCTTATCACTAAGCTATAGCATTTTAAATAATTGGTGTATGAAAAATTAATACCATTAAATGTGATGAAAATAAAAATATCATCATCAATTTTACTAGTAGTTGTGTAATATTCTTGTTTTAATGTTTTCATGTGCAAAAGATATTCAAAAACATCTTCATCATCTACCAATTTATTGTTCAAAAGTTAAATTAAAAAGGTTAATATTCTTGTATGTAGGTTGATTTTAAAACAAAATATGTATAATCACCTGTGTTATGCAAGAAGAAAATAGCAGAGCAAGAGCACATGTATCATGCTTTTGGAACTCAAGCAATTTTGTGGATTTAGTTGGTGGTGTTATTTATTTTTTACTTATTTCACATAAATCATTAAAAAAATTGTATTTTTCATATTCATAGACCATTCTTTGTAGTTTTTTGGTGTTAGACGTCCATTTTAAAAGATTAAACTCATAATTTTTGCCATGATGCTATCAATCCAAGGAAAACTGTCAAGGTTTGGGCTTAACCCACTAGATAGATTATAATTACAAAATAATTGTAAAAAAAGAATGCAATAATGAATTCTTATAGTGCATTTTACACCCTTATATCACCATTTTCATTTAAAATATTATTATATCCTTATAACTCCTTTTGCAAAATGAAGTCAAAAAAATAATTTCAATGGGTTTTGAACCTGAGACCATTTTTAATTTAGGTGAATAATAATATTTAATTAGCCATGTTGCCATCAATTTACATGGAATATATCTAGAAGGCATTTATTTATATTCCTAACTAGCAGTTGGGAAAATTAAAATATATATGCTTGTGAAAAATTTTCACCACAATTTTTCTTTAGCCACTTCTTTTGAATTGTGGATCCCATATAATAAAATAAAAAAATTAAGTCTCTATATAAACCTAGTGCCCTATGCTACATAGATCCACTTTGTTCTTTGAATGCTATTATTTTCTAAAAATTATGCTAAGAAAGGATTCCATCTACATCCCATGGTTTATTCAAGTACATGATTCCACCAATAGAATCAGAAAGGCTATACTTTTGCTCTTTGTTGCAAATGGGTTAGGTTGTACTTTTGATCTTTTCTATGAACTACTCAGGCTAGAATACTACTTATACTCAACATCTAATTTATATAGAATTTGGAATTTACACATTTTATCAGGTTATGTTTAGTCTAGAAGATTTTTGATGAGAATTTGTGCCCACTATTTAGGTCGTATAAATTTTTTACTTCTACATTAGTTCATTACCATATATTTACACCATTTGATTTTTTTATAAGTAGTTATGAAATAGTTAAAACCTCAAATCTAAGATGTTGCATGATAATATTTAGTGCATCATAGACTATTCAATTTAATATGTACTTCTTAATCCTCCTCTGTGCACCATGGCTCTGATACCACTGATGGATAAAACATAGGAGGAATAAACATAGAAAAATATATTAAAAATGTATGCAATATAAATCTTATTATTATTTTTATACAAATTCAAACCATAAAAGCTTGTGGAGTAATAAGAATTTGATTAGAAAATTAACTAATAGGAAAATAACATGTACAACTTAAAATAAACAAACTAATAATCAAAACAATGTGTTAGTTCATTAAATGATCCCAACTATGTATATATTACTTGCACTTGTTTTGTGTAATTGATATTTGGATTTGATAAAATACAAGTTAGTATAAAACATTTAAATTTAATGAAACTTGAAATTTAGTGATAATGAATTAATCACTGTATGCAATGAAACCTAATTTTAAATAAGAAAGCTTGTCTATAATGATGAAGTGGTAATGGAACTTCTAGTTTTGCTCTAATCATTTTAGATGATGTATTTGTAGATATATCCCATGAATTTGTATGTGTTAGTTTAGGTATCCAAACCTAATATGTATGTATGCCTCCTCCACATGTCCCTCTATTGATAACACGATCACCTAATGGATCCTTGGTAGGATTAGTGTGGGAAAGATTAGTCTTGGTAGAGGGTACATTAGGAGAAGGACATATACTAGTAATTTTACTCTACAACTTTTAATGGACCACATGTTCATTAAAAGATCAACATGGGATGTGTTGGCCCTATTATCATAACCTCTAGAAGAAGTAATGGAAATAGATCTATATGTTTCTTTCTGAAAAATAATAATTTCCCTATCTACCAATTGGATAAGATTTTGCTCAAGAGAAAAATAATCATTATCATGGTGCCTATTTATAACGTGGTAAGTGAAAAAGTGTTGTCCTTTTACCTTTTCAAATCTATATGTTGGATAATGAGAATTTTGACGAATTTGTATCATCCATTGATCTAATAGTGTATGTAATATATCATGTGTTCTATCTCTATACCTATCAAACTGAAGAGGTTTACTTTTTGTAGAGGCATACGGTTTAAATATAGGAGTTAATATGTAAGTATATTCATTTCATTTAATCAATACTTTTACTATTTTTTCTTTTGTATGCACTGGTGGTTTTAAAGAGGGTTTTTGAAGTGGTTCATGATCCTTCTTGGTTGCTTATTTTCTTTAGAAGAATTTTTTGTACCATTTTTACCATTAGGTGAAGAAATATGTAAGTTAGTTTTGGTATTTTTTATATCACATGAATATTTATGCACATCCCAATATAAGGTTTTGAATGAAGAAAAATGACTTTGCAATGCTCTTTATCTAAGTGTCACAAGAAAAAAACCTGCTAGATATGAATTTTAATTCCAAATATGAGTGAGTGTAGTTTAAGGAATATAAGCTATCCATAAATCTAATGGTATAGTCTTGAATGGATTGATCCTCATTTTGAGTTAAGGTCTGCAAATGCTCTAATGGTAGATTTGGTATTGTGTGCTTATGGAAATTAGATAATAATACATCCTTAAGTTTTTTAAATGTTGATAATGAACCATTTGGGAGTGCATAGAACCAATCAAGATCCTCTTGAGCTAAATTTATATAGAAATATTTTAATATCAATCATCCATCTTTAACCTAATGTTAAAAGGAGTTTATACATTGATTTAAATGATTTACATGATCTCCTTTGCCATCAAAGGAAGAGAACATAGGCATGATAAAAGTAGAAAGATATGGATAATCAAAAATATCTCTAGTGAGAGTTTGGTTCTCTAAGATATTGTCATTAAAATTATCCTCATGGGAGGAAACATGCAACTTAAGAATATTCATTTATTGTTGAATATATACCATGGTATTCATTAGACATAGCATATCACTAGGAGTAGTTGTAAAAGAGGTTGAATAAATGATTAGAGGTTGTAATTTTCCATCTATATGGAATAAATGAATAATAGGCTCCTTACTACCCTCATTGTATTTTAGGATAAGATCATCATGTAATTTGTAAAAATTAAGTAAAGGGATATATATTCTGCATGATGAGTTAAGAGAGATAATTATTTCATGTTGGATATCATGAAGGCTAATGCTTATTTGAAAGATCCTAATTACCTAAATTGTTATTACATGTAAGAGGGATAAAAAATTTACTTTCATTATTTTCATCTATAACTGGAACATGATTTGTAGTGGAAAATGTAAAAGAGGGAGACAAAGGAATGTTGTACATTTTTCATGAAATATTATCATATGAAAGACAAATGCAAGCTTCATTTTGATTTTTGAACTCAAAATAAAATGGGATAGAATGTGCAATATCACTTTCTACTTTAGTTACATCATTATATTGGAAAGCAACATTTGCATAATTATCAATTACATCATTATTTTTCTTAGGAAATTATTTCAATAGGAAACCTTTAGCAAAGATGTTTTGTTGTTTTCTTGAATTGGAATAAAAGTATTAGAACATGCATCTACAATATTTTAAAAATCATTATTATTTTCATCTTTCTAACCTATAAGGATATGGAGAGAATTAGTATGTGCATCATGGTAAATTTTAGTGACAAACATTGATTAATTCATGAATATTCCAATTTTTGGATTTTGGTTTTGGCTATTTTTAGGATCAGTAGATGGGACTGGATCACTAAAATTTTAGGGATATAAATTATTTTAGGGGTTGGCTCACCAACCCTTTACAATAATATATAATATTACACTTCAATTCACCACATATATAATAAAACCACCCCTTGATATCAAATAAGTCAACAAGTAGAACCAAAAAAGGAGGACCACATCACCAAATGATAGTGTCAAATAGAGGAACTAAATAATAGTGATGAATGACAATATCTTTTGATAGCACTGAATAGTAGTGCCAAATGGAATTACTGAATGACCATGTCAAATGATAGTGTCAAATGGAAGTGTTGAATGACAAAGCCAAAAAGTAGAAAGTTGTTACCACTAAATAGCATATCCAATCTATAACATCTACTTTTTGACCAGATGATAGAACTAGAGAGAATTGAAGTGTTCCATCCTTGTCCATCATGACATCTGATGGGAATGGAAGGATAGGCTAATTATCAATACTATCATACATGCTATCTTATTTTAAAGAGCCAATAAAAAAATACCACATAATCACAATGCATTCAAAATATAGGTATTTATTATATTTTTAGTTTGTCATAAATTTGACTTTAATTATTTAATAGTATTAAAATAATTTTACATGCAAAAATCCCAAATGATATCTCACCATAAAGAATCAACCAGAATAACATGTCAACCATGGAGATTTTTTTGATGATTACATACCACCAATCAAAGATGTTCTTTTGGTTTTTTATTACAATGATAATGAAACTCAAGTGGTAGAAGAGATTGTTGGTTCTCACCAGACATAAAGTTTAGATGAAACCTCCACTATAAAATCTTTGCAAAGGAATTAAAGTATATGGTGTTGATGCTTGGATTTGCACCCTTAAGGAGATGCTCATCTCTCCTCATCCAAGTGGTAAAATGGAATCATCTCTCTTGCTATGGGGGAAAAATTCATTAAGATGAATCTCTAGAATAGGGGATAGCTCCCCTTGATTCACCTTTAAATCTCTCTCTAATATATCAATTGTGTATGAAAAAAGTTTAGGTAAAAAACTAAAAAAATAAGTGATGATGCACCAATATTTGATATCCTCCCAATTGACTAAAACCACTGCTTTAAAGATAAAATAAGGTGTTTTCTTTCATAGGACTCACAACTCAGGAACCATTACTACATCAATATTTCATATGCTATATTCAAGAAGGTATATGATTCTTAAGAAGGAAGTGAATGATCCAAATAAAGATACAATCACGAATCACTTCTATGATATCTCTACACCTATAAAATAATACTAGCAAAGACCTACAACAATCTTCTTTCTGTAAATTGGTAGACCATCAAGAGTATAAGCTATAAAAGACAATCTTTCACTAGACTAGACCAAAAATGATTCAATCATTACCCAATATTATAGGATATGAGAGGCAATCACACTTGTATATCTTTTTAAGAGTTCTTTGAGTATAAATTCGGCTAGAGTTTCCTCAATAACTAGAAGAGGATGTGAAATGAGTGAAGATAATTCATATAGACACACACACACACACACACACACACACACACACACACACACACATGTATGTATGTATGTATATCCTTTCAAAGGATGAGTAATCAAATGAAGTTCAAGGGTCACATGGACATCTATCATGTTGAGAGAAACAATTACATTTGCATGTGGGAGAGAGGTGGGCAAGCTATGCCATGTCAGCAAATGAATCAGTTACAAATACATTAAAATCAAACCAAATGACTCAATTATAATTGAATCATCTATAATTGAATAAGTTACAATTGAAAAAAATGCCTTAGTTATAATTGCCACTTAATACCTTTATCCTCACCTTCAAGTTCCCACCGAGCATTTTTTTAAACTCCAGTGACTAGTTTCAATAGTCTAAAATTGATGTTTTATGGGCCGTCACTCCTTTGACATTTCTTCAAACATTTTTCCCATTGTAATTTTTGTTTTCCCTTTTGCTTCCTTTATATTGGACAAGTTTTCTAAAAGAATTTCTCAAACAATGTTTTTGAAAGAATTATTTTGGATTTTTTTTGGCCCTTTTGTTTCTTTAAAATGACCCTTTAATAAAGTGAAAAAGGCCCTTTCTAAAATGAACATACCCTTCGACATCTTTCAAGTGACCCTTTAGAAGAGTTCAAAGTTTCCTCCAACTTCTAGAAATGATCTTTTGAAAGGAAAAAATACCGTTTGTATGTTTTAAAATGGTCTACCTTCCTATGAAAACAATCTTTTGAACCTTTTGAAAATGTTCCTTTAGGAAAGTTGAAATGCCCTTTAGAATTTCTAAAAAGTACCTTTCAGGCTTCTTGCAAATGAACCCTTGAAAAAACTAGAATGCCCTTCAAGAAAGTTGAAAGTTTCCTTTAACTTTAAAAATTCCTTTGAAAAAGTTGAAACATACCCTTTGGAAAAGTTGTCACATATCCTTTGGAAAAGTTGAAGTGCCTTTCAAAAAAGTTGTCTCAAAAAAATGTCCAAAATAATTCCTTCAAAAAATTTACAAGTGTCCTTTTGGAAAAAATGCAAGTGACCCTTTAGAAAAATGAAAGTGACCATTTGAAAGATTTGTTAGTGTCCACTTTACAAAGAAAATACCCTTCAAGAAATTTTCAATTGATCCTTCAAAAAAACTAAAGTGGACCTTTTCCTAAAAAAAGACACCCTTCAAAAAAATGGAACATACCCTTCATAAAATTTGCCTCAGACAATTTTTTTGAAATAATTTCATCGAATGAAAAGTTTGAAGGAAATACACTTAATGAAAATCCTGAAACAAAAATTCCAAAAGAATTTGGTAAAGGTTTATTAAAAAAACCTGAAAGAATTAGGCAAAGGCTTAGAACAAAAATGAAATTTCTAAAAGGAATAGACTTATACATTTGTTGGGGATTTGACAAAGAACACTTCTTCCAAAGAAAGGCTAAGTACTAGACCTGGGTAAAGATATAGAATTAGATGATTGTTTTCAAATAGGGGTGCCCAATTTTGGCCTAAAGGGCCAAAATTTGGTCAGTAAAATGATGACTTGTAGGGGTAGTATGCCTACTATACTGAACAAACTAGTAGTCTTATCTAACTCAAGTCTAATGGAGTTAATGGATTCTTGAGGATGACTAACAAGGATTATGCCAAAATAAAACACAAGGAAACACACCACACAACAATAGCAAGACCAAGCAAAAATAACACAAAACAAGACAAGGACAAACTCACACATGTGCATAAGCACTTAGGGAACATAGGAAAATAGGAGACTATGTATAAAGGAAAAATAGGACATCAGTAATAATGCTTTAGATATATCCCATTGACTCGGATATGTAGCTCCTCTCCATCCAACTTTGAGTGTTGGAAAACATTGTGTTATTTCCACTGTGTGATCGCATATGGACCACTCCATAAAGCATAAAATTTTGTGTGCCTTCTAGGTTTGGCCCTATATTCATCCTATTTTAGGAAAATGTCCCCCTTGAAACTCCTTTGTTTTCAATTGGTGAGTGGTCATGGTGTGTATAGTTTGATCTCTTTTCTCTTTAGGCTCCATCAAATCACATAATATGACTTTCATGCTCTCATTATCCATAAATTATAGCTAATAGGTGATATCTAAATCTAGTAACTCAAGTGAGATAGGAATCTTAGCCTCCCTTCCATACACAAGTGTGTATGTTTAGTTCATAATTGCTCTGTTTGTGGTGATTCTATCAACCCAAAGAGTTATATTCAACTTGGTATGCCAAGTCCTTTGATTCTTCTCCATTATCCTCTTTATGATCCTAATTAAGTTATTTTTTGTGGACTCAACTAATCCATTCCCTTGGGGATAGTAGTTGGAGGAGGTGCTAAGATAGATTCCATGCTTCAAAGCTCATTCACTTGTCCTTATTCCTAAGAACACTAATGCATTATCTAAAATGATTATTGAAGGAGTTATAAACTATGTTACTATACTTTCATATAAGTTTAGGACTAAACTTTCATTTTCCTCCTAAAGAGCTATGGCCTCCACCCATCTTGTAAAATAATCAGTAGTTGTCAGCATGCACTTGTGACCAACACCTTAAGGAGGATTGATCATACCTATGAAATCCAAATCCCATTGTATGAAGGGTTGCTCAACCTAGATTGGATGAAGAGGCAAGGTAGATAGATTTTTTTTCCATAAAAAGAGCACACTTTTGGCATTTCCTTACCAAAGTCTGAGTGTCCTTAAACAAGCTATGCCAAAAGTAACCAACCCTCATAATCTTAATAGTTGTGGTTCTTGGAGCAAAGTGGTCACCAATTGGTCCATCATGAAATTCATGTAAAAATTTGTCAATCTAATCCAAATAAATACACATCAAAATCATACTTGAAAATTCCTTTCTAAATAACACTCCATCAACAAGTACATAAGGAATGGATTTAGCCTAAAGTACCTTCTCTTGGCCCTATCAAGACCTAGTAGATACTCACCAGTTTAAATGAAATGGATCATGTCCTATGTCTAAATCATCATATATGAAGGTACATATACTATAATATCATCATGGAGTGCCAAAACAACTTCCCTTTTCTCTTTAAAGTCTAAAGAAATATTCTCACATAGTCCTTTTCCTTTCACTATCTTGTTTGTTTTGATCTTCACATCATACTCGATCACTTTGGTGATCTAACTTGCCCTTTTCTCATTTAAATATCTAATCAATATAATGTCTTTCACACTACCTTCTAAACCTTGGCTGAAAAAGGCAATAGGCTATTCAAAATTTTCATCATTATCTTGAGTAAGCATGGTATAACTACCTCTTCATTCCCAAAAGTATAAAAATTAAGGTCCTTGGAGATGATTTAGACTTGCAAGAATATGAGCTTGGGCAATGGCTTGCTTGATCTCCTCAAGGGAATTATAAGATGAGTGGGTAATAAGATTATAGCTTTGATAAGGCTTGACATGGGTAATTTAGCCTTGTCCTTGATTATTTCCCTAAAAAGGATTTCTATTTTTTTGTCCAAATTGATTGTAGGATTTATATGGCCTGTAACCTTGAGCCTATTGCCTTTTGAGATCAACCAATTCATTGGTAACTCTTTGGATCAAAATTTTTTCTTTGTGGATTTCATTTGAAGGAGCAATGATATATTTTTATTGACCAAGCAAAGGAGATAAAGTGGGCAATGTACTTTGACTAGGAGAATACAATTTTGGGAATAGTGGCATTAGCGGTCTAGGAGCTATCTTTCCCACTTGGACAATAAAATTATTATAATTTATGGCTATTTCATATGTATAATGCAATGTGTTTCCACCCATGCATTGAATCATAATGGCAACATCACTATTTAACACTTTTAAGTAGTAAAAAAATACATAGTTTGTGATTGGCCTCATAAGAATTGGGATTCTATCCAAAGTTTTTTGGAACCTAGTATTAAAATCCTACATGAATTCATGTGGTACCCTCTTTATTGTGGTTAATTGCTTAGCTAGAGATAGGTGATAACTCTTTTCCCCAAACCTATCAATCAATAGGGTCCTGAATTCATCCCATTAGCCAATAGAATTTATAAGTAGGGTCCCATACCAATCCAAAAATTTTCCTTTAAAAGATAAGGCCAACAACCTAATAACTACATTTTCTTGGGTGATATTATGGATATTATAAAAGTTTTTCATATTCTAAATGTGCCCAATGGCATTAATAGGACCATCTTCACTAAAAGATGGGACATTTTTTAAGGAATCTCCTAGAATTTGATCATATTGGGGAAGATGCAAGGGAGATAGCCTAATGAAAGACACAAAAGGTTGTCTTCTAACCATTTTATAATGACCACTATGGGTATTGGGAATGGAATGTAACACAAATTTAGAATCTTTAAACACAAAATATCTTTTACAAGGATGAGTATTGACAAACCTAAACCTTTTGGTGAAATATGGAGGTAATTCCATAAAATTGAAGGGTACACCTTTATCAACAGACCTAGTGGTCACCTTTGGCATGTAAAATATGACTATTCATCAATCAAAGACTTGAATTCTTCAATGGAGTCACTAGGTACTAAATGTATATGTTTCTTTCTCTTCAAAAATAACAAGACCAACACCAATCTTAAGTAATCTTTTAGGACTTAGACATCCCACTGAGCATGCCAAAAACTATTGATGCTTAGAATTGCACCCTTGAGGAGATGCTTAGCTCTCCTCATTCAAGTGGAAAAATTGAATCATCTCTCTTGCTATGGGTGATAATTTCATTGAGATGAATCTCTAGGTCAAGGGATAGCTCCCCTTGACACACCTTTAAAGCTCTCTCTAATCTATCAATTATGTATGAAAAGAGTTCAAGAAAATAACTAAGAAAACAAATGGTGATGCACAAATATTTTATATCCTCCCAATTGACTGAAACCACTACTTTAAAGATAAAACAAGGTGTTTTTTTTGCATAGGACTCAGAACTCAGGAACCATTACTACATCAATATTTCATATGCTATATTTGAGAAGGTATATGATGCTTAAGATGGAAACGAATGATCAAAATAAAGATAAATCATGAATCACTTCTAAGATATCTCTACACTTAGAAAAAAATACTTGCAAAGATCTACAACAATCTTATTTCTATAAATTAGTAGACCATCAAGAGTACAAGCTAGAAAGATGATCTTTCACTAGACCAGAACAATAATGATTCAATCATTACTTAATATTATAGCATATGAGAGGTAATCACACTCCTATATCTCTTCAAGAGTTCTTCAAGTACAAATCTGGCCAGCGTTTCCCTAATAACTAGTGGAGGATGCAAAATGAGCCAAGAGAATGCATATATATACATACATACATACATATATATACATATATATATATATATATATATATATATATATATATATATATATCTTTTGAGAGGTGGAGAAATCAAAGGAAGTTCAAGGGTCACTTAGACATCTGTCATCTTGAGAGAAATAGTTACATTTGCATGCAAGAGAGAGGTGGGTGAGTTATGCAATGTCACCAAATGAATCAATTAAAAATAAGTTACAATCAAACCAAATGCCTCATTTATAATTGAATCAACTATAGTTGAATAAGTTACAACTAAAATAAATGCCTCAATTACAATTGTCACTTGTTACCTTTATCCTCACCTTTAGGTTCCCACCAAGCCTTTCTTTTAAACTCTAATGGCTAGTTTTTGTAGTCTAAAATTGATGTTTTATAGGCTATCACTCCTCAACTATTTCTTTGGACATTTTTCCCATGGTAATTTTTGTTTTCCCTTTTGCTTCCTTTGTTTCAGACAAGTTTTATTAAAGATTCCTCAAACAATCTTTTCAAAAGAATTGTTTTAGACTTTTTGTTTTGCCCTTTTGGTTCTTTAAAACAACCCTTTGACAAAGTGAAAAAGGCCCTTTCTAAAATGAACATACCCTTTGGCATCTTGAAAGTGACCCTTTGAGAGAGTTTAAAGTGTCCTTAAACTTCTAAAAATGATCTTCTAAAAGGAAAAAATACCCTTTAGATTATTTGAAATGCTCCACCATCTCACAGAAACAATCTTTTCAACTTTTAAAAAATGTCCCTTTGGGAAAGTTGTAATGCCCTTCAGACTTTATGAAAAGTACCTTTTAGGATTTTTTCAAATGTCCCTTCAAAAAAATGGAATGACCTTCGAGAAAGTTGAAAGTGTCCTTTAGCTTGAAAAAGTCCCTTGAAAAATTTTAAACATACCCTTTAGAAAAGTTGTCACATACCCTTCAGAAAAGCTGAAGTGCCTTTCAGAAAAATTGTCTTGGATAAAATATCTAAAACAATTCCTTAAAAGAAATTTCAAGTGTCCTTTTAGACAAAATGCAAGTGACCCTTTAGAAAAATGCAAGTGACCATTTGGAAGATTTGTAAGTGTCCACTTTCCAAAGAAAATACCCTTCAAGAAAGTTGTAGTTAATCCTTTGAAAAAACTAAAGTGGACCTTTTTTTGATAAAATATAGCTTTCAAAAAAATGGAACATATCCTTCAGAAAAGTTTCCTCCGAAAATTTTTCTATAATAATTCTCTTGAATGAAAACTCCAAAGGAAATACACTTAAGGAAAAGCCTCAAACAAAAGTCTAAAAGAATTTGGCAAAGGCTTAGAATAAAAAACCCAAAAGAATTAGGCAAAGGCTTACAAAAAAATGAATTTTATTAAAGAAATATACTTTTACATTTGTTGGGGCTTTGACAAAGAATATTTATTTCAAATAAAAGCTAAGTACTAGACTTGGCCAAAGATATAGACTTAGATGATTTTTTGCAAATAGGGGTGCCTATTTTTGGCCCGAAGGGCCAAAATTTGGTCAATAGATGGACAATTATAATATCCTTTAAGGTGGATTTGGAAACACAATTTCCCTTCATAGAACCTATAGAGCCTAAATTTTTTGATGATACTCCAATAGAATGTAGATGTTCAATATGTAGTTGGAAACTAAGGAAGGGAAATAGAATGAATCTGAAATTGGACACAATTGAGAAATACTATGGAAAAGTATATGTGACAATGTGAGGCACCCAAATGAATTGATAACAAGAACACACAAGTGGAAAAATTTAGAAGAATGCATGCATGTAAGATATGCATATGTGTATGAAAATTATAATAAATGTCAAAAACATCTTTTTCATAAAAGGGGAACAATTGAAACAAATTTTAGAAAAGTCATGTAGTCCCATTTAAAGGTAAAATATATATAGTTCTCTACTATATACCACATTCTAAAAAAGGTAGAACTATTTATAATTTTTTAAATTATAAGATTTTATTTCAACATGATGGATTTATGGATATTCCGTAATCACATTAGTCAAATAGTAGTGTTTACAAAATGGAAAAATGTTTAGCATTGGTTGAGAAGGAAGATATGGAGCAAAATTTTTAAAATCATTGTTCATCTCACTCTCCATTGATGAGGTCACAATAATTGGCAATATAACCTGGGTTTGCATGCATGTTTGTACTTTTCAGAACTATTCAACATAACCTCATCTACTGTTAGTTCATAAAATGGTAGAAAATTGTAATATAAAAAATATTCACAAATTGGTTGTATTGAATTTAAAAGACAAAACTGGGATGGATGATTATGTAATAGCTACAAATTTTGTGTGTGTTAGGGCTCATGGTACATTATTTATGCAAGGGCATAGAAATGGTTTATGTGTTTGGTTATAAACAATAGTTTCCCCATGTATGATTCCAATTCATTACATGGCTCATAAGATGAATCTTGAATACAAAATAGCTATAAAATTTTCTAATATGGAAAAAGTGGAGGAGCTCGTTCATGACCTACATGCTTATATGTTAAGCAGTCCAAAAAGATTTTTAGATTTCCAAAATTTTGCAATAGTGTTAATTGATGGTATGAAACTATTTACTAATATTGATACAAGATGGATTTATATGTATGAACCTACATTCCTAATTTTTGAAGAATATCCATCATTAATAGGTTCTAAGTATAAATATCATAGAGAAATTGATAAGGCAAAATATTTTTTGTACCATTTAACATATTTGGAAATACTACTAAAATTGTATGGAATTATTTCAATGCTAAAGAAATGAATTCTTTAATGAAACATTATTGAGAGAGATCCATTTATATTTTTGACTTTATACAACTGAGAAAATGAGTATGTCAGTCTCTATATATACTATACATTTCTAATGAAAAGTTATAGGACCTATTTTTAGTAGTTGGAAATGTTTGATAGATTTAATGAAATCCTGAGAGTTATTTGAATTTGAATATCAATGATCATATTTATTCAATTATTAATGGCAAGGAGATACCAATACACACTTTCTACAAAAGACCTTATCTTGTGAGAGATTAATTCAAATAACTACCTATAACACACATTTTATGACACTATTCTATCTGAAACCTAGATGAAACTAAGTATAGTTTCACAAAAATTATCTATGGAGATCAAAGGTCATTTTAAAATGGATAATTTCTTAGAGGCCATGGCAGTTGTGAATCCATTTTCTAAAATAGTAATAATAGTCAAAAGATGATTAGCAATTTATTTTATAAATACATGGGTTGTCTTGTAAAGCATTTCAGTAAATCTATAGAGGTGAATGGAGTATAAATACAAGGTATTTTGAAAAAGGATTTACTAACATCCCAATCAACTTATTTTAGAATTACAATGTTTGAACAATATCCTCTTGTAAGTGAACCGACATAAAATGGGGTAATTACATGGCTATGGAAAAGAAATTATCCTAAAGTCAAAACTTCGAAACAAATTGGATAAAAATTTAGAAACTTATTTGAGATTATATGTTTCACATTATGTTGTGGACATGTTTCCTTATGAAAGAGCTCTAGTGACATGGATTTCTCTAACTAAAAAAAGAGGCATTAGTAATACAGTGAAAAATAAAGAGGATGTAAATAATGACATTGAATATGGCACTGACATAGTAGATGCAAATGTCACTAGCAATGATCAGGTTTGTGTAGGATTATTTCAACTACAAGACTATTAGTTTCTAGTTTTCGAATTCCAATTTCATATATTTTTTAAATTTGTTTGTATTTTCTACTATTCATTTTTTACTTAACCTAATTATTTGTAAGGTCTTTTTAAATGTTTATCATTAGATGGAATTATTATTATACATTTTCTAAAATTCATTTCCTTCTTTCTTGTTAAGTGTTCAATGTAAAATATTAGTCTATTGTGATTGTGTTAGGGGAAACATTGTAGGTTAATATCACAAAAAATAGAGGACTTGTTTCATTGATTTCAAATCCTTAATATGGTTCTCTATTCCTTTGATACATATTTTTTATAGATCTATTTTTTGTACATATGTGATATATTTATTGTGCCTTCATAGTACTTGATATATTCCTTTGTATAGTGATTAATTTATTTATTTCCATTTATTTGACATGTATTTTCTCATAATTGATATGTCTACAATGTGTTAGTTGTTCTTATTATGTGTTTCATGTGGTTTCACTCTCTTATGTGACTTTTATGTGCTTGACTCTAGCGTCTGAAGTGTTAGCTATGTGTTTTGTTATATATTTGATATTTTTTTTTTAGATTTAATTATTGATGAACGTATTAAGTGCATCTTATCTTACTATCACATATTATAGGTTAATGATTCAATACCTTATCTTGTACATGGTGTGTTTAATCCATTTATATTAAGATGTGAGTTTCAAAAGTACATCACAATTATCAAAAGAGGGCCTAACACAATACAACATCATAAAATTCAAATTGAAATTCATGCTCAAGCTTAACAAAAAATCCATAAAAATGCAATCTATGTAGCTCATCCAGTTATTAAAACTGAATAAATTGATCAATGAAAATTTGAACTTCAAATTATCATTACAATTATATATTTTAAAACAAAACATTGCTTACAGATATTATAGAATATATTCTCAACTACCCAGCTACTTTCTCATCCACAACATCCTCTATGTCACTACCATCTTGAAATATCCCTATCTTTTCAAGATCCTCAGCCATAGAATTAATACGACCAAGATTTTTCATTTCTTATTTTCTAGCATCTCCTATAGAAAGTAGACTTGGATTGGAAACTATATTCTACATAAATAAGGTATTGAGATCCCATCCTCACTCCTTAATGATTTTTTAGAGTGTATTATTCTATTCATTCAACAAAATAAGATTCTCATTGAATTGTATGACAGATAATAAACTTTTCTTAGATGCACATTGATGACCTTAGCTTCTTTTTTCAAATTATCATATTTTGACTACAATTTAAAAATAAATGTAATTATATCTGAACAAAAATAAGTATGACATGAAATGTGATTAAAATGAAGATATATTAACAAAGATTTTTCCTTCTCTACATTCAAAATAGCAATAAGGTTGACGTTTATTTCCCATTTATTAAAATATGCCTAGGCTTGTACATTCAAATTTTATAAGCTATTAAGCATAATGCTCAACACATTATTATTGTAAATATTAGCAATATTAACTATCCTTAATTTAGTTTGGGTAAACAAAGCATCAATATTTTAAGTTCATGTTACACTAATGAAAACAAATTTCATCACTAGGAGTAGTTGTGATAATGGGTGTTTATTTATTTTATCAATACCTTTGTCCAAAACTACCACACATGTAAATTTTTTAATTCATATATAACTTGTTAGAGTTACAATCACTAAGATGGGGTGGGGGGGGGTGAATAAGTGATCCAAAATAATCCAACTTAAATTTTGATCTTTGTAAACACTTATTAAATTACCAAATACATTCATGAAGAATACACAACATTCACATCAATGAGCAAGAGAAACAATGCAAGATCAATCACATATCACATGACATATGTGGGAAACCCTCTTAAGGGAGAAAACCCATTGGAACCTCTAATTAGACTATTATACTATATTAAAAAGATCCAATTTAGACATTTTACAAATGATAAAGGAACAAAAATCTCTATTTAATGAGACTAAAATCCCATAAGGTGATGCCACACTTATCTAACTAAGATGCAACAACAACTAGACCTTTTAGTAAGTTATACCTTACAAGGAAGCTACAACCACCTTAGATGTTGAGATGTCATAACAATACCTATGAAAACATCCACATATGAACTAATGTAAACAAAACTTGATGATGGACCTCTACTTATCACACTTCACCTTCACTCACACTCAAACAATAAGGACACTATTTTTCAAATATAATTATGAGCAATAGGTCATATAAATAATACTTAATTTATTTTTCTCTTCAACTCATCATCATGGCACTCTACTCATTCTCTCCAAAAAAACACACATAAACCTCTCTCAAAACTCTCCCAAGACTCACACAAAATTCAATAACCCATCATATTTGGTTCCACTATTTATAGAGAAATCTTGATCAACACCATCTTGGCTAGCTAATAGGCATGCCTTAGCCCTTAAGGCATCTATACATGAAGATATAACTCAAAACAATCTTCATAGGTTGGCCATAACATCTATGGGTAATCCTTAAGGAACTACACATTTCAATAAGACCCTTCTATCCCTTATAGATCTTTTCAAAATCTTCAATCATAGAGCGAACTATGTCAAAAAGTGCTTGGGAGGCCAACTTGAACTAGCATAACTTTTACCACATTTTAGTGCATAATCTCAAATTTAGCACAAAATATATATGCTTAAAAATAAACAAAACCATATGAGTAGTATCACTTGACACGTCTACCCATGTGAGATATTCCATCATCAAATTGCTTACTCATCTCTTTTTGTCCATATTGTAAATTTGGCTAAGTATGGGAAAATAATGAATTATGATCAAGAAGCCAACTTTTCACCCTCATAGATTTTATCTCCATTCAATGCATGAATTGAGATATAATTCTTAACAAATAGGGACTAATTTTATCACAACCATATGACCAACTACCCTTGACTCATTCCCACATGCCAATGGTGACATCATCAAATTGCCTACTTAAATTTCCTAGCACTAGACCCAAAGTGTCTAGATGAAAACTATGATCAACCAAAGGAAATATAAGCATGAACACATTCACTCAAAGCATATATAACCTCCTATATGACCCCTTCCACATGATCAATACTCCATACTCATTTTTGAACATATGTAACCATGTCAAGACTAAATATCAACCAATCCAATCATCAAACATACTAGAATAAGCACATTGCACATTTTTTCATTATCACATAGACTATCAAAGATCTACATCCACTCACCAAGACACCTCCATGACATCATTGACAATATTAAAACAATATCCCCCTTTATCATCAATGTTAACAACCATCAATATATAGCAATATACAGCTCACCTTATTTTTCTTCAATCACTCCCATAATAGGAAATTGCTCCCCCTTTGACTTAATGACAAAGTGGATAACAACTGATCCTGAAGACCTAAAAAAATCATCAAATAAGAAAATGACACCTGAAAAAGATGATACGAAATCCCCCTTACCTTGAACCTATTTCTACTCATCTTGAAAAACTTCCTCTTGCTCCATGCCAACACTCTCTTCAACCAAGCACTACAGCTAATGAATAAAGAACACACAAAATAACTAAAATCTGATGTAACCCACAAGAAACATCTGAGAGGGACTCACCCTGAACTATGAGAAATTTTCACCTTCTAAGCATCATTTAGATCTCCACACACCATGAAGAACCATCACACATGCTAACTAGGCTTCTCTCTCAAGCTACCATAACACCAATACAACTTCATGGCACTCACAAAATAGGAAAATTTTATAACTCACCTTGAAACACACATACCTTTCTCTTTTGGAGAAACTAATCAAAAATACTCTTCTTCAAGATAGGCATGTCTATCCTCTTCGTAAAGCTACTTGAAACTTGAAGATCGTACATATTTTATTAGACACATATTCAAGACATAAAACTTCATATCTATATCATTATCATATTCCCCTTCAATCACACCAATTTGAATCACCAATCTCATCCTATGCAACATACTTCCTTCACAAACCTGTTAACCAATTAACCATGTATTTTGACAAAAACATGAATAACTATAGAAATAAAAACCTTATAATCTCTATTAATTTTTATTTAACCACCCATTTGGACCATTCAACATATTAATAATCCCCATATCTCAATTCACAAGGAACCAATTTTATAGTATAACCCAAAACCATATAATATTAAAACAAGTAAGGTTAAAAACCTCTAAAAATTACTTTCATACCTAGAGACACCCATCACACACTTCTTGGACCAATATTTTAGCTTCCATACCTTTGGAAACCCATACATCCTATAGGCCATTTTAGGCATGCTTTCCCTTAAGCTAAAAATTGAGAAGATTGAGAGCACTCAAAAATATTCAATTGGCATAGACATACCTTCAAACCTCAAAAACACCTAGAGCACACCATAAAGAAATACATAAAGCTTTTTTAGCACCAAACACCTCTTTAAATTTTCATCAATCTCATTAAGCCACCTAAAACCACCCATTCTGACTCTATGCTACAGTTCCTTCACAAACCTCAGAAACAAGCTCATTAACTTATTACTCTCCCTTAACCAAAGATCTTCTATCATTGACATTATCATATTGAGCACATAAAATTTCTTCTCCACTTGAAAGGAGTCTCTTAAGAAGCATAGATGGAGACACCCTCTATGCCTCAATGCTCTAAAATAAAAACAACTCCTCTTTTTCCTTTTTCTCCTTAATTGATACTTATAGTTCTTCTTCTTCTTCTTCTTCTTCTTCTTTTTCTTAGGTTTAAGAGAAACAAATTCCTTAACCACTACAAAATTCTCCTTTTATTCTATGATTATAATGACAACACATGGAGATAACATAGATTTATGACATACCTTCTCATCTGAAGAATCTTCCTTGTATCTTGGAACCTCATCACTAGGTATAGAAAATTTATGATCTTTGCATGAAACATGCTCATCAATAATAAGATGTTCACTTGTATCCATACTTACATCACAACTAGCCTCAACCAATATCTTAGTCTTCTCCTTGAGCTTGAATCTTCATTCTCAACATGAGCAAAAAATGATACCTCTTGGTACTCTTTAATTTGTAAACTATTCTCCACCATAGAAAATAAGTTACTTGGACCTATAGTCTCATCATGACTCACACTTTTCATCTTTGGCTTCCATGTGTTAACATGCCTTCTTCCTTGAACTTTAGGACCATGATTGAATATATTCTTAATTATAAACCTTTGATTGAATAACCTATAAATGTAACCTCTCTTTTCATAATTGTAGCACACCATACCTTATACAAGAAACATATCTTGCCTTACCTTATTTGATAGAAATTTATAATATGTCCTATGTCATAAAAAATAGAACAACCTCCCCTTTTTGAAGATGACTCACCTTGTCTAGTCTTATGTGGATAATGGTTTGCAAAGTGTCACACATCAAGACAATTAAGGCACTTGATTCTATTCAAACCTTTTGACTGATGACCCCCATCATAGTCCCATGTAAATTCATTTCTAATAGGTCTTTTGCACTCTCTAGCCCTATAAAAAAGTTGATTACATGTATAATAATAACCATTGAATCTTGCATACTTAATGGAATTTGGTTGTCTAATATGATTTGTCTTTACTATATTAGCACCTTCATTCTTTGTCTAATGATTTGTCTTCAAATTATGATTTTCCTAGTTAACATTAGTCTTTATCTTATCTTGAGTTACATTATTTTGTTCTACTTCATATCCAAGACCAATCATATCAATAGTATGTTTTTGACCACTCAAAATGGTGCCTAGATCACATGAACTCTTTTCAAACCTCACATATGACTCCACCTTACTAGATGTCTTTTCTAACTCAGTTTTCAAAGACTCATTTTTAGAAACATACCTTGAACATTCTTCTTCCTTGTCTCTTAGACTTTAAGACATATATTATAACTTAGAATTAACAAATATGAAAGTACCTTCATGATCCCTAGAGTCTTCAATCAATCTTACCTCAAATATATTAAATTTCTCCTAATAGTCCTTGAGCTTATATTTCATCTTCTTATTGATCTAATTCTTAATCTTCAGCTCTTCAAGAGCATTCATTAATACAATCTCATATCACCTCATCTTTATCATTATCTAAATCACTCTAAGTAGACACCTTATAATGTACCTTCCTTATTTATCCATGAATAAAGCTTCATCTTTAGTAGGACCATCATCTTCATGATCATATTCTGAGTCACTATCTTCATTCTCATCTGATGAGCTACAATCTTCTTTAGTGTAGAAACTCTTCTTGTTTTTGAATAACTTCTTCTTATTGTTAAACTTTTTGAATCCTTTCTTATTGTATGTCTTCTTATCTTCAAATTATCATTCATTATGCTCTTCATCATCATTCTTGTCATACTTATGATGTCACTTCTGAGTAAAATGTCCTATCTCTCCATAGTTGAAACATTTGAAGGGTAGTTTATGCTTATACTTCCTTGAGCAAGTATTTAATTTCCTAGTAATCAAAGCAATTAGTTCATCCCCATCAATATCAGATATGTCATCCTATTTAGATTTATTACCTTGGAACTTATTCTTAGGCTTCATCATTGTCTTGAATGTAGCTTCTTTATTTGGTGGTATATCATCATTTATTCTCATCTCATATGCCATAAGGGTGACATGTAATTGATCAATCTGCAACTAAGTAAGATCATAACTCTTTTCTATAGAAGATACTTTTGGATCAAACTTGAGAAATATAGACCTCAATACCTTATGGACTATAGTTGCCTCTTTAATATTCTCTCTAATACCTCTGATAATGTTTACACCCTCATCAACTCTATAAAAATGATGCCACAAAATATTTCTCCTTCATCTTGAGACTTTTAAATTGCCTTCTATGAGTCTATATCTTAGAAATCTTGACCTTTGAATCTCCTTAAAATATGATCTTAATCTTATCCTATATCTCTTTATCATAAGTACAATGGATTACCTTGGTGTATTTAGTCTCTAAAAGACCATAAGTAATACCATTAATTTTCTCATAATTATTCTCAAATATCTTCTTATATGCAATACTAGATGGAGGAGTAATAGGAGCAACATAACCATCCAAAACATAGTGTCATACATCAAACCCTACGGACATAATATATGTCCTCATCCTTAAAGTCATAAAATCATAATTAGATCCATTTAACATTAGTTTTTTCTTAGTAGAGAAACTTCCTTGATGACTACCCATATTATACCTTGTATCACCTTTAAGCTATTAAGCATTTACTAGAGGACCAACTCTGATATCAATTGTTATATGTATGATCACTAAGAGTGGGGGCACTAAATCAGTGAGCCTAAATAATCTAACTTAAATATTGATCTTTTTAAAAATGTAATCAGTTACCATAACCATTCAATAATCATACACAACATTCACATCAATGTGAAAGAGAGATAATGCAAGATCAATCACATAATATATGACATATGTGAGAAACCCTCTTGGGGGAAAAAACCCATTGGAACTTGAAATTGTAATATTGTCCTATAATAAAAAAATCTAATTTATACCTGCTATAAATGATTAAGGAAATACAATCCCTATCTAGTGATACTATAATCCCATAAGGTGTTGCCACACCTATCTAGTTGATATGCAATTATAACCAGACCTTTTATCAGGTTATACCTTATAAGGATGCTATAACCACCTTAGATGCTAAGCTCGCACAATAAAATCTATGAACACATCCTCCTCTGAACTTGCATCAACAACACCTAATGATGGACCTCTATATATCACACTTTACCTTCACTCACACTCAAATAACACACACACTATTATGCCAATAGAATTATGACTAATAGGTCATACAAATAGTCCTCAATCTATTATATTCTTAAAATCATCCTTAGCTAAGTCTAATCCTTATCCACTCCATAAAATACACATAGTCCTCTCTCAAAACTCTCCCAAGTCTCTCACATAAAATTCTAGAACCCATCATCTTTTGTTCCACTATTTATAGAGTAATCTTGATCAACACCATCTTGGTTAGCCAATAGGAATACCTTAGCCATTAAGGCATATATAAATGAAGACATAGATTAAAATAATTTTCATAGGTTAGCCATAACATCTATGGGTCATTCTTAAGGAACTACACCTTTTAATAAGGCCCTTACAGCCCTTATAGGTCTCATGTGAACCCATTCACTCCTTTAACACTCCATTGAGAAAAAAATGAATACAAGACCACTTTCAAATAAATGGGTCCACTCATTATGTCCCATTAGACATCCTCAAATGATCAAAGTCATCTTATCTCACATCTGTATATGCTCAAATAACTCAAATAGAGACTTGATACATAGGATCACCATTATCAAACATATTGTCAACTTATTAACCGTTGTTCCTACTCAAGATAGATTTCACACACCGTCAAAAACTCACATAACATCCTCATGGAGTCTAAAACACTCCAAAATATCAAAGTCATCATGAGATAATGAAACAACATCAATACAAGCTCAAACATCCTTCTTAGGTTACTTATAGAATAAGCACAGACACACAATCAACTTCTAGGTTCAATATCTTTGATAGTACTAACTTCTAGATCTTCAAATCTATATATCTAGATGCACCTTGGAGTATTCTCCCACTTTAATTTTTATTTCTTGATAAAATTTGACTTATATCAAAATATATGGACAAAATATATAGATCTAGTTATTCCCTATGTTAAATTCAAATATTTGAATGGCAATGGTCACAATTAACCTTCAAACATAATACTTGAATCTCATATCCTCTCATATGTGGATCAATCTCACACCATCAATCTTATTCAATATTTAACACATAGTCTACCAATGTGAGATGTTAAACCTCAATCACTTTGACCTCATCTCAATCAATATTGAAATGCTAACTCAACTCACTCTGTCAATCTCTATGGATCAACCAAGTCTTTAACGATCAATGCTCATTGTTCCATCAATCTATATGAATGCCTACTCACCATTAGATCCTTATCCTATACCTTTTCTCAATAATTAAATATCATGCAACTATCCTCATCTCACTACTTCCTAACTTTATAGATAAATACATACCATCGTGATATTTTTTGATATTTAACTAGTGAAAAAATGACTATGGTGGCCCTTTCAATGCCTTAGTAGATAGCTTTGCACATCAATAACTTCTTTAATTCTTACTTGCATGATCTCAAATTTGGAGAATATTATCTCCTCAGATATGAGAATATAACCATATGACACACTTCTCTTGAGGCCTTCATATTTGTGAGATATATCTCCATTAAAATACCTTTTCAAAATCTTTTGTCACAGAACCAACTATGTCAAAAACTACTTAGGAAGCCAACTTTGAACAAGAATGCCATTTAGAGTGCTTTTGTGCATGATATCAAAATTAGCAAAAAACATCTATGATCCAAACCTGAACAAACCTATATGATCATTTTCAATTGAAACATCCATGCATAGAGATATTCCATCATCAAACTACTTACTTGGCTCTTTCTAGCCATATTACAAATTTGGCTAAGTATGGGAAAATAATCAATTATGAATGAGAAGCTAACTTATAGTCTCATAATTTTGATCATGACTTGATGCATGAATTTATATATGGCACATAATAACTAGGGACTAATGTGATCATAACCATATGATCATCTCCCCTTGAATATTTCCCACATGTTAATGATGATGTCGTCAAACTGCCTACTCAATTTTTTTGCCACTAGACTTAAAGTGTCTAGATGAAAAATATGATAAACTAGTGGAAATATAATCATGCACATAAGCACTCAAAGAATATATAACCTCTTATAGTAAATTTTACACATTCTCAATACTCCATAATCATCTCTGAACATCTCTATCCATGTCAACACTAAAGATCAACCAAGCCAATCATTAAACATACTAGAAAAAACACATTGCACACTTTATCATTATCACATAGACTATCAACACTCTACATCTACTCACCAAGACACATCCATGACATCACCTAACATCATTGATAATACTCCAACATAACTCCCTCCTTAAGATTTGAATTAATACTATCTAATACCACATTATTCAATGTAAAAGATGTAATAGCATCATCAGACAGGATAACATTCACTATTGGGGTAGGACCATGGGGTGAAGAGGTAGAAGTTTCCTCCTAAGTAGTCACATGAACATATTATCCATGGATAGAATCATGTGACCTAAAATAATCTCCAAAAATATCACCACTTTCAATCCCCAAATATTCCTCATCAAGATCAATATCTTACAAACAAGTCAATCCCTACACACTCGATACACCTTTGATAGAGAAAGTTAGGAATTTAGAACATGATAATTGTAGTGTTACTCTAATAATAGTTGGAACTTATGGTAATGGAAGAGCATTTCACCTTAATAAAACTAAGTTTAGGGGTAGAGGTTATGGCATAATGTTCCTCAGAGATTAATAATGCCCTGTAAATCTAAATTATTTTAGAAAAATGGCAACTTTTAAAAATAAATTCATATGCTAATTTGAATTTAAAGGTTTAGTACTTTTATTTTGAGATATTATATCTCCAATCTACTTGATTTATTACAAGTGACAAGGGTGTTTTGAGCTGGTACATTACAAAAACTTTTGGTCATAAAAAACTATAATAAAAAACCATAAAATAAAAAACCAAAATATGAAATATAAAATACCTTCGACAAAGGGTCAAAAAGGCACAATAAGTACTAGGGTTTTTTATTGTGGTGGTTGTTCCATGACTTAATTTGATACCGAGTTAACTACAAAAATAAAAAAATTACTAAAATAATACACTTGATAGTTAAAATATCATTTGAAATTTCTAAATAGTAAACTTTCATGTAGAGATGATGTCGAAGAAACTCTTACATGTTTTGAAATATGAAATGATTACAAGGATGATTCTGTAGACTCTAAATCTATAAATCCTTCAAATTCACACTATCCTTTTAAGGTAGATTATTTCCATGAGGCACAAAATCTTATCTATAACAAATAAAGTTCAAACATTTATTAATATTTACCTTGGTAACCATTTAAAAAATATTAAACCTTAGTTTAATAAATAAACAAATAAATTAACCTCTTGTTACTCCAGAGACAAAGCATTTGTGCTCATCTTTAGATGAAGCATAGTTGGAATCTATGTTTTTAGAGGTCATATAAATCCTCATAGTACAATGATAGAATAAAATTTGAACAATAAATAGTGAAACTAGGATTGGTAAAATCAAAATTTAATTCAATCCTTATCCTAGAAGAAATAAAAGAGCACCAATTATATCTCAAATTAGAAAGAGCACAAACAATGTAAAATAATTCCCAATATAAAACATCTACTGGTATTCTTTGTAATACTATTCTTATGAGGAAAAATTGAATCATTAATTTTAAAAAAGGGGCATTAATGTCTTTCACATGGAGGCCCCCTCTTCTGACTATTTGAAATGAAAGAGAAAATGAGGAATTTACATATCAAAAGTTGGATTTTAAATATAAATATAAATTAATAATTACAAACCGGTTCAACCAATGTGTAAGCCAAAATTTGAATCTAAATATTTCTTGTCATAATCTATCAACATTTCCTTTGAAATCACTATTTTTATATTGTGAAATGGAATACCTATCAGATTGTGAATCTCTTTTGGTGAGGTACCAAATCAAATTGTTCTAGATTCTAGGTTCATGGTGAATATATTCTCATTATGGTCATAGGAATACATTAGATATTTTAGTAACCCAATGTCTATATCATACTATTGCATGTAAAAAATACCACTAAAGTTGTATTTCAAAATCTAATCATTTTATGCATATAGATGCTACACATCTTCAAAATGGTTTGCCATAGTAGGTCCTTGAAAATGAATTTTATTTATTTAGATTAAGAATTTTTGCATGTGGGGGTGAAAGGGTATGAGAAATATATGCTACAAAATGTTAAAAATTAGGGTAGAGAGTGAGTATTTATAGGCGATGGGGGTGATTGAGTAACTAGATACTAGACTGGCTGCATTGATCACCCAACAATGTGGCCTGGCATCACCATTTGGCACTGCCCACTCAGATCATTATTTAACTTAACCATCCAATTATGGACATCCTATCCACATTACCCACCACATACCATTTATATCTATCATTTGCACAATCATTTTGCACAACCAAATGGTAGAAACATTTGACATAGCCATCTAACACAACTATTTGACATAGGTGTTAGACATATTCATTCAATGGAATCATTTGGTGTTGTTTCATTGGGCATCTATATTTTTATGAAGTCAAATGGTTGTATGAAAAAAAATTTAACTATTTCATTTTTCTCCTTTAAAATCATCATATATTCCCCATCTCCCATACAAGATTTACCGCAAATACAAATCAAATATCCCTAGATTCACCAAATATTTTCAATAGGTTTTCTAGTAGGGCCTCTTAAAATTAACCTTGATGTGCATTGTATCATTTAGATCTAGAGAAGAATTTTCACTATTTTTAATTGAGTGGTCTAAATAAGGGCCAAGATTTTCAACATTATCATTACCTTGGGAATAAAGCTCACACTCACTTTCTTCAATATTTGCATCATTTTAAATGGAAGATAAGCATAAAATGTTGGTTCATCTTGATAATTTTTATATGAAACATTGCTACATTAAACATCAGAAGTGCTAATTTAGTGCATGTGTATTGGATCATTTTATGTGATTCATTAACAAAATTGATCATTTATAAATTTTTAGGCCTTTGATTATTGGGAATATGATAAATAGGAAAACTAAGATCCACATACCCAAGAATAATAATGTCACACTCATAACCATATGAAATAATGCTATAATCATTAATAGGTTCATTTATACTTGCATTTTCATCATTAGTTTTTTCATTATCATAGTTATAAGAAAAAGTAGAAGTTTTAGCCTATTTTTGATATGACATTAAATCTTCATATGCAATACATTAATCATAAAGAACATTGAAAAAAATATAAAAATAATTAGGCTTGTCATGGATTATAAAAAAATAATCCATAAGGATTTTAAATCTTAACCCAATGTAAAATAAAGCAAGAACAAGGCCTAGAGTAAGAATATAAGTAAGCATTCCTTAATCTATGCCCATGAAATGTGTGATAATAAAGTAATAGTGTGACCTATCTTATAACTTTGAAAATATGGCTGATGTAATGATCCTTCAGTACTTTAGATCTATAGATGTGTTTTGACTATGACTGATATAAAAATAGGAGAAAATAGGGAAGCTTTTCTTACTTGAATGCTTGATTGAATGATTTTGGTAAGTTTCCTAGTGAGATGTAAGAAGTTTCTAGGTGATTAATTAATGAGGGCTAATCATGTATTTATACCAATCCATTTGGAGAATATATTGCATTAAATAATTTAAGATGACCATAAGAATATGTTTCATTTTAAAATTGGATGACTTTAAGGCACTGGATACTTATGTCAGGATAGGACTAGAACACAAGTGTTCAGGTACCTAAAAAATAGGCATAGGTTCAAAAGTTATAGAAACATAAGATAATTAGGGTTATAACATTACAATAATGATATAAGATTTGAGTCATCAACCTAACACTAGTCAGACTAAGATATAATAAATAGGCATAGAGAGATAGTGTATGCAAGCCTTTCAGTAGCAAGATGATCTAGAAGTTGAAGGTATAACCATGATACATATTTTCCAAGTGTATAAGACTAAGGAGTTATATAATTCAAAAATATTTTTCATAGATGAGTCTCTCTATATCAAAACATGTAGAGGTTATTGGACTGTTAGGGCTTCTACTTGTGCTTCTTCAAATTGGTCATGGTTGAACATATTAGCCTCAATAGTGCCCATTACATTGAAGGGGTCTAGTTAATGATATCCAAATTTTTAGAGTGTTAACCTAGTCCCCATTTTTTACTTCTATGCATCTGTAATAAGGAATAAAAGTTGTACCTAATCCATGGTTCTTATTGTAAACTCAAAACTTTTCTCTGACTAGAGAGGCTCTATCAAGGTATCTATGAATAATTTATTGAATTAGGCTCAAATCATGGAGGCATATTACTTGTAAAGGTGTGTAATGTATTTGTTTTCTTCATGGTCCTTGTTATATATATATATATATATATATATATATATATATATGGTCAAATCCATTTGATAGAATGGATTAAATGTGTTGAGCTAGTTGTGCATGATTTTGACTAGTGAGTTAATGTCCATCAGTTATTGGCAATGTGATGGTTACTATCATATGTCTAAAACCATTGATCCATTTGATATAACTTGTTTATATTATGCATCATATTCTCACTTATCCACCTTAATTTATTTTACATCATTTCATTCTAAAATTTGATCTACTTTGGGAAATACGTAATCTTTAAAATGTATCATCATTAATGTTTTTGAATGATTATTGATTGCACTTTATCTGTACCTTGGTTATTGGTATCAAATTCTTAGACTTAATTTATGATATCCATGTACCCATTACAATATGTCTTCCCCTTAATATGGAATTGTTCATATATTTCACTCTATAACTTTAACTTTTCAAATCTAGTTTTCATGTCCTACAATATAAAAATTGCACTATAAAAATACACACAAACCTAAAACAAAAATAAGAAAATAATACATTAATCAAAATTTAATTAAATACATGGTGCTACTCAATACCCCCTCTCATTTTTATTCCAAAACAAATATATATGTATTGATGGTAAGGCTTAATCCTACAACCATTTACATGTCTTGGTAGAATGGTTCCCTTAAGATATTTTAAGACAATTATTCCTTGTTGTGAAACATCAAAGATGATATAAGGTCCCTTCCATATAATGTGAAACTTTCCTATAAATTTTCTAAATCCACTATCATATAGTAATACCACTTATTCTAGATATAATTATTTAGATAGTAGGTTACGATCATGCCACACTTTTTAACTTAGCTTATTAAATTTTTGGGTTCATTATGATCTTTTCCTATTTTATTCAATTTTAGTTACATCCATCAACTCTAGCTATAGATAATCTCAATCCTATAATCTCATTATCATTGAAATGCATAGACTAGGAACTATGTATTGTAAAGGCATTACTACTTAAAATTTGTAGATGAGATGAAATGGCATGAAACATGTTGCATGCTTGTAATTTATCTTGTATGTCCATAGAATCATAGGAATCCAATCCTCCTAATCATTTCTTTGGACATTGCATATTTTGGTGAACATCTTACTAAGGAATTTGTTTTATGCTTTTACTTATCTATTTTCTTATGGATGATAAGTTGTGATTTTATGGTATGATAATATGAATTTTTCAATGAGATTCTTGATGGTGTTATTTAAAAAACATGTACCTCTATCACTGACTAGTTTGATCAAACAACTAAATCTAGTTATGATATTTTTATATAGGAACTTAGATACATCCTTAGAAATATAACTTGGAGTCACAATAGCTTCTACCCATTTGGTAAGTAGTTAGTTGTATTGATGATGTATTTTACATTACTACATTTACTGTGTGGGTTGATTGACCCAAAAAAATTAGTTCCCCATTTCTCAAATGGAATTCTACTAGTATAGGATTCAATGGCATATCATCTCTTTAACTAAGCTTTCTAATTATTTGGTATATATGGTAGTGTATGCTCCTTTATGTAAATATTTAAATAGAGTAGGCCACCATATATCACTTTATAAGATCTTATTAGAAGTGTATTATCCTATGAAATATACTCCTATGATTCCTTGATGTGCCTCCTCAATAAGTTGAGATCACTCATTCTCTAAAGCCACTTTGTGTATTAAACTAACTTTCCCCTCTTATAAAAAATCACATTAATATTGTTAAATAGAAAGGATCTAATGATCAACTAATTTTTATCTCTTTCTACATGGTATGCATGAAATATCCCATATTCTAAAAATGTGTGGTATCTTCCATGTTCTCAAGAATTATATAGATAAGTAATAAATGTGCATCTAGTGGTTCATCTTGTATTTATTCTAGTTCTTATCCATTTCATATTCAACTCATATGGTTTATCCCCACATTTTCCCTTTTAGGCTTCACATTGATCTTAAACTAAAAATATTGGAATAACATTAACTAGTGAGAGATCCTTCCTCTGAACATAGGCTTATTGACTAAATATCATAGAGCCTGATGATCAATGAAAAATTAAAATGGAATTTCTAGAAGATAGTGTCTAAACTTTTTTAGTGCAAACATCATAAATAGTGCTTTTTGTTCCATCTCCATATAGTTTTTTACTATGGATGATAGTTTGTGACTTGTGAAGTGAATTGTATGGTCTAGTCTTCTATCTCTTGGTTATGAAATAATATCTCCTACCACATTTACTAAATAATATACATGAACATGAAAAGGTTTTATCCAATTAATAAGAAGTGAAATTTGTGTTATTACCAATCTTTTCTTTAAATTGAAAAAAGTTACTTGGCACTCATTTATCCAATTGAAACTTATATATTTGCATAATAACTTCTCAATTGGGTAAGATATAGTTGTAGACCTTTTTATGAATTTCCTATAATATCCTATATGCCCCAAAATTATCACACATATTTAGAACTTATGGGAGGTGGTATACCCAAAAATTACTACAATTTTCATATAGTCCACCAAGATCCCATCCCTGCATACTACACATCCCAATAGAAAACCAAATAGCATGAATAATAATGATTTTTTTAAGTTTAATGTAATGTGTAGATATCAACATTATTACAACATAATTCATAACTTGGACAAGTGTTTATTGAATAAGAAAATGATATCCCAATCATCTAGATAAATTTTAATAAAGTCATGGATGAAATCCTTAAAGGGACTAACCATTTATCTATAGAACATAACTAGAACATTCTTCAAACCAAATGGAATGAAATTTTAGGAAAAGGATCCCACACAATTTAAAAATTTGTCCTAGATTGATCCTCTGCTATCATTAGAATCTGATGGTATCCACTAAAACCATCAATGGAATATTATAGTTCATGTTTAGTTACTAACTCCAACACTTTTCTTGTAAAGTGAACTAAAAATTATAATGTATATAGGGATAATTTAGCACATGGTAGTCCCCAAAAACTTAAATTTTCCTAGAATTATTTGGTTACACTACCATTGGAATGACCTAATCTACCTTTTCTATTAGATATATAATGCATGTGTCTTACACGTGATCTAGTTCAACCTTTAATTTTAACTTCATATTAGGGTTTAATTTGTATGGACACATTTTCAAAGTCCATGCACACTCCTTAAATTATATATGCATTTCCCCTAAATAAGGGTTGACCACTTTTACTTCTATGATTATTTTTGGAAAAACATCTTGGTAATCTTGTAATAATTTTAATTATTCTGAAGTCTCATTTTATGTCCAATGGTCACCCAAAGTCACAAGTTTTGGTGTTGGTTGTGTCCCAATATTTCATACCAACTTATTTAATAGATCACAATATATTTTTTTCGAACCACTTAGAATGTAATCTTGTACTATTATGTGAACTATAGATCCAATACTTTTACTATAAAGTGAATTGGAAAAGGATCATTTATATAAACATCATTTAGTACATAATAGTCCCCACACACTTAAATTTCCCTATATTTCTTAGGTTTCACTACCATTAGACTGATTTAATGTACCTTTTCTATTAGATATATAATGCATGTATCTTTCATCCGATTTAGTTTAGCCTTTAATTTCAACTTCATGTTGGGGTTTAATCTCTATGGACACTTTTTCATAGGCCATGAACACTCCTTTAATTCTAAGTGCATTTTCCCTAAAAAATGTTTTGCCACTTTTAATTATATTAATTTTGTTAGAAAAACATCTTGGTAATAGTGTAGTAATTTTAATGCTTCTAAAGTCTCATTCCATGTCTAGTGGTCACCCAAAGTCACAAGTTTTAGAGTTGGCTATGTCTCAATATTTCATACTAACTTGTTTAATGGATCCTAATATATTTTTAGAACCACTTGAAATGTTATATTGCACTATTATGTGAACTAGAAATCCCATACTTTTCCCATAAAGTGAATTAAAAAAGGATAATTTATATAGGCATCATTTATCACATAGTAGTCCCCACACACTTAAATTTCCCTAGACATTTTAGGTTACACTACCATTGGAATGACCTAATATACCTTTTATACTAGATATATAATGCCGACATCTTGATTTTAATCTAGTTTAGCCCTTGAATTCAAATTCATATTGGGGTTTGATATTTATGGACACTTTTTCATAGGTTGTGCACACTCCTTTAATTCTATGTGAATTTCCCCTAAAAATGGGTTTTCCACTTTTACTTCTATGAATTTTGTTTGAAATGCATCCTGGTAATCTTGTAGTATTTGTAATGCTTCAAAAGACTAATTATATGTCTAGTGGTCACCCAAAGTCACAAGTTTTGGTGTTGGTTATATCCCAATATTTCCTACCAACTTATTTAATGGATCCTTATATATATTTTTAGAACCACTTGAAATGTAATCTTGCACTATTAAGTGTCCTTCATGTTCTTGGATATTAATATTTAATAGTTTTTTGTCTTCATTTTAAAGTGTGACTTTGGCTTTAGGCTCCTCCACTTATTGATTTGGTTTAAATAATCTATCCAAATCTAAGTCCTCATCACTTAAATATATTGTGTGAATTATTCACCATATATAATCTTATTTCATGGTTTGATGAAAACCTATTCCTTTTGTTTGATTTCCTTATAATTTTGTATAGCTGAATTTAAATCTACAATTTCTTATTTATATAAAGATGAGTCTATTGAAGTACTTAAGTCTTATACTCACCCATAACATATAAATATTTTCAAAAATTTGAGATCATTTTTCACGAAAATATTCTCATCCTCAAAAACAAAACTCAAAATTAAATCTTGTTGAACATGCGACCAATGTTATGTATCATGTTAGTGTTCCTAATGCATGTACCAAGCTATTAGAAATGATACAAGAGTATATATAAATAATTGCATCCAATATTTGGGTTTTACAACCTATGTATTCTATACATCCACACACTTATGCACATGCTTTTATGGTCATTTTATTTCTTGTAAAAAGGGCCATTGTTTATAGACAGTAGTTAGTATTTAGAATCAAGTGCATAGTAGTTCAAGGGAATCATCCCATGGTAATTGGTTTGTCTTATGGACTTCCCACTAAGTTTTAATAGTTTTTTTCAATGCATAATTAGGTGAATTGAACCTTAGATCTATATTTAGGACATGATGTTCTAGCCTTTAAATAAGTTGACTCGAGTCATCAATTTAAAAGTATTATGTAATTTGACATTCTATGGAAAATACCATGTGATTTAGGCATAACTCATATTATCCTCTTAGCTAGTTAAACATGTAGGTATCTGAGTCACTACTAATGAAAGATATAATCTCCTATAGTAAAATTACAATCATTTGTTGGCTATGTGTGTTCCATATCTATGACACTAGATTTGTACATAAATTTCACTTCAGATCTAGTTGGTGATCACATAGAAGGTGACCTATATTTTTCCATTTGAAACTACAAAAGTAGTTATTTTGTGACCACTTATCTATTGAAATATTATTCAATTATTTTAAATTATTATTTAGATTTCATTATTTGATGATAAAATTTATATTTCGTAGCACACAAAGCATTAAGATTAGATTTTTACTCACCTTAAACTATCTATTATCCCAATACAAATATGGTGAATCTGGATCTTTAGGTATGATATGTGGTTTGTGCTCTACTTTATTAATGGGTATAATGTTGACTTTATTCCCTTTGTGAAATTTTAGTTAATTGTGCACTTTGTTAATGGTCATATGACCATCATAGGTTCACTTCTTACCAATTAACATAGGATAATGTGTTTCATTGGTATTCATGTTAATCACTTCAAAATATCATCATAAGCTTAGGTCAACAACTTTGATTTATACATCTTCCATTTGACCAATAGGCTCCACCCTACCATAGTCTATGAGGCTTTATGTGACTATGATATAACTGAGTGTTGGTCATCTAATAGCTTCCTAGGTAGACCAAGGAATCATATTCACTATGATTGTAAAATATAATACATCTTTAGGTAATTAATATCCTACTAGATCAATATCCATGGGGGAATCAACATCCCATGGATTCTTAGTTTTTATGTATCAAACAACCTTGTCAATATGTTATTGACCTCATTATGTGCATTCTAGAAAGTTATGCAATAAATTTATAATATTCTACGAGATATATTCATATCATAAAGTGATCAGTAGTATTAAATTTTCATTAAAAGTATTTACTAATCCTTATCTCATTATGTATACAATCTACCCATACATATGTGTATTTATGGCTATGGCATCACCCTCAAATGCAACCTATTGTTGTATGTTCTAAAGAACTTGGGTTACTTGGTATATCAAAAAAATTTACCTTTTAGGGTTAGGATAATTATTTTGTTGAACCTTTTTCATTCTTTAATATTTTAGAATTTATAAATGAGTAAAGTATTGCTCTACATGTTGTCTTATAACTGCTTGTATGAATGCATTTTCTTTAGGGTGAATTTTTTTCATGTTTGTGTTTAACGAAGGTTTATATTTTCTTTACTTATATAAAACTAGACAATATTCAGTATGGTCTCATCTTGAAAATCTATAATAGATTTAGTACATATACCTTTGAGGATTAATTAGGTAATTTCATGCTAAGTGATTATGTTTACCATGCAAAAAACATTAAATTGGTTGATAAGCTTTCATGTTATCATTAATATGAACTACTTGGTATCCACCCCTATACCCTCATTTGTATCTTCCTATATTTTATTATAAACCCCAACCTTATGATTGTTTCCCACCAAATCACTTTACTACTATTGAGCATCATATCTACCATGTTATTTTTGAGAAAATGATCAATTTTAATTTGATTATTGTGTTTGAATAATAATAGTTACATGATGATTGTTATTGATATTAAGGAGATGATGGTGTACATTTAACTAGACCCTAGGGTCGATATTGTGTTGATGAAAGCATCTACCAAAGAACACCTTATGTCATGCTACACATTTCTAACTTTAGGCCTATACTTCCCTACTTTGTAGTAGGTATGTATTCAAATACAACTACAAAGACATTTTTAGTTGTCTTATTTTTGTTCATGTAGAGCATGAAAACTCTTCTCATAATCATTTGTAAAATTATAAAAAATAAAATACATGGTATGTTGTTTTTGAATGTACTATTGTAATAGGTGACATTTTGGTGTCATGTGTCTTACTACTCTACATATGTCATAGAAATCTATTTTGATTTTAAAACAATCATTCCTATGATTCCATTCTTTACCACAATCCATATATGATAGGCCCAAATTAGGTTTATCTATTTCATGAAGCTCATCCATCTTCTTGAGAAAAGCATATATTTTCATCTCAATTTTAGAGCCATTTTTGGAATGTCTCCATAATCATAAATATGATCTACTTATAGTGTAACTACTTATTCCTTAGCCTTAGTCAATAATTGTGATTATGTAATGGAAAACCTAATACTTGATCAAAGTCACTCCACAAACATGGAAACCTGATCTTTATCTTCCAAAATAAATTTTATTGTTTTCATTACATTTAGAATATGTGATCATACTCTCATAATGATTCTTCACTTCATTGTCAATCTCTTTCAGATCCTAAAGGGCCAAAATTGAGATTTTTTTCATATTGAACTCTATAATTAATTTATTTTTGTTGAATACTTAGGGTATTAACATCCATTTTGTAAATTAATTATAGATCTCAACATTTTAAATCTCTAATGAGCTCACACTTTTTCACATCTTTAGTAGTCATTCCCTTAACCTGCCATTTCATATCAAAAGAAAAAAATATTATTCAAAGTTATAATACCTAGCATATGGTGCCAAAAATATAAATATTCATACATTTAATGCCATGCTTTGGGTACTTATAATTTATACTAATAGCTTCTATGAACTAGTCTTTATTAGTGTTTTTAAAACTAGTGGTGAAATATAATCTGGCCTCTTCTAACTTATTTGTATCTATTAATTTCTTAGTTTTTGTTCTAAGTTTACCAAATTAATCTATAAATTATTTAAACCAATTTCCTCATGTGCCAACATTTACACTTTATTTTTTATTTATTGAAAATAAAATGGGCTCAAGGAATATGTACTTACAAAATAAATGATCTATCTATTGAACTTATTATTTCTACAATCTTGAACATGTGATAATCCTACGATTTTGTATAACTTCCTCCAAAAACTATTATTTCCCTACTCTAAACAATATCCTTCCTTATAAAAATTATATACCAATATCCTATAAATTATCTATTATTAATCTAATTTCCACTTCTTCCTTTTTTATTCCAAATCCTCTCCATCCCAATATTTATCTTGTTCTTTCTTGGGCCTTTCCATTCCTCACTTTTCATAATCACTAAACTCTCCAATTTATGTAACTTATGTAGCCTCTCTTTGGGCTCCCCTCTCTTATACATCCTCTATTTCACTCTTACTCCTATTCAAATTTACTTTTGGGTTATCTTTTCTATTTGACCTTATTTATTATTGTAACTCTCTTTCTAATCTCAAAATTTTATTCTCACTCTATTTCTCTATGTCCTTCATATTTTGGATTCAAGTTATTCTACTTGATTCTACATCATTCACTCCTAAATCACATGCATACTCATAATGTATACCCATAATATTTTCAAAAAAATAATCAATCAATGACTCTTTCTATCTTACAGGAACTCATCGAGTCTCAATCTCTTTGATTTCATACCCTAAGGGGTGCACTGGGAAAGGAGTGGGAAAACTATTGGTGCTTCACAAGATTTTTATCCCTTTTACCACTTGATATCTACACACTTTTATCCTAAAAACCATTCCCCTAGCTTTGCCTTCCCTTTTACACACTCTTCTAGCATCTTACCACCTTCATTAGCCCTTGTCCTAACCTAAAACCACTTTTTGATAGTTTACATGACTATGTCAATTGTGTCAACCTTGTAATCTTATTGATAAAACTTATTTTGGGTCTACGTTAGCCCTTGGCTTACCTAGTATGTGACCTAGTGAGTTTTTCTCAATAATGATACTAGGTCGATCAAGTCAACCTTGTTGGCCAAAACATTATAAGGGTTTAGGGTTAGATACATCTATATAAACACAATAATTTTTCCACTTATAAGAGAAGATAATAATAAGTAAAATATATTATGCATCTGATTATACACCATTCTACTTAATGAACAAACTTAGAGTTTCATAATTTCTTTGAAGATACATATCTTGCCTTGTGGATAAGTAATTTGGATGCATTGATAGGTTGTGTAGCCTATAGATGATTTATCCTTATCATCCTTACATACCACAACAACCTCTTATGAAGCACCTTGTCCAAGGTATAGATTGAAGCTTGGCGGCTTTGTATTCAAAGGTAAGTATTCTTAACTTTGTTCCTCCTTTATAAGAGTAGATAAATATGAATTTCTACTTATCTTCCATATATGTCTTATATTCATGTTTAATTTTTATTTTTATTACCCCCACTTTATGCCAAAATATTTGGTGAGCACTTGATTATATTTTATTTTAATTATTATTAGTATAGTGAATATGAAAACATGGGACTTAGTTAGGGTTATTGCATGATTTTTCTTGACTAGAGGCTTTAGAACCCTCCTTGGTAATATTATTATGGTAAGAGATCCCTTAATTAATTCTAAAAGATCCATATTGGTCATGTTATAGATTATCTAATGTATCCCCAATTGGAAGTGTAAGTAGGATCTATCTTCTCCAATATAGGACTAATCTTTAAATTTGATGCATTTCTCATTACATATATTATGGTGAACTTGATGTGAAATCTAACCCTTATAGGTTTTATTTCATGATTTTCATTTGCATTATTTTATTATTTTTCTATATTTGTGATACTAGGTCAACTAGGTCAGTATAGTTCTAACTTCTATGTGTATATTTAACACACAATTACACTAAAATGACTCTATTCTTTCTGTGTAAGTCTTCATCAGATACAAGTTACTAGATTGAGTAGGTTGACATAATACTCTTAATTAATTCTAGATAGAAAACTATGTTGAATAGGTCAACTTAGTCTCTTATTCACCTATAAAATAGTAAACTAAGTCATTTAGGTCAACTTAGTCTTCCAAAAACCTTATATATAATAAACCAAGTTGACTAGGTTGAATCAATCATCTTAACAGGCTTTGACAAACAAGGTTTTCATTGAACTAGGTTAACCCAGTTGAAGTGATTAGGAGAAATTACAAGTATAATTCAAGGCACTTCAATAGATATTTCACAATCCTCAACATCTTCTAACCCACCAAGGTTATTTAATTTCTCTCTTTCAATTTAGTTCTTCATTATAGTTCTATTTTACACAAGTTTATAGTCTTTAAAACTACAATCCTACAACAAACTAGGTCGACCTAGTTATATAGTCTATCTTCTATATAAAAGACCAAGTTGACTTGGTTGACTTAGTTCTTAAGGAATCTTACTTATATAGTACAATATAGACCCTATCAACTAGGTTCTATAATGTTTTTATACAGTGTCATTTGAACTAACTATGTACCATGCTTAAATTGGGAATTAATAATTATATGCTGGTAATTAATTCACACTTTTATTTTTAGTTGTTTCCATTCTTAGAGTAGCTCAAATATTATAATTAGGTGGTTTTTTTAATATACCATTTATTTTCACTATTTTTCTCTTTTTTCACACACTACCAAATCACATAATTTCATAATACATTTAAACATTTGTCTACGCAAGGCCTACCTACTCATATTTCATCACTAAGGGGGAAGATAACTTGGTTTTGTAGCCAACTATAAACATGTGGTTAATGTTATATATTATAAAACTACCCAACACCCTTATCACAATGGGATTGTGAAGTGAGGGGGTAGTCCTCAATACCAAACTAGTACCATAGCCAATGTAGATCCCTTTTAACTTAAATGTCCTAAAACGATGCATCAATTGATTTCTAGTTCCCTAATTTTATCCAACTTCACTATCACACTTAAAATAACACTTTATAATAATCTAACAACATTTAGGATGACCACTTAGCATTTAATTTTTAGTTGACTACTTTCTGTTTGCTCATTATATGTTGTATTTCAAAAATGCATTGGCCAATATTAGTGCAAGATTTTGTTATATGTGCCCAAATTGACATTCTCATTGAACTAATTGATTGTGTTTTTTAACTCACTTCTTGATTCAAATTATATCACAAAAACATTTCCCTATTTTTAATACACCATCTTTTATTTGGTGTAGTCTCTTACAGAATATCCTTTTCCTTGATTGTAGTAATGCATTGACCTGGTTGACCTAGTACTCTTTTTTACCTATTTAGTTATAGTACTAAGTCAACCTAGTTGACTCTATATCCCTATTAGACTATCTATTTTCCTATTTTTAGTACTTAGTTGACTTGGTCAACTTTGTACTCTTTTATCTCATGTTTATAGTACTAGGTTGACCTAGTTAACTCTATGCTCTTAACTATATCTTTCATTTCTATTTTCTTTGGATCACCTTTGCCTTCCCTAATATCTCACCTTCATCATGAAATTCCTATTTAAAGACAACATTAATTTGACTTCAATAGATATGATGAGTCTTACCAACCCTAATTAGTACTCCCATAAACATCTTATGGCTCCTATCCTAGATGAGAGTAATGTGCATATATTCACTTGTACTAAAAATGATAGGACCCTACCTCATTCCTTTTCAATTCATAATCTTCTCTTCTTATTTTAATAACAACCAAAATTAAAGTATACCCTAGAAATGATCTTCTTCATTAATGAATTTCCTCAACATTGAGGAAAGGGTCATTCTACTATTTACCATCTAATGATAAGTGGTCAAATAGAGGAGCCCAGTTCAGCTTCTCCCACATTCTCATATAGATTCAAAGATACTAGATTCTTTACTTCTCATCCTTTTCCCCCTATTTTTCCCCCTTCTCATACCATTACTTATTACTCTTTAATTTCTTCCACCTCCATGCCTAGTACCTCTACTAACATGGTAGGTTTTACATCTAGTGGACCTCTTCCAAAGCCCACTCTTATAAATTCTTCCACTAATGCATTATTTTCTACCCATGATAATCATGTCTCTAGTGCCACTTCCTATCATCCCTCTACTATTCCATATTTTCCACATAATAAAGTTATGCTAATAGTTCCTCACTTAATGATAGTTCTTCTCAAGCTACTACCGACACCCATAGTGGCACCCAAGCCACTCCTACCAATTTTAATGTTTCACACAATGCCAATAATACAAATCAAACCCAACAACTTATATTAAAAAATATTAACCAAATGAATTTTTTTCAAGCTAACAACTCAAATCAAATGATGCAAATTCAAAATCATCTTATCTCTATTGAAACCCACCCTCAATAGATACCATGGGGAACACATAACCAAAATGTTGTTCCACCTCCTCTTCAGGATTCTCATAGTAATCTTATCTCTCAACCTCATCTTGTTAATTAAACAATAAAGAACCTTAAAAATTAACCTCTTACATCTCAAATTTCTAATATCAATATGGGATGTATCAACCCTACGATTACTTATAATGGATCAATCGATCCTACACTTTTTTTGAAAACATTTGGAAATCTATATAAATATTGAGTCAAGTTAAATACTTTTACCATTACCAAGATATTATCAAAGACTATCAAAGGTGATACTTTATATTGGTATAACCAACTCAAATCTCATTCCATTACTAGTTTATAAGACTTAGTTAATTCTCTAGTCCAAGAGTTCCAAACTAGTGATCTCCCTTAGAATACCTTGGCCCATTTCAACAATTATAATCAATTTGAGACTGAAACTGCACAAGATGTCATCAAACAATAGAAGACCTTTTCTAATAAATGCGAAAATAATATGGAAGATGACAACCTCTTTAATTTTATTACCAATTATCTTTTCCCTAAGTTATAATATTAGGTCCAAACTCTCTCTCCATAGATTTTGGAAGAGGTCATCAACCAAACCAAGCATCAAGATTTCCTTATGCATCAATTTGATCCATCCCATCATTATATATGTATTCATATGTTAATAAATAATAATAATCATAATGACACATATTATGGTGTCATCAACTCTTATGGTACCATTTATAATATTCAATTTATTGTTCCTAACTAAAATCTAGATCAAGCTTCCCCTCCCAACCACATCACTAACCCTCATTTATCTTCAAAAAATAATTTCAATGCTCATAAACCTTTATTATTATCAAAATTATAAAATTATCTCCCAAGGCCTCTTCTATGAGAAATTGATCCCACTTGACCCATGAAATCTTGGTATGATCCCAATAAATTTTATTGGTTTCATGTTAATTGGGGTCATTCTAATGAGACTTGTAGGTATCTTTATAATTTGGATATGGATTTCCTTCTTGGTCCCAATTTTATCCATTATTA
The DNA here is from genome assembly GCA_037957365.1 of Torreya grandis. Classification (NCBI taxonomy): domain Eukaryota; kingdom Viridiplantae; phylum Streptophyta; class Pinopsida; order Cupressales; family Taxaceae; genus Torreya; species Torreya grandis. The sequence continues at coordinate 2,012,955 of JARHVA010000699.1, read as the reverse complement.
TATCATTCATAAACACTAACAAGAATATGGAATTGCTTTAAATCCTATGAAACACAAACTAAATCTCAAAATTAAAACTAAGCTAACACTCATTTGGCCATCTATAAAGATCCTCTTATCAATCACTACGATAACCAAGAAAAAACTACCCCTTCTACCAATAATTTTTATAGTCTTCTTAACCCAATTTTTGAATAAAATGTGGTCAAATTGATTAATATACAAAGTGTGGTTTCTTTTATTGATCCTCGTCCTATCCACACCCCTTAATTAACTTGCACATTTCATGTTATCCAAAACACTTCTCCAACTCACCTAACAAAGTTGGGGAAAGAAGACCTCATATCTTTTGATGAACCAATTATAACACCTCCCTTGGATAAAACTTCTCATACCATTTCTACCATTTCTCTAATCTCTTTACCTATCACTAATGATACTCAAATTTCTAACAACACTTCTTCTATAGCCACACCTACATCAACTACCCCATCTTCTCAAGATAATAAAAAAACTTGTCCTCTAATTAAACCTTCTTCTTATTATCAACATAAATTCATATACTATTCAGCTCATCCTTTCAAGGACCTCCTTCAACACTATGTACCTCTTTCTAATAGTCCTCTTGTGGGTTATGATGAATTTGATCCTATTATGGAACTTAATAATCTCCCATCTCAAATCCCATTTCTCAAACTTATGTGGACCTATCCACATCATTGTAATCATCTTATGCAGATTTTGTTTAAAATGAACATTCCTCATCCTCCCCTAGTAGGATGCGAAGCCACCTTATCCAGATTAGAAGATAACATTTTAAAATAATGCAAAAAGATGTCTATACATGTTGATAAAATAATGGACACTTTTATTTCCCTTAAATTACCCATTTATTATATGATACCCAATGAGATTATACTTCATGTGGATGATCCTTCTCTATTTATCAGTGTCTAATTGGTGATATCCAAGTCAAGTGTGCTTTTATTATCGAGGGTTATGTCACTTGTGTTGCATCTCTTGATTTTATCAAACCCCTTGGATATTATGAATATAATATTAAATAGACACATAACATATGTCAAGGATATGTTCAAAGGAAAATACATCATTTAGGTTGTGTTTGAATCCCCATTACAATCCCACATGTCACCATTAGTGTGAAGGTGATGATATTCAACTTCCTCCTATCCTATAACATTCTACTTGGTAGGTCATGGACTCATCACATGAGAGTAGGTACCTCTTCCACTTGCTAATGTGTCAAATTTACTCATAATGGAGCCATATTTAGAATTCAAAGTAACATTAACCCTTGTAATTTTGAATAATTCCAAGACCATGGTGTATTCAAGATTCCTACCCTTGAACCTTTGCCAAGCATTCCATTTCATGAACCTTGATGGTTTAACTTTCCTATCAATTCCACCAAAGGTTACAATGGTCACCCAAACTCATCAAGAATATACCCCCTAACCTCATAGATTTTGATGATGATGATCCTAATGAGACAAATATTAAGATTAAAACCTTAGATCTCTCACCTTAATTCATTTCTCAGCTTCTTGCTTCTTTATAAACTCATTCCCATTAACCATTTGGTGATGATATACCCATTATCTAAACTAAGACTTGACATTCTATTCATCACACCACATCAAATGACATGATCATTCCTATCTATGTTATTGATCTTTATAAACCTAATTATGATGATAGTTATACCTTAGATGATCCATTCTTAGGAGTTCTAGTTTAGTCCTAAGATGTTGATATTGTTCGTTATCATTGTTATTTGCTTTATTCTTTTAGTATATATTTTAGCATTCCATCCTATATCATTCCTATATTTATAATTTTTCATCTTGATCAAAGGTTAGAGATGGTGTGCACACATCTAGTTTCTGAATAACCTCATAGGAGTATGCTTATGGATCATGTTATGACTACTACCTATCAGCTTTCTAGATACCAAGACCCATCTAATTGACTTATCCTTGATATGATTGCATCTATCTATATACACATAATATTTTCAAACTTTTACCAATTATTGACACTTTGAATCTTGTAAGAACCCATCAAGTCTCGATCTCTCTAATTGTATACCTAAAGAGGAGCACCAGGAAAAAGGTGGGTAGAACATTAGTGTTTTGTAGGATTTTTGTCCCTTTTACCATTTGTTATATACACACTTGTCTCCTAAAACAATTAACCCTAAGATTATTATTCTTTTTTGTACCCATTTTAGGCACTTGTTACATTTTATCCTCTTTTTCCTTACCTAAATCCCATTTTGGCATTCTTTTATACTAGGTCAACTAGGTTGACCCTGTAGAGTTTCAAATTATTTTAATTTTGGAATTAGGTTATCCTTTGGCCAACTTAGCTTGGAACTTAGTGAATTATTTTCTAAAATTATTCTAGGTCGAATGGGTTGAACCTATCGATCATGATTTTTGAAAGGGTCAAGGGTCAAATATACCTATAAATACAAGCTCATTTCCATCATTAATTAAAAAAGAAGTGAAATAAGAAGTAAGGATGAATGAACATCTACTTATTGACCATTCTAATTGAGAAGTAAAGCTTAGGGTTCCATACTTTATTTGGAGATACAGATCTTATCTTATGGAGAAGTATTTTGGATGCATTGATAGCTTATGAAACCTAGAGATGATTTATCTTTGTCCTCCTTACATACCATAATAACCTATTGAGAAACACCTTGGCCAAGGGAGATATTAAGGCTCGGTAGGTTCATCTTCAAAGGTAAGTATTCTTAACTTTATTTATCATTTGTAAGAGTAGATATATATACATTTATGCTTCTCTTCCATACATTAGGTTTTTATCTCTATTGATGTGATTATATGTCTTCTATGCATGTTTATTTTTATTATTTCTAACCCCCACTTTATGTCACAAGATTTGATGAGCACTAGATTAAATTTACTTTACATGTTATTAGCATAGGTGAATATCAAAATTCAAGACCCCCTTAGGGTTATTACATGATTATGTTAGACTAAAAGATTCGGAACCCTTCTTAGCATGGTGTATTATGGTAAGATATACTCTAATTAGGTTTACAATATCCCCATATTGGTCATGTTCTCGATTAATAAATGTATCCCCAATTAGAAGTGCATGGTATGATCTATCTTCTCTGAGTTGGGATTGATTTATAGACATGATATATTTTTGATTTCATACGTTTTGGTGAACCTGACATGATTCTAACCCTTGCAGGATTTGTTTCACTTATTTCATTATTTTATCATCTTTATTATTATATATTCATAATACTAGGTTGACTATATCGACACATTACTAACTTCTATGCATATGTTTAACACACAATTGCATCCAAATAACTCTATTCTTTCTATGTATGTTTTTTTCTAGGCATAGGCTACTAGATTGACTAAGTCAACATAGTATATTTTTTTAGACTTTTAGACATCCAATCTAGACTACTAGGTTGACTCAATTAACACTATACACTTTTAGGCATCAGATTCAGACTATTAGGTCAACCCAGTCGACCTTGTACATTTCAAGCACTCAGCAATAGGATTTTGCAAAGCCTAGTTGACCCACTCAACCCTATTAGTAGGATTTATAAGCATTTAGAAAGGTTATTTGATAGTAAACTCACTTATTTTCATCTTCAAACTCACCAATGTTCATTTCTATCATTTCTCTCTTTCCTTATAGTCTTTCTTTTCACAATTTGTAGTCTATTTAAAACTTCCTCTGTATAATCAACTAGACCAACTCTATCGACCTAGTTTTATATTATATATACTATCTAAATAACTAGATCAATATTGTTGACCCTGTTTATTTTTAAAACTTTTACTTTTGTATTGTAGAGGTGACCCTATTAATTTTTTTTATATTTTATGCATACACTGTTAATTGATTCAATACTATACTATGTTTGAAAGTTGGAATTAACCCTTATATACTAGTAATTAACTCAATTTTTCATTTTTTATTGCTTGCATGTTTAGAATAGTTCACATAGTCCAATTAGGTGGTTTTTAATATACCATTTAGTTTTACTATTTTCTATTTTATGGACATATGACTAAATTACAAAATATTAAACAAGCATTTTAACAATTGTCTACCCAAGGCCAACCTAATTTGATTTCATCACCAAGGGGGAAGCCAACTTGGTTTTATATCCAAGTATAAACATGTGGTTAATGGTATATTTTGACTAGGCACCTGACACCCTTATCATTGTAGTGTGTGAAGTGAGGGGTAGGCACTAATACCAATCTTGTACCATTCCCAATATAAATCCCTTTGAGCCCAAACATTCTAAAGCCATCCTTAGAATACTTTCTAGTCCCTTACTTATAGCCAACTTCCTATCACATTAAAACTATATTCTATTAATCTAACAACATTCAGGTTGATCACTTAGTTAGCTTTTACTTTCCAAGTTAATTTCTTGATCTTTGCTCAATTGCATATTGTATTGTAAAAACTTGTATTAGCCAAAATTGGTGCAAGGTTTTATGCTATGTGCCTTAATTGGATCAACCTCATTGGTTTAATTTATTGTGTGTTTCTCTTCAATTCTTGATTTTCAAAATACTTGTAAAATTATTCTTGTTTTAGTGCATAGTCATTTAAGTTGACATAATCTATTATTGGCTATCTAATTTTACCTATTTCCTATACTTGGTTAACCCAATTGACCCTGTACCTTTTTTTACCCTCTATTTATTGTGTTAGGTTGACCTACTCGACCTTATAAATTTTTAGGCCCTATTTCATATGCTAGATTGACTCAGTCAACTCTATACTAATTTTTTTTAATTCTTATTTCCTTGATTTCTCAACTCTCTTTCCTATTTTAGTCTTTCTCCTTCATCATGAATTTTTTGTTTGAAGACAACACTAAGTTTAATTCAACAAATATGATGAGTTTTACTAATCCTCATAGGGTCTCCTATACATAGAGTACGTATCCTCTTTTGGATGAGAGTAATGCTCATATAGACACTCACACAACTAGCTATGGGACCCCTCATAATTCCTCTTCATAGTTTAATCCTCTCTTATCACTTGAAGATCAACCCAAATTATAGTATACCCCTAAGATGCTCTTATTTATCTCTACATTTCCTCAACATCAAGGAAAGGATATTTATACCATTTACCACCTCATGATAAGTGGTCAAGTTAAATATCCTAATTTACCTACTCCCACATTCTCAAATGGATCTAGGGGTACCACTTTATTTGATTCTAAACCTATTCCCTTGATTATAACTCATTCTCATACCATGACCTCTTCTTCTTTAACATCTTCTACTTCCATGCCTAGTATCTCCACTAACATGGTAGGTTCTACATCTAATGGGCCTCTTATAAGATCCACTATACTTAATCCTTATACTCATGTATCATTTACTACCCAAGGTAGTCATGATTCTAGTGCTTCCTCTTTTCATCCCTTCACTAGTCTACATTTTACTTCACAAAAAAAAATCCACTAGTGCTTCACATTCTAACAGTTCCTCTCAATCTCTTACTAACACCAATAGTGGTACACAATCCATTAATACCATCTCTAATGCTTCAAATAATGCTAGCAATGCTAATAAAACCCACCAAATATTGTCAAAAACACTCAATCAAATGAATAAATTTCAAACTCATAATACAAATAAAATGATGAGAATGCAAAATCATCTTCTCCATCTTCAAACTCATCCTCAACCAATGACTTGTGGCATGCATAATAAAAAATTTTCCCCTCCAATTCAATATTGTCAAGTAAATCTCGTTCCTCAACCTCGTTTGGTAAAAAAAACTATTAAGCATCTTCAAAATGAACCTCTTACCACTCAAATTGCTAATATTGACATACAAGGTATCACTCCTACAATTTATTATGATGGATCAACTGATCCTACTCTTCATCTTAAAGCATTTGGAAATATTTATAAGGATTGGTTCAAATAAAAAAACTTTGCTGTTACCAAAATTTTATCCAGAAATCTTACAGGTGATGCCTTAGATTGGTATAACCAACTTAGAACCCATTCTATTAATAGTTTTTAAGATATAGTAAATGCTTTAGTTCAAGAGTTCCAAACTAGTTATCTTTCTAAAAACACTTTGGCCCGCTTCATAAATTGTAAACAACTTGAAAATGAATTTTCCTAAGCTTTTTTTAAGAGGTGGAATTTTTTTTCAAACAAGTGTGAACATAACATGGCCATTGATAAAAAATTTCATCTCTTCACTAATGATCTTTTTTGCAAGTTACAATATCGAGTTTGCACTCTCTCTCCACTTTCTTTAGAGGAGGCTATTGACCAAGCTAAATGTCAAGATTTTCTTATGCATCAATTGAAACCACCCCAACCTTCTATGTATCCTCATATCTTACTCAAGAACAAAAATTGTAATGCTACCAATGATAATGTCACAGACTTTTATGACACCATTCACACTATTCAAGTTGTTATTCCTAACCAATCTTCAGAACCAACTCCCCCTTCTCAATAATATATTGATCCTCATTTATCTTCAAAAAATACCATCAACATTCACAAACTGTTATCCTCAACTAGATTACTTAAATTTCTACCTAGGCCTCTACCATGATAACTTGATCCCATTCATCCTATGAAATCCTGGTGTGATCTTATAAAGTTTTGCTAGTTTCATGCTAGTTGGGGTCATTCTCATGAGACCTATAGGTAGCTTCATAATTTAGCTATACATTTTATTCTTGGTCCTAATTTTGATCATGACTCTATCATTCAAAAGTGTCAACAAGCCTATGACATTTCTTTTATGGCTCATGAAACACATACTAAATCTCAAGCCTTGAATCAATATAATGCTTATTTGTCTATCTATAAAGACCCTCTTCCTAATTGCCAACTTAATCAAGATACCCAAGACAATCCTACTCCTTCTACCAACAATGTTGAAAGTCTTGTTGACCCCACTTCTAAAGATAATGTGGTTAATATGATTATAATGTGAAGGGTGGTTACTTTCATTAACCCTCAACCTATCTACACTCCATTATCCTAAACATTTTGTATTGTCTAGGATTATTCTCCAACTCATTTAAATGAGTTGGGGCAATATGACATTATAACCTTTGATGAACAAGTTCTAAATCCTCCTTTGGATAACACTTCCCAATCTATTTCTACTCTCCCTTCATCTTATTTACCTAATACTTATGATAATCAATCTTCTATCAATACTTCTACCAACTTTGAACCTATACCTGAACCAACTAATTCAACTTTAAAACATAATTTATAACCTTGTTCTAAGCCTTATCTTTCTTATCAACACAAACTCTAATTTACTTTAGTTACTCCATTTGAAGACCTCATTAATCATTATACACCTATTTCTACCAATCTTATTATGGGTTATGATGAGTGGGATCCCATCATAGAACTAACTAATCTTCCATCATAAATTCCATTCCTTGAGCTTATGAGGACCTATTAACATCATATCAATTATCTTATGAAACTATTTTTTGAAATGAACATACCTCATCCTCCCATAGTAAGATGTGAATTAACCTTATCTGAATCTAAGGATAGCATATTAAAATAATGTGAAGAGATGTCTATCCATGTTGATAAAATAATGGACACTTATCTTTCCTTAAAATTTCCCATCTCTTCTATGATTCCTAATGAGATTTTGCTTCATGCAGATGATCCTCATTTATTCATTATTATCCAAATAGGCGATATCCAAGTGAAGTGTGCATTGATTAATGAGGGTTCTTGCACTTTCATTGCCTCTCTTGATTTTATCAAAACCTTTAGATATTATAAATGTAATATCAAGTCCACATGCAACACATGCTAAGGATATTATCCAAGTTAAATGCCTCATTTAGGTTATGTGTGGCTTCCCATCACTATCTCACCTATCACCATTCATGTGAAGGTGATGATATTTAACTTTCCTCTCTTATAATATTGTACTTAGTAGGTCATGGACTCATCATATGAGAGCAGTTGATTATTATGCCTGCTAATGCATTAAATTACCTCACAGTGGATCCATTTATAAGATTTGGGGTTACACTAACCCTTATAATTTTGAAGAATTCTAATGTCATGTTGTCTTCAAGATTCTTACTCTTCAACCTTTGCCTAGTGTTGCATTTTATGAGTCTTAGTGATTTAACTTTCTTCTCGATTCCACTCGAGGTTACAATGATCATCCCTAAATTATTAGGAATATTCATCCTAACCTCTTAGATTCTAATGATGATGAGCCTGATGAATCAACCTAAAGATTAAAACTTATGATCTCTCACCTCATCTCATCTTCCTAATTATTTACAACCTATTGGAAATATTGTCATTGATGTCAAAGGTCTAGTATTATTGGTGATAAAGGCCCCATTGCATTTAATGTTGTTTATCTTGGCTAATGTGAGTTAATGTTTATTTAATATTAATGAATATATTTTTGTTTGCATATGAGACAAAAGAAGGGCCCATGGAGAAGTCGAAGAGCCATGGGGTAAAGACAAAAGAAGGATGGGATGCATTTTCTCATGAAGAGTCATCTTGGGGAATACCAAGAGTCACCAAGTGAAGAAAAAAGAGTAAAGGCACAATTTATCATGAAGGGACACCTTAAGGAATATGAAAAGTCACCAAGATGAGGACAAAAGTGGGAAGGATGTTTCTGGTCATGAAGGGTCACCACATGACTTTTCAAAGGCTTGAATATAAAGGGTCATCCAAGATTGGTGCCATTTTCCATGAGGATTGAAGGGTAACAAAGGGGGAAGGCCAAAGGTCATTTGGAAAGCTATAAATAAAGGCTTGAGTAGCCATTTGTAATATGGAAGTGAGAGGTTGATTTGATATTGTAATATCTAGCTTAGAAGAGCAATTGTGAGAGATTAATATGATTTGTATTTGTTATATCTAGCTTAGAAGAGCAAAGGTGAGAGAGAGGAAGGAGATGTTGTATTGATCTATCATTTATTGAGATATCAACATTAAGAGATAGGTGTGTGGTATACACAAAGGGGTTGGTGATCCTATGGGTTGGTGCTCACGAATTGTTGCTGGGTTGGTGCTTGGCAAAGGGGTTGGTGCTCCTATGGGTTGGTGCTCATGAATAGTAGTTAGGTTTGTGTTCAACAAATGGGTTTAAAGATCTTGTGGGTTGGTGCTCACAAATTGTAGCTAAGGTTGGTGCTTGGAAAAGGGGTATGGTGCTCATGTGGGTTTATTCTCATGAATATATTTGAGATTGTTCTCTATGGTTTTTCCCACATTGGGTTTCAATGTTATATCTGGTGTCTCTCTCTATCTTGTGTGATGTTTATTGTTTGAGTTTTATTACATATCTATAATGTTTTATTAAGTGGAATTTTGTTAAAGGAAAGATTTATAAGATATATGATATACTGATTCACCCCCCTCTCAGTATATCCCATGCTTAACAATTGGTATTAGAATAGGTTCCTTCAGAAAAGGTTTAACAGCTTGAAGGTAGATCAAAGAAAAGCATAAGATGGCCAAGTAGCTAAAGAAGGAGAATCAAGAGTTGAAATCCATGGTTGAGGCTCTTAAGGAAAAGGTGTGTATCTTAGATTCTAAGTTGGCTATAGAAGTAAAACAAAATAAGATATTTGTTCAGGATCTTAAGAATTAGTTAGAGGTTGTAAATTCAATTTTAACATCAAAAGAAGAAGATTTTAATCAATTGAAGGATGAGTTAGGTTCTTTAAAGGATAATCATGAGAATATTATAATCAAGGTTGAGAAATATCATGAAATATTGGTCCAAGGAAAAAAGTGTGTAGGTTTTGAAGGCAAATCAAAGAAGTCAATCATGCAGCCCAATGCTTTTAAGTTTTCAAATTATTTTCATGGCCGTTGTTTTTTTTGTCATCATGTTGGTCATAGGGAAAGAGACTGTATGAGGAGAAGCAATTAGTCAAAGGGAGATCTTAGTCACATTCAAGGAAAAGGTATGAGAAATATTGTTTGCTTTTGTTGTCATGAGGTTGGCCATATTGCTAGATTATGTCAAAATAAAGTAAAGAGATATTCAAGGTATGTCAAAAGATATAGAGACCCTAAAAAATATGAGAAAAGACAAATTCAGGTTTAGAGACCTAAAATAGTAAAGGTTGATTAGGTTGAGTTCAAGAATGAAAATGAATTACTTGCTATAGTAGATAAAGAATCAGATAAGAAGGATTGTGTAGAATCTCTTGTTATATTTGAGCATGAGCTTTGTCAAGATAAGATAGTTGCAAAAGTTGAGAAAAAGAAAAACATTATAAATGATAAGGTTAGTAAGTTAAAAAGGTTAGACATGCTTAAATAGATTTTAAAATAAAAACACAAGAAGATCAAAGAAGAAACAAAGGAGATGTCGGAATCTCCTGAGATTTATTTCTAGAACCCTATTGTGTGGGGTGTCTCTTCTAGGCTTCAAGGAGACACTTTTAAAAATTGAAGCATGGTGGATGCTATTGGGTCTTGGTTATGTTGCATGACAAGAAGGTGAGTTGGCAAATTAATCTATATATCTTTTGAGGGAATATATTTTTGAAGAAAATTTTGCATTAGTATTATGGTTTGAGGCTATTAGAATGATTCTTGCATATGCATTGTTTCAAATGATTATGGTCATAAGAAATTGAAATGTTGAAAAAGAGTTAACAATTTTAGAAAGGAGGAAAATAATACTCATGCAAATTCAATGAAGGATTAGAGTTTCAAAGTTCCATTCATCAGGAAGAAGGTTCAGACATGTTCATGGTAGAAGAAACAACCTGAAGATGCTATGTTGGTGCAAACAGCTTTGCATGTAAGAAATAAAGATCAACCATGGTTTGTTGATAGTGGATGTTTGAGGCATATGATAGGAGATAAGAGTAAAGAATATTAATGGTGGCATAGTGAAGTTTGAAGATAAAACCACTGCCAGGATAGCCAGAAAAGGTATTTTAAGAAACAAAGCTAAGAATGTTTTGTAAGCATAATATTTTGAGTGTAAGTTAAATATGTGTTCAAGGATACACCTTAAAGTTTCATGTAAAAGGTTATGAGATTAGAAGGAAATATTCAAATGAGTTGATTACAGATTCTCAAAGGACATGCAATGTTTTAATCAGATATCTTCTCAAAGACATGCGAGAGGAGTTGGGAGTAATTTCTATTACTTCCTGCCATTGATGTTCAGCATCAAGTGAGGGGGAGCTAATTGTTAGCTCTAGGTATTCCCTTTTCCATTGATGTCAAAGGGGGAGAATAATAGGTACAAGTATAGGTGCAAAAAATAGGTATAGGGAATAGGTACATGTTGTTACAGTAAGGGGGAGTTACTGTATGTTTTCAGATGATGGTATGTGCAGGTCATAGGATGCAGCCATTTCAAGATTTAGGTTACCATCAATGACAAAGGGGGAGATTGTTGGAAATACTGTCATTGATGTCAAAGGTCTAGTATTATTGGTGATAAAGGCCCCATTGCATTTAATGTTGTTTATCTTGGCTAATGTGAGTTAATATTTATTTAAAATTAACAAATATATTTTTGGTTGCATATGAGACAAAAGAAGGGCCCATGGAGAAGTCGAAGAGCCACGGGGTAAAGACAAAAGAAGGATGGGATGCATTTTCCCATGAAGAGTCATCTCAGGGAATACCAAGAGACACCAAGTGAAGACAAAAGAGTAAAGGCACAATTTCTCATGAAGGGACAACTTAAGGAATATGAAAAGTCACCAAGATGGGGACAAAAGTGGGAAGGACGTTTTTCATCATGAAGGGTCACCACATGACTTTTCAAAGGCTTGAATATGAAGGGTCATCCAAGATTGGCACCATTTTCCATGAGGATTGAAGGGTCACAAAGGGGGAAGGCAAAAGGTCATTTGGAAAGCTATAAATAAAGGCTTGAGTAGCCATTTGTAATATGGAAGTGAGAGGTTGATTTGATATTGTAATACCTAGCTTAGAAGAGCAATTGTGAGAGATGAATATGATTTGTATTTGTTATATCTAGATTAGAAGAGGAAAGGTGAGAGAGAGGAAGGAGATGTTATATTGATCTATCATTTATTGAGATAGCAAAATTGAGAGATAGGTGTGTGGTATACACAAAGGGGTTGGTGCTCTTGTGGGTTGGTGCACATGAATTGTTGTTGGGTTGGTGCTTGGAAAAGGGGTTGGTGCTCTTGTGGGTTGGTGCTCATGATTAGTAGCTAGGTTGGTATTCAACAAAGGGGTTTGAATCTCATGTGGGTTGGTGCTCATGAATTGTAGTTGAGGTTGGTACTCAACAAAGGGGTATGGTGCTCCTATGGTTTTGTTCTCATGAATATACTTGAGATTGTTCTCTATGGTTTTTCCCACATTGGGTTTCCACGTTATATCTAGTGTCTCTCTCTATCTTGTGTGATGTTTATTGTTTCAGTTTTATTACATATCTAAAATGTTTGATTAAGTGGAATTTGGTTAAAGAAAAGATTTATAAGATATATGATATATTGATTTACCCCCCCTCTTAGTATATCCCATTCTTAACATAACCTTGTTGTCTTAAACCTCCTTGTGATGATATTCCCATTATCTTAACTAATACTTGGCATTCTATTCACCACAGTTCATCAGATGACAAGCTCATCCCTACATGCATCATTCATATTCACATGCCTAATTATGATGATGGTTACACCTTAGATGATCTATTCCTAGGTAGTCTTGTTTAAGCTCATGATGTTGAGATTATATGTTATCATTCTTATTTGTTTCAATATTTTAGTGATTATTCCTATGTTTCATCATTTATAGTTCCTAATTTTAGTATTTTTCCTCTTTATCATAGGATAGAGATGGTGTTGACACCTCTAGTTTTTGAGTAACCTTGTAAGAGTATGCTCATGGATTATGATATAACCTGGCCTTACCTTTTTTCTAGGAACCCTGACCCCTATAGTTTTCCTATCCCTGAGATGCATGTGACCCTTCTTCAGCCTTCTATAGACCCTACCCCTCCTGAAATAGAGCCCACCTTAGATCCCATTCCTAGTCTTGTTATAGTTGAGATTATTCTTTCTCCCACTATAGTTGAGCCTATTTTTACTCCAATTGTTACTGACCCTATCCCTACTTCCAATCTCATTACTCCTTCCATTGAGCCTAGTCATGTTCTTTCCCCACCATCACCTTATCTTGGTGATGGTTTGCTTACTTTAGTTTCTATGGAATCATTTCCCACTAAATAGGCTAATGATCCTTCCTAATCTCCTTTTAGTTTTATTACACCTCCTCTTATAAGTACTTCTACTAAGCCTACTTATAGGCATGTTTATTGATTCCTTATAATGGATAATCATTCATCCATTCATTATCACAAGCTATGAAAATATATTTATACTTTGTGTCCTTGTTCATCTCAATCCTTAGATAATTCCATACCTCCCCTAAAGGTATTACCTAAATATATGCCTATGTATGGAGATGTGTATTGTCTTTGGCACCAATGTGGCATCCATCACCTAATCATTGCTGCATCCTTCAAAAACACCTTAAGGATCACCTTAAAGATATTTTTGGACCTTATAACATTCCTCCCATAGTTCATTTCTACAAGAAGGCTCCTCCTTCTTCTCCCATGGTTCCACCTCCAATGGTTCCCTCCTCATCTATGTATCTTTCTCCACCTATGATTCCTTCACCTGTGGATCCTTCTCCACCCATGATTCCTTCACCCATGGACCTTACCTCACCTATGGATCCTTCCCCACTAGTGATTCCTACATCTCTCATAGATCCCACTCCCTTATATTCCTTTGATCATCCCTTGCCTGATAACCCTCATCAACATGATCCATCCAACATTCCTACTTTTTCTATTGATAAGATTAGACAATAAGTATTTTCCTAGTTTTCACTAAATATAGATGAGATATTAGAAACATTTTGCGTCTATCTTTATAAAGATCTATTTGATGTTCTATATAATGTGTGTGGGAAGATTTATTAGTATCTATGAGCATATGCAAGGTTTTAGGTTTTCATTTTATTTAGATGTGTGCTCTAATATTATATTTATCTATTTTTTATATCATTTGACATTTATCAAATTCTTATTTATCTTACATGGTGACTCTAGTTTCACACTATATATTGCTTATACTGTCATTTATGTTTGCTTATGGATATTTTTCTTTCTCATTTCTTTCTCTTCCTTTCTTGAGTTTTATTTCTTAAAAAATTACCTTATTATTTTATCTTCATGATTTTTTTTGTTTATTATCTCTATTTTCAAGGATAATTATCAGTGTGACTTGGTTATACCAACCTAGTTCCCTTTAGTCATTCATTATTACTATGTGATCAGTTAACAAATAATTAATTTCATTATAATCTCCTTTCATTAGTCTTATTTGGATATCTTTTACCCTTTATTCCTTTCTCACAAAATAAGCATATATATGGTTGAGACTTGAGATAACATGTTGGTTCATTATTAAGCCTAAGTGTTCTAGTCAGCCTTGTCTTTGGTCACTTAGCTTCCTTTAGTGTAAGCCTACAACTCATTCATGTATATCACTTTGTCTCTCATGTTTGGTCATTTCAAGTATATATGGAGGAGGAATATTAAAAATACTTAAAAATAATTAAAATCCAAATCATTTAAAAAAAGGCAATGATCCAAAAGGAGAAAACATTCAAAATTCTTAAAAATCAAATCACACTAAAAGACGCAATTCAAAGCACATCTCCTTCTTTTAATCAAAGATAAAACTCCACATTTGGCCTCAAGATAGAGCTAAGGTCCATTGGGGTATAGTAGGATAGTATATTAGAAAAGGAGAATAAAAAATATTTTATTTCTATCTACTTTCTCATGCAAGTACCTAATCTTCGTAGTAGAACAACAATTTTGTAAGGGGTCTTGAGGAATTGGGAACACATCATGGGAAAGTAGGTCTATTTTACTTTTCTTCTACCAATATACCTTCATGATTTGATCTTAGTAACATTATTATTTTCCTAAAAATAATAATGTTATTAAGAAAATATTTTTTCTTATAATGAATAGGTTTCCTTTATACATTGATGGTCACTAGTCACTTAGTGTCTTCTCATGTCCTTAGTATGCCTCATGTCTCCTAAGGTCTTATCATAAGATACCTAAGTTATGTTTTTTAAATTACCTTTTTAAATCCATAAATTCCTTATATTTCCACTTGAGAATTTTTTTTTTTTCACTTATCACTCCTTTTGGGATTCCATTTTTGAGTTGAATTGTAATACAATAGATAGGACTTGGCCATCCTCATAGAATACCACGTTTTCACTTTTCTATTGTCCACATCCTTTATTACCCAATTTTCACATTTTTCCACCTTAGTGGTGTTCCCTATGTGAGTTGAATTATAATACCATGGATAGGACATGGTATTCCTCACAAATTATTTCTAATATCCCAGTCATAATCAAAATTACCTATGTAAAATATGAGATAAGATGTGATTGACCATGAAGTCACATGTCATTGACATGGTTCCCAGCTTAATTTAGTATGTTTTATGCTTAATTCATTTATATTTTTCTTTTATCCTCTTATTTTCCAAGTGTATGTAAGAATCCAACCATTTCTTGAATTTTTCATACTTACCAGCCTGAAATTGTGTGATAAATTTAAAACCAATTTTTGCCAATTTTGTTTTTCTCTTATTCTTCCCACCATGATTTAGTATGACTGAATAACTTAATTGATTTATTTTTATACCATTTATTACTTTTACATGATCTTCCATTTTATTACATTATTTTCATACTTCCCAATGTAATTTAGTATGATTTTAGTTTTAATTTGGTTGATTATCTTTCATTTGGTTTTAAAATAAATTACTTTTTACCATCCTATTTTACCATCCTTTAGTTCTTTATACTTAGTCATTTTCTTTTTATTACACATTTTCCAACATGAAATAGTGTGTTGTACATTTTTGATTGATTATATTTTACCAAGTCTTTTTTCATATTTATTTTTAACCATGTATGTGTCCTACTTAATGATAGAAAAGAAACCACAACTCATATATTTCCTATAACATATATAACAATAGATAAATACATGTGCTAGAAAGAAATATATCCAAAGCATCTATAACCATAACCATAATGATAACACATATAATAAAATATCTAAAATAATCCATATATATCTCATGAGTTTTTGATATAAAAAATACAACCATATATAATACTCCAGATCTATGGCTAGGCCCCATCTTACCTATCTTGTGGCTTCACCAAACTGCCCATAAATACCCAAGTCTAAATCCTCTACATAAAACATTTTAAAGAGTCTATCTAAAATCTCAATCATGTGACCTACCCTTGTAGATGATATACCTAAGCTTGTAACTATGCTAATTGGCCTAGGGTTGCCAAATGTGTTGCTCTCTCTTGCTCTTATACATATGGCATATGGGTCAAGGTCACTATATGTGTCTCTCTCTCCTAAGCATTTACTTAAGTCATCTATGTCACTATATCTATACTTACATCTCTCTCCTTAGATATTGCCTACCATGCTCATATCTCTCCTACAACCACCCCTACTAGTGGTTGCATCCCCTCTCTATATGCTTGTAACTACCTCATGGCCTTTCTAGCTAGTCTAAACTAGCTCACCTAAGATTGGGTAAATGGTACCTTGGGATCCCTTAGTATGGTAAGGTCATATGACATCAATACCTCATATAGGACATCATAGAGTACTCCCCTCACTAGGGACCCCCATCTGATCTCCTCATCCTCTATCACAATTGTAAAGGGCAAAACCAGATAGATATTAGATCACTAATATATTTACAAATCTTTCTTTCTCTAGTATATCTCATATAAAAACTTAAGCAACCATATTTTTGTTACACATTTATGTGTTGGCCACTACTATCTCACCATCTACATGATCACTGAGTATGGTCTCCCCATCTATATGACTTCTATGAACCTATTTTATTGGTCACCTCCTAAAAATAAATCCTAAAAATTTCACTCATACCCATCTCAAGATATGCTTGAGTTGTCTCTCTATAGTCCAACTCTATCCTAGCTTGCCTGCTAGGTCATTTAAGACATCTATTATCTCCTATTCCTACTACCTCCATTAATGTCATGTTCTCAATGGTCACTACTCATCATGCTTCATAATTAGTAGTGGTACCTCTGGTGTTCCTTCCTCCACCCCAATCTCCTTTTGCTCTACTATCTATCATGCTCGACTAGTCCATGGTCTTTCACAATGTGGTCTAAGCATCAACCTCACCATTGGTGGCCCTAATCCTCCTATCCCCTACAACTCTCTCACATGACAAGCCCAACATGTAGGCACTACTATTAATGTCATTAGATGAGGCAATCCCATCTATCCTAGAACTCATACCACTAGATGTGGCTCTATATACTAGGTATAATGCCCTCTCACCTTTGTCTATGACAAAGTTGGTACAACTATGTCCCAACTAGGCTATGTAGTATTAATCTTCCCATATGGATGCCATACTATATCTAGTCATATAACTATCTATAGCACTAACATATGGGGCATGGACTATGTTATCTAGTCTTGTCTCCATCTTTTGACTTGAGGTGACCTATCATTAACCACATAGGGAAACCCCATTTATTGATACATGGGGAACCTCTCATAGATCAATATCATAAATAATATGATTATACCTATAAAAAATTTCCCTCTAGACATGACTCCATATATATCATGTACAAGCTATACCCAAATGATAGACCCTAGGTCATATAGCACCCTCTCCTCTAATATCACCTAACTCAAGGCTATCACAAAGAGTGGTACCTTGTCATCTAACTTGTGGCATAATACTCATGATATCATAAGTCCTATCACATCCTTTTAGATGTTTAGAACCTATTATGTATACACATCAAACATGCTCACCCTCTAGTTTGAGTATATCCTCTCCAATCCTATAGCCCATATAGTTAAGGCTCTCTTATCCTCATCACTATCAGGTATCCATGTGACCATAGGTGTCCCTACTATGGGAAATATTAAGATGGCATACATATCCTTCAAGGTGATGCCCACCTCTATAATATCCACTTCCACCTCTTACCTGAAGGTGTTAATCAATTATTTCTAGTATCCTAGGAACATGACTAATAGATCTAAGCTTAGGAGTATCCTACACATATTTGTTATTCTTCCTAGGCTTATAGATATCATTCTTATTATATCCTCTATTGACAAACACTCTAATATATTTGGTAGCCATGATGTATCCACAAAATTCCATAATCTTAGACACCCCTATAATAAGGAAACATCAAAATATTTATTAGATCCTCCATGTCATGTATGGTCAAAATACATTTCTAATAAAAAAACAAGCTGAAATTGCTTTAATTGAGTCATTTTTAATCAATTTCCCTTATTTTTAGCCTACTTAACCCTTTTATCCCTCAATCAATCATTTTGGTCTCTTTTAGCACTCTTTCAACCACTTACATGCATTTTCATAATATTTTGGTCTTTTGGTCAACACTAGTTTGACCAAAATTTCCTTATTTTTGACCTAGTTGACTTAAAAATCAAGGTCAACCCTCTTATTTTTATCCCATTAGTATTTCATTGTCATACTAGACTTTTTTGCTTAGTCAAAAAACTATATTAGGTCGGCAGTCCACAAAATGTACTAGGTTAACACATACATACTAGGTTGGCAATATGAATTTTGTTGTTTTTCAACCTACTGGGTTAATTATGTTAACCTAGTTGTTTTTCCCTATCAACCCCTTATATTTTGTGAAAAAGTGCATTTTGATAGTTATTCCTAAGCCCTTCAAACCCATTTCCCTAATTGGTTTTTCCTACCCTAGTATCTAATTTGGTTTTATTTTGACATCTAGAAATGCTTAAAATTACAAATTTATAAAAACACACTTAAATCACTAGAATATTCAAAAATAGGTTTAAGATTCTTAGTTTCCTATCTATAGTACACCTAGTACCACCTCTAGAGGTCCCTCTCACCTATCATGTCATCTTCTCACCATCCTAGCTTGTTTGGTCTTTTAGAGCTTTTTTTCTCTCCTTCAAAAGTCAAAAATAACAAATGACTTTAATTTTACCTTATTTCAAATCCCTTTTCAAAATCTAAATCTTTCAAATATTTTTTGGTAGATTCCTTGTTTTGCCTCTATCTTTGTTTTTACTCATCAATTTTTCTAACCACAAAATGTTCTAGAATGATGATGATGTAGAGAATTGTTTCCACTACCATATTCATATCTTTCAAAAATTATTATTTTTGGCTATTTTTGTACTAACTTTTATAGGTTTGCCTAGTGTTATTCACATTTGGATTCCTTTAATTTTCTTGTAGTTTGATTCTTTATCTACATCACTAAGTTTAGCAAAATTATGTGTTTTTAAATTCTTTCCTTTCATTTATTTTATTTATTTCTTACTACATTTTACTTAGAATTAGCATTGTGTTATCATGTTTTATTTCTTGAAGCACCATATTTTGTTGCACTCACATGACACATGATGATATTTGAGTGGGGAATATGTATAAACATAATATTTTCAAAATTTTATCGATTAATAACATTTTATATCTTGTAAAAACTCATTGAGTCTCAATATCTTTAAGGGCATGCCCTAAGGGGTGTATCAGGAAAGGGGTGGGCACACCATTGGTGTTTCACAAGATTATTTCCCCTTTTTCTACTTGTTATCTACACACTTATCTCCTAAACCCATTAACCCTAAGCTTTTTATTCTCTATTGTACCCATTGTAGGCATTTTCTATATTTTATCCTCCTTTTCCTCACCTAGATATCATTTTTTCAATCAGTTTAGCTAGGTTAACCCTATACAATTTCAAGATATTTTCACTTTGGAATTAGTTTAGCCTTTGTCTGACCTAGCTTAAGACCTAGTGAATTATTTTCTAAACTTATACTAGGTCAATTGGGTTGATTTGTCATTTAGTATTTTTAGAAGGGTCTAGGGTCAAATCCACCTATAAATACAAGTTCATTTCCATCATTTATTGAGAAGAATAAAAATAAAAATTAAGAGAAAATGAACATCTACTTATTAACCATTCTACTTGAGAAGTAAATCTTAGGGTTCCATACTTTCTTTTGAGATAACGATCTTGTCTTGTGGAGAAGTATTTTGGATGTATTGATAGGTTGTGTAGCCTAGAGCTTATTTGTCTTTGTCATCCTTACATACAACAACAACCTCTTTTGAATCACCTTGGCCAAGGGAGAGATTGAGGCTTAGTGGGTTTTCCTTCAAAGGTAAGTATTCGTAACTTTATTTATCTTTTGTAAGAGTAGATAGATATGCATTTGTACTTCTCTTCTATGCATTAGGATTCCATATACATTTATGTGAGTATATGTATTGTATGCATGCTTAGTTTTATTGTTTCTAACCCCAAATTTATGACATAAGCTTTGGTGAGCACTAGATTAGGTTTACTCTACTTATTATTAGTATAGGTGAAATATCAAAATTTAGGACCCCCTTAAGGTTATTGCGTGATTGTGTTATATTGAAGGCTTTATAACCCTCCTTATCATGGTGTATTATAATAAGAGATCCCATAATTAGGTCTAGTGGATCTCTATATTGGTCATGCTCTTGCTTAACAAATGTAACCCCAATCGGAAGTATATGGTATGATCTATCTTCTGCACATTAGGATTTATTTATAAACATGATGCATTTTTTATCACATACACTATCCTTCAACCTTCTATATATCCCACTCATCCCTCAGTAGAGCCTAGTTTATATCCCATTCCTAGTTTCTCTATAGATGAGTATATTCTTGTTTCCAATCCTATTGCTCCTTCAGTCGAGCCTTGTCTAGTCTCTCCACTAACCCCACCTTCTCTTAGTGATGGTTTTCTCCCTTTACCATAACTAGCTCCTTCACCAACCAAATGGGCTAATCAACCTTATTATGACATTCATAAAGTTGTCAGTCCCTGGAATAGAGACTATTCATTATACCAATCTTCTTTGGCTTTTATTTCCACTCCTTCTATAAGTACACCCACTAAGTCTATTCACAAGTGTATTTATTGCTTCCATGATAAAGATAACCATTCATTGACACATTGTCATCAATTATGACAATATATCAACACGTTGAATCTCACCACTCATCATCCCTCCAAAATGGTTATACCTCCCTCAAAAATATTACTATCTTCCTAAATATGGATAAGTATATTGTCTCTGGCACTAATGTGGTACACATCACATTGATCATTGCCCTATCCTTTAGCAACTTCTTAAGGATCACCTCCTAACCATTCCTACACTTAATACCATTCCTTACATAAGTTACTCTCACAATAAGGTTCCCCCTTATTCCCCTATAGCTCCAAAACCTATGGTCCCTTTTCCACCTACTATTTATCTACCCATGAATCCGTCACCCATGTACCTTCACTTATTCATGGATCCCTCTCTAATGAAGGCTCCTTCACCTATGGCCCTTTTCCATTAGTGACCCCTTCATCTCCTATAGAATCCACTCCCATAAATTTTCCTAAGCATCCCCTACATGATATCCCTCATTTTCACTATCCTTCAATCATTTCTATATTCTTTGTCGAGGAAATTTGATGTGAAGTATTTTATCAACTTTACGTAAAGGTCGATGAGACTTTGGTTATAGTTAGTATTAAACTTCATATAGAATTATATAATTTTATGGATAATATGTTTTGACAAATATATTAGTACTTATGAGAACATTCATGGTGTTCTTACATTTGTTTTCTCATTAGGATTGGACGTGTGCTCAAATTCTACATTTATCTACTTTATATCATTTGACATTATGTCAAATTCCTATCTATCTTACATAATGAATTTTGTTTCAAACTTCATGTTGATTATGATGACATTATTTCTCTTATATTATCTTATTAATTTATTTTCATAAATTATATATTTTTTCTTCTTGAGTTCATTTCTTATGGTTACCTTATTCTTTTTCATGATTTTTTCTATCTTATCTTTTTAAACATAGATCATTATTATTGTGACTTGGTTATACAAACCTTACTCCCTTTATTCATTCCTCATTTAAAATGTGATCAATTAGAAAAAAAAACTTTCTCATTAAAAACTCCTTTTATCAGTTCACTTTGGACCTCCCCTTATTCCCATTTATTCCCTTTCACAAACTAAGCATACATATGATTGAGACTTGAGATAACATGTTGGTTCATAGTTAAGCCTAAGTGATATAGTCAATCATTTCTATGGATACTTATCTTCCTTTATCCAAATCCTAAATATCATTCATGTTTATCACTCTATCTCTCATGATTGGTCATTCCTAGTCTGTATAGAGGAGGAATTATTAAAGACATAAAATAGTCAAAATCCAAATCATTTAATAGAAGGCAATAATCTAAAATGCAACATTCAAAAATTCTCAAAAAAATTCCAATCACACTAAAAGATGTGATTTTGAGCACATCTCCTTTCTATAATAAAATCTCAAACTCCATAGTTGGCATCATGATAGAGCTGAGGTCCACTAGGGTGTGTTAGTCCAATAAATTAGAAAAGGATATTAAAAAAATCATTTAGTACTACCTAATTTCTCATGAAAGTACCCAATATTCATAGTAGACTAACAACTCTATAAGAAGTCCTAAGGAATGGGGAACATGTTGTGGGAAGGTAGGTCCATTTTAATTTTTTTGGTCAAAACCTCTAATATGACTTGATCTTAGTACCACACTTATTTGCCTACACAACTTTGTACTTATAAAGAATAGGTATCCTATATATATATATATATATTGATGGTAACTAGTATCTTAGTGTCTTATCATGTCTGTAATATGCCTCATATCTCTTAAGTTCTTCTCATAAGATGCCTAAGTTATGACTCTTACATTCCATTTTCACTCCCTACAATCTTAACATTTTTCCTTGAGAAATATTGTTTTGTTCTATGATCACTCCCTTAAGGGATTCCATGTGTGAGTTGCATTTAAAGACCATGTATAGGACTTGTCCTTCCTCACAAATTACCAAAATTTTCACATTTACCATTCCAAACATCCCCTTTTACCATATTTTCACATTATTTTCCACCTCATTGGTGTTATCTTTTTGATTTGTAGTGTAAGACCATGGATAAGACCTAACTTCCTCACATAATATAAATAGGTCTTATGCAAAAATTACATGTGTCAAATATGAGATAAGATGTGATTTATTATGAGTTACACATCATTGACATGCTTCTGATCTTGATTTAGTATGTTTTATTCTTACTTCATTAATATTTCACTTTTATCTTCTCATTTTATTATTGCATGTAATAATCCCACCATTTTTATTAAGTTTTCATACTTCTCAACTTGAATTAGTATGATTAATTTAAGACCATTTTACTAATTTTGTTTATCTTTTATACTTCCCAACATGATTTAGTATGATTGATTGACTTAATTGATTTATTTTATACAATTATTCTTTCACATTCTTTCCATTTATTACATTATTTTCATACTTCCAAACATGATTTAGTGTGTTTTTCCTTTTTTTTATTTGGTGTCAATCTTTCTCATGGTTTCAAAAAAAAATCCCTCTTGTTTACCACTTTTTGGATTATTTTATTTAGTTATTTATTTGTTATTACACATTTTTCATCATGATATAGTGTGTAGTGTATTTGTTTTTTTATTAATTATACATTTCTAAGTATTTGTTGCCTATTTATTTTTAACCATGCATGTGTAAGACATAATGATAGAAAATAAAACATAAGACATATATTTCCTATAACATATACAAAAAAAATAAAATTACATGTGCTAGAAATAAATATATCCATACATACACAACCACAACCAAAATACAAACCATAAGATCAACATCCAATTGTCCAAACATAATATCTCTATATATACTATGTGTTTTAATATAAAGTACAAAAATACATCACTCCATATCTAAGGCTAGGCTCCATCATGCCTATCTTATGGCCTAGCCACACTACCCAAATTTGCCCTAGAGTGTCCCCTCTGAAGTGTACTATAAAGATAATGTTTGAGATCTCAATCCTACTACCTATCCCTATATGTTGGCCACTTGGGCATGTACCTATCCCAACTATATAGTGGTAGCCATATACATGACTCTCTCCTAAGCCAAGTCCTACCATGCCTATGCCTCTCCTAATCCCACCCTTGTTAGGGTTATGGCCCATATTGGCATGCCTATAGATGACTTATGGCCTCCCCTACTAGTCTAAACCAACTTGTTTGAGTTGGGGTAGATGGTACCATAAGATCATCCAACATGGTAAGGTTGTATGGTGTTAGCACCCCATCCAAAATATCATGGTGTGATCCCATCACCAAGGATCCCCATTTTACCTCATCCTCATCTAAAGGGTCTATAATATTTAAACCAAATATATATTAGATCATATATACATCTCAAAATATATCTATTTACAATCACATACAACTAGTATTCTATCTCAAAGATAGTTAAAAATTATAGGATTTATTACCTATCTCAGTGTCACCAATCATTGTCTCCATATCTATTCACCCACTAATATTGTATAGAATTTCTATAGCTATTATATATGTAGGATGATTTTTTTTTTAAATTTTTCACTCTTTTTGCACTAATCTCTACAAGTTCACATAAATGTTCCTCACATTGGACACCTTCACATCTCTTGCATTTCCTTTTTTATCTAAAACATTAAGGTAAGAAAAAGTACGTATTTTTCAATTTTTTCCTTTTCATTTATCTTATTTGATCTTTACTACACTTAATTTAGAATCAAAATTATGTCATCATGTTTTATTCTCAAAGCACCATATCTTATTGCACTTACATGACTTGTAATGAGATTTGAGTGTGGTATATATATACACATATTAATTTCAAATTTTCATTAATTAATGACAGTGTCTATCTTGTAGGAACCCATGAAATCTCAACATCTATGACTACATGCCTTAAAGGGTGCACTAAGAAAGGGGTAGGTAGACAATTGGTGCTTTTCAAGATTTTTATCCCTTTACCACTTGCTATCTACACACTTATCTCCTAAAAACCATTCCCCTAAGATTTTCCTTATCTTTTCCATAGTCCTATAGCCTTTTACCAACTTCATTAGCCCTTTTCCTAACCTAAAACCCCTTTTGATAGTTTACATGACTATGTCAACTATGTCAACCTTATACTCTTACTAAAAAAATTTATTTAGGGTCTAGGTCAGCTTGTGGCTGACCTCTTCTATAACCTAGTGAGTTTTTGTTAATAAAGATACTAGGTTGACTAGGTCAACCTTGTTATTTGAAATATTTTTAAGGGTTTAGGGTTATATCCACCTATATAAAAAAAATCCATTTATAAGAGAAGATAAGAGGAATTAAGATATATTATGCATCTACTTATCCACCATTCTACTTGAGGAGCAAGCTTAGAGTTTCATACTTTATTTGGAGATATGGATCTTGTCTTATGGAGAAGTCTTTTGAATGCATTGATAGGTTATGTAGCCTAGAGCTGATTTATCCTTGTCATCCTTACATACCACAACAACCTATTTCAAATCACCTTTGCCAAGGGAGAGATTGAAGATTGGTAGGTTCATCTTCCAAGGTAAGTATTCATAACTTTTTTCTTCATTTATAAGAGAAGACAGATATGCATTTGTAATTATCTTCCATGCATTAGGATTTGGTATACATTTATGTGATTATATGTCTTCTATGCATATTTATTTTTAATGTTTATTACCTCCACTTTGTGCCACAAGCTTTGGTGAACACTAGCTTAGATTTTTCTTTACTTATTATTAGTATAGTGAATATGAAAACATAGGAATTAGTTAGGGTTATTGCATGATTTTTCTTAGATGGAGACTTTGGAACCCTTCCTAGCAATATTATTTTGGTAATAAATTCCATAATTTGGTCTAATGGATCTATATTGGTTCTATTCTTAATTATCTAATGTATCCTTAATTAGAAGTGTAAGTATGATCTATCTTCTCCAAGCTAGGATTGATTTGTAGATTTGATGCATTTCTCATTGAATATACATAACACCCATATAAATTACTCCATGTTAGTAGGGGTAGGTAGCATGGTATTTTAAATAACCAACATATAGATAAGAATATGTAGTCACTGGAGATACTTTACTAGAATGCCTCTCACAAACAAATTTGAGTAGCTTAAAAAATTGTATATCCTTGTGTAGACACTTAATTTCAACCACTTTTGTGCATAAACCAAGATTCATATCAATTTATAAAAACCAATGCAGTTTACACTTAGAAATCACTTAATTTGTCTAAATTCATCTATGTAAGGGATTTAATTTTTGAAAAACATGGTGAATCTTGCTTATTTAGAGTATTATCGTGTACGAACTAATAACCTAGTTTGGTTTCAACCCTAATCAAGTTGTGACCTAAAAAATTGACATTCTTGTCCTATCAAACTATTAATTTAAAAAATTTAAAATAATTATCAAAATCCAAAAAGTACTAAGCAAGGTTAATTAAAAATAAAATCTCAATTAACTTGTCTAAATCAAAATTTTAAGTTGAATTCATGAATTTTATTCATATAAAAAGGACTTTTTAGCCAAATATGAAGTCAAAGTTAATGGATCTAATAAAGTGATTTATTAGTTAATAATATTCCAAAAAGGTGAGTCATAACCTCACAAATATCTAAAGTGAGTTATCATGGCTCATAAATATCTAAAAATGAGTTGTCAAGACTTTATGAGTGCTTTGACCCAATCTAGGGTTAACCTAACCCAATCTAGGGTTAACCTGACTCAACCTAGGTTATTTTAGACTCAACCAAAGTTAGAACTAAACCTAATTTCCTTAGGGTTATATTTTTATTTGATACTTATAAATACAAGTGCCCTCACGCTACCCAAACAAACTTTAATGTGTAAGGTTATTCTACATGAATGCCTTTAAATGGCCATGAAAGTAGTGTTATAATGCCAATTTGATACCAAGCTTGACACCGAACTAATCCAAGCTAATCAAAGCCACATGTGGCCATTGGATAAGTGCTACCAACATGTAGAATCATTTATCAAAGTCTCTACTGTCATATATTGAGTAAGAAAATATACTATGCCAACAAGTGGACATCAATTTTGACAAGGGAGGTAAAGGTTTCATGTGTTTTTATATCTATTTTATGGGGTTTCCCATTATTCTATGCTCCCTTAGTTATTAGGTAAGAGTGTTTAGTTTTTTTTCATTTTTATACATGGATTTTTACTTGATTCGCCAACAAGAAACTAATCAACATTTATGTGTTCTTCAAACTCTTAAGAAACATAATGTCAAGACTAGTGGGACCATGCATTCTGTATAGCCAAGATGAATGATATGAAACCTTTATAATTACCAAAAATAGAATTTAAATATTCAATTTTAGAATTTTATGCTTTAAAATCCTATTATATTCTTCTTATAATCAATAACTTCAGCCTATGTAATGGTGACTTCACCATTTTTGTCCCCTATTTGCAATATTTTATTTTGAAATAATAATTTTGCATTAGTGAACTCACCAAGTGTAATGATAACATCAAAAAAATCAAATGGAGACATCAACCTTGATATTTAGAGACATCATTTAATATACCTAGGGAGGGGTAGATTAGTAACATAAATAGTAACATAATGAATAGTTAAGAATAGTAGTTTAATTCCACATGCATAAGAATCAAGAGTTAGGTAGATTAGAGTAGTATAAATATAAGGTCATAATATATTTTAATGCATCCAATCATTAAAGTAAATACAATTAAATTAGAGTGTTATTATGTTAATGAGGTGGCCCCCTTGAAATGGCAAGTGATTATGGAGTTATTCCTTCCCACCAAAAAGGAATATTATATTTATATATCAATATATTTAGTATTTTAGTTATATGAGTGTAAAGGTTCTTAATATCTGGTATCAAATCTCTTTCTAGGGCCATTTCTACATATATTTTTTTATAAGAGGTTGTGAAAGTAGGTTGAGATATATGTTTTGAATGGGAGATTATAATTGTAAAAGTGCAAGTTTTGTGGTATTGTGAAATTAGTTGGATCTATCATTTAATTAAAATTTGAAAGTGTAGATTTACATTTTTTACCCTCAAAATCCTAACTATTCTTCTACATGTTTTTAGAAAATGTGAAATAATTACACTAAAATATTTTTTATTTTTGTGCACCTCATTTCCAAATTTATAGAAAATTTTGAAGTTTTGAATTTCATTAAGTATTGCAGATGTTATCACATTTTTACTAACTGCTATGTGTAAAAAAATGGAGATTTCAATTTTATCTAGATAAATGCATCAATTAAGCAATGATATAGATAAATTCAGGAGTAATATGCATGTTAATTTAGATATATTTAAGATTCAACCTAATATACTAACACAATATGATAAGGAAATTAATGCATGGATGGATTGGGAGAATAACTATAATGAATGGTATTGTGTTATATCTGAATTTCACCTTATTTTTTATAACCTTAGAATCCATGGATTAATATGGTTAGAATCTCATTATTATTGATTTTATTTGAGCTTTATGGCATATAATAGCTATGGGATAGTGATATGCTGATTTATTTATATAATGTGACAATTTTACTTTCTTGTTATTTACATTATGGATGTATATTTGTTAGTTTTGCATCATTAATTGATATATATGATGACTTAGACTAACTACCTACTTGTTATGATGTGGATGTAGGATTGATCCATCCCTTAGAGCATGATGGAGGGAGAGTATCATTAGATAGCATGCATTATATGTGATTATTTAGGGATGATAGAAGAACTACTAGTGGCCCAAACTCACACACTATAATAGAATAACTTGTTAACTCATTTGTTTAATATGGTTATCTAGTTGTTATGGTTTTGAGTACTCAAGTATTTTTTTGGTGATAATATTTTAGTTTATGCATTTAAATGATTTATTTCATTATTCTATAGTTTAGAATTAGATTTGAAAGATAATTTTTGTAGGATTATTGTGTTAGTGAGATGTTATTACTTAGCAAACTAGTAATCCATATGATTTAGTGCATAAATTTAAAGATAGTTAAAGACATTAAAACTATTCTATATATTATATTCAACAAATAAATTCATAAATATAAAAACATAGTGTTTAGAATGAAGTTTTAGAAATTATTGTTATGTTGATATTTAATGTATTATCTAGTTTGGTCAAAATTGGTAATGACCTAGGCAATCCTAATTTTAAACTCATAACATAGACTTTTAATAAGTTGATATGATAATTCACTCTACAGACTATCCTAATTAATGTTAGAATTTTTAGATAATAAACCTATTTATAAATGGACTTACAAGGTATTAGTTATCATTGGCATTATTAATGATTGGCATAATTATTTAGTTTATGCATGAAGTCAACTTTCAAAGAAAATTGGTTTGGTTTATGGAATTGATTATTAAATTAGAAGATTCAATGGAAAAGGGGTTCTTGTAACCTAAATTGGACTTGAGCAATCATTTTTTATCTAAATATTTTGATTAAAATTGGGAATGCATATTAATGATGGCATTTAACTATAACTTAGGAGTTCAGTTACTTCGAACTTGACATGTATTACTCTATTTAAGCAATATTGTTTGTCATTGATTAAGGGAGGAGAATGGCATGCAAGAGGATTATGGTAGTAGAGTAAGAGAAGAAAAGGTTTTAAGAAGCAAGTTATAGAAGTTTATAGGATTGGTGAATAGAGATAGAATAAGTAGGCAAAATTGAGAGAGGTTTACAAAGCAAGGAAGAGCAAGGTAAATTATTTCCTCAAGTAAATACCATACAAAGGTTGGTTCTATAATTTTAATTTTAAGTGTAATGTTTATTAAAAATAAAAATGGGTTTAAATTTTATATGGTTAGATAATTAAAATAAATGAGTTTGATTGGAGGGCTCTATGGACAGCTCAGCGATCCACAGACCCCTATACCCAAACTCGATAAACCCAAAATATAGACCAATACCATAGGTCTCTACCTTATTATAAGCATAGTCATGATTTTTGGAAACCCAATTCAATTTAAAAAATCTTTGAATGGAATGTGTGGTATTTTCTTGGACAAACTTTAGGGTTTTGATTATAAAATAATGGATTTTATATTAACCATTTCGCTACCCTAGGAATAAAAGGGATTATGCTCATCCTCAATTACAATTTTGTGTTAGAAAATTAGAAACCTATTTTTATTTTGTTAAATTTGGTAATACTGGTATATCCCTTTTGATTGTTTAAAAATAGTTTAATAGGCATATATATATATATATATATAATATCTAAACCAAATGAGTCAAAATTCCCAATTATAAATGTAATTATGCATGTATGTGTGTGTGTATAAGTGTGAATGTTTATTCAATAACTGTACTCTTGATCTAAGTCTTTTTATTGTGGTCTTCTACAGTCGATAAGCCAAGTAGTGGTTGAGTATAATTTTTTTTGGATATTTATTTTTTTGAGGGAGTTTGATGTATTGGATGGAATATTAAAGCCTTAGTCAAAATCTTGGATCCCAAATTAAATGATCTATTACATACTAGTATTTTGTTTTGAGTTTAGTAATCTATATTATATATAAATATAGAGTTTATAATTGATTATATATAAGTTATTAAATGATTTATTATATACTAGTATTCTATTTTGAATTTAGTAAGCTATATCATATATGAATATAGACTATGAAATTGATTGTTTATAATTTATATGGACTATACACTTGATTTGTTATAATATATGTATATGAACTAAGTATTGAGAATAGTATACCTTTGTTTGGTTAATGATTTATGAATAAAGATAATTTGAACAATATTTATAAACTTGAATTTTATTAAAAGTATATTAATTTTTCACTAGTATCTAAGAGAATAGTTTGTAAATAGTTAAAAAACTCAATATGATGATCGTGTTTACTACCCTACTAGCTTGTTTGGGAAAGAATTATTATGCAGTGAGGTCTAAAAGTAATTAAAAAGGATTTGAAATATACTTATTATTTTGTTTCATTTGGAAAAATAGTATTGCTTGGCTGTGTACATAATTTTGATTTATTATAAATTGAAAATATAAAATAGTGGCCTAAGTGTTAATGCATTTGTAAAAGATTGGAAGGAGATCCTAGTGTGATAGTAATTTTGTATTACATTTGAGTATGGAGTTTACATTTTTAAATTATGTTTAAAGATTGATATTTTGAAAAACCATATATCTGTGTGTGTGTGTGTGTGTGTGTGTGTGTGTGTAAAGAATTTATATATATGTATATATCTCAAGATGTATGTATGGGAATACTTTATATCTAATTGAGGTAAACTCAATTTTGTAGTATGATTGTAAATGTATGAATGTCTATGAAAAAATTTAAAACAAAATAATAAATTAATTGATTTGGTCTATTGTTTAACTTATTAAAGGTAGATTATTATTTTGGCATACTTGATATAATATTTGGTGAAGAATAATATAAACTTGGTTGTGACTAGGATCAAAAATAGTTATTTGTTTAAGTAGTATGTTACCTATGATAATTGAGTAATTATGGTCCTTGTGTGGAGCATACGTAGATGGTATGATCCTGTATGGACTATATTTTATTATATTTGTTATATATGTAATAATAGAATGTTATTAGATTCATTATATGCATTCGACAGATAAAATGTATGATAAATACTATTTATATACATAACATGTACTAATAAGAATAATTTGATAGAACCTTTAGGTTAATAGATTGCTATATGTATATCCTACATTGATGATGCTAAGTAGGTTGTGAGATAGACTTCACTAGCCTAGATAGCACCACCAATGTTGAATACAAATAATTCAATCAAGTGGTGTGTATGAAATTGTTAGATCCATGTGATCATATATTATTTAAAAAATTTGGCCAAAGTAATGTTAGATAGACATTATCATTAAATATGTTTGGTTCACATGTTGTGTGATATCATGTTAGAAATATATTTTCATTATGGTACACATCATGTAGTACAAATATTACAACACATGGGGTACTATCTCATCTCTCTGGATTCTTGCACCATCATCATATAATTATCCATGAAAAGAGGGACATTATTAGATAAGAGATTGTGTAGGGGATTGATGGTTTATGGTTGGTGTGGAAAAGTGCTCATATGATGCTCAACCTCCCCACTATAGTACTTACCTAGAGACTACACTTAAGATTATTAGAGATATATGAGTTGGTTAGACTTGAGCTCTAGAGATTTTGGTATCTATTTATTGTATTAAGGCTAAAATCCTAATGGAAATGTAATTATATTATTTTGTTATACTTGAACATCAGTAGATGTATTATTATATCAATTTTGGTTGGGTTTTAATGTATTTAATTTCCTTATAGTTATGATATGTTATGTTGCATATAGTTTTAGAATTTGGAGCTATTAATAATCTATGTTGGTTGTAATTTAATGTTATTGGCTAAGTTGTTAAGAATCATTATGGAATGAATGAATGTTAAGTATTTTTTTTTAAAAATAAATTTATTACATTATTATAGGTATAACTTGAGGGTTTGTAACATGTGGTATTAGAACTTAGGATAGAACTCTAAGACTTAATGACTCTACTAACATTTTCATATTCTTCTATTTAATGATAAAAAATAATGATGCAAATTAGAGAATTAGTTCAAGGTCCTTTGAATGTCAATGATAATAACCCTCTAAATGATCCTAATCTAATTGTCATTGAGCATTCAACAAAGTTTGATCAAATTCTCATAGATATGAATGATACCAAGGATTGAATCATAGCCTTAGAACAAGAAGTTCATAGCCAAGGAAAGGAAGAACATCAAGAAGAACCTATTGATCACCCTACTAAGTAGGAAAATTAGCAGGATGTGAGAGCTCAAGTAGTTACATAGTTATATAAG
Organism: Torreya grandis; assembly: GCA_037957365.1. Classification (NCBI taxonomy): domain Eukaryota; kingdom Viridiplantae; phylum Streptophyta; class Pinopsida; order Cupressales; family Taxaceae; genus Torreya; species Torreya grandis. The sequence continues at coordinate 1,979,835 of JARHVA010000699.1, read as the reverse complement.
GAAAAGAAAAAAGTGATTCCACCTAAGTTAGATGGAAATATTATAGGTGATGGATCTGAATCATGGTTGACATAGATTTATAAGTATTTTGATATTTTAAACTACTCCAAATTCATCAAAGTAGTTTTGGGAGCTTACCAATTGGATGGTGAGGTAACTACTTGGTGGGCTAAAAAGATGATGGAAATGAAAGTTAACTCAACCACCACAAATTGGAAGTAGTTTATGACATTATTCAGGTCATGGTGGCTTATTCATCTTTATTTTGATCAAAATCTTATATATTTTTAAAATATAAAGAAGGGAGATTTATCAGTGAATGAGTACTAGTAGTAGTTCACCAGACTTTTGACATATGTACCTCAATACCAAGTTAATGAGAGGTTCAAAATTAAGAAGTTTATCATGGGATTAAAAGCATATATTTGTTGTGAGGTATATTTCCATTGACCTTCTACCATGGACAAAGTCTTCAAGAAGGTGGTGAAGTAGGAGCACAAGTTGAAGTCTCTTACATAGGTCAGGGAAAAGTTCAAGAAACAATTTGGAAGTTCTAAGCCAAATTTTAAGAAAAATAAATGGAATCAAAAGAGATGAGACTCCAAGGGATAGTTCAAGAACTATAATTCCAAATTCAATAGTGGAACTAAAAATAAGAAACTAGGTAATGGTTCTAAAGGTAATTTCAAGGGAAACCCATAGACTAACAAGAAAGGTCCACTTGGAGATTGTTTCAATTATGGAGGAGACCATTATAATTTTGAATGAAATCATGACAAGTCAAATAAAAAAGGTCTTAATCCTCAATAGGGAAATTTTAAATAGTGTATTCATGAAACAATTGACAATAAGTAAGACAAATTTTAGGCATCACCTATGGAACTGTCAAATATTCTGTTTAAACATCTAGTTTCTATTTTGATAAATATAAGGGATACTAAATATTTTCTATCTTGTAAAATGCTTAGAAAGTTTATTATAAAAGTTGTATATATGGGAAATTCATGGCTATTATAGTATGTGAATGACTCAACAGTCATAGTTGACAAGTATCTAGTATAAGCAAAGATTGAGTTACTCGAATTTACAACTATAGTGTATATATATGGAGCACCACTAGGGTTATATAATGTGATCCTAGGATTCAACTAGATTGATAAACACAAGGACAAGATTGAATGACACTTAAATAAGGTTGAGTTTCTTGATGATCTTAAAAATTAGACACAATTTCAATAAGAAAAAGGAGAGTTGAGGCTTAGGCAAATTTTTATAATGCAACTCAAGAGGGCTCAAGGAAAAGGGTGCTAAGAATTTATCATCAAGATAAATGAAATGGAAGAAATTAAGGAACCATATCTTGAAGATTATCCATTTATTAGATATTTTCACAATGTGTTTCTAGAAGAATTACAATGTTTACCTCCTAAATGTGAGTTTGATTTCTCTATCGACATCATACCTAGATTGAAACCACAAAATAAGGTATCATATAGAATGATAACCACTGTGTTAGTTGAATTGAAGGCTCAAATATAATATTTTTTATTTAAGTGGTTAATTAGGCCTAGTGTGTCACCATGGGATGTACCAGTTATTTTTTTGAAAAAGAAAGATGGTTTTTGTTAACTCTGCATTGATATAGAATGTTAAATAAGGAAATTATTAAAAATATGTATCTAATACCTCATATAGATTACATTTTTTATCAAATTTAGGGAGAAATGATATTCTCTAAGATATATCTTAGAATAGGATACCATCAATAGAGGATTTGAGATGAGGATATTCTAAGAATAGCTTTCAAAACTCATTATGGGCATTATGAGTTCATGGTGTTACCCTTTGGGTTGAATAATGTACCAAAAACATTCATGAATCTCATGAACAATGTGTTAAAAGATTATTTATATCATTTTGTTTTAGTTTTTATGTATGGCATTATTATATATTCTAATAATGAAGAGGAACACCTACAACATCTGGAACTAGTTCTATAATGGTTGTAGAAGCATAAGTTATATGGTAAGTTGTGTAAGTGCACATTTTTCCAAGAGAGAGTGCAATATTTAAGGCATATTATTTTTATACATGGTATTTATATAGATATAGCTAAGATAAGAGCCATTATAGTGTGCTTTATGGTGATAAATGTCCATGAGGTAAGGAGTTTTATGGTATTAATAGGATACTATAGGAAGTTCATTCTAAATTTTTTCAAGATAGCTAATCTAATTACCTCTTTTTAAAGGAAGAACCAAAGGTTTATCTGGTTAGATAAGTGTGAAATAGCTTTTTAGGAATTGAAAATAATACTTCAACACCAATGTTAAGAGTTCTTAATCCCAATGGTCAAATTTCAATGATCATAAATGCATCAAGAGAGGGACTAGAAGGATTCCTTATATAGGACAAAGTAATAGTGGATTTTCAATCAAGGAACCTAAATACTTAAGAGGTGAATTATGCCTATCATGATCTTGAAATTGCATCAATTATTCATTTTTTGCATGTTTGGTGACATTATTTGTTGGGAAAACCATTTGAGCTCAACACTGATAACTTGGGACTAAATAGATTTTCACCTAGCCAAATTTGAATGCTCATAAGAGATGTTGGTTAGATTTTCCTTTAGACTATGACTTTGATATCAATTATATCAAAGGTAAATATAAAAGAGTAGTTAATGCTTTGAGTTATATAAAGTACATAGTAGTTATAACTAATATCAAAAGTACTTTCAGGGATCATGTGGTTGATTTATCACTAGGAGATGAATTCTATGACTAAGTCAAAAAATCATTCTCTGGGAATGCTTAATATCCTCGATATAAAGGATTTAGTTTTTAGAGTGATAGCCTTCTAAATTTTAACAAAAGGATGTATGTGTGAAATCAAGAGAATTTATGGTAGTAAAGTGTTAAAATATTTACAAAATGCCCCATATTCAGGACATCTAAGAGTAACCAATCTCATGGCATAACTTAAACCTCTTTATTTTTGGAAGGGAATCAAGAAATATGTGACATATTTTATGTCACATTGTCTTAAATGTTAGTGAGTGAAAAATAAACATGTGTACCTAGTTAGATTATTATATCTAGATGATATACTAGAATGTAAGTGGTAGGTGATCAATATGGACTTTGTCCAAGTTTTACCAATGTAATGGAGAAAGCATGATATGATCTTGGTAGTTGTTGACAAACTAACCAAGGTGTCTCATTTCATACCAGGCAATTTGATAGATGATGCACCTACCCTTGTAAAGAGGTTCATAAAGAAATTATATATAAGTTACATGTATTCCCAAAGAAGATCATTTTAGATCATGATCCAAATATGACTTCTAGGTTTTGGATAACTTTGAACTAGCCTTAGGTAGGCAACTAAATTTCAACACTATATATCACCTAGAAATTGATGGTCAAATTGAGTGAGTTAGTCAAGTGTTAGAGGATATTCTTAGTATGTATTACATGGATCACAAATATAAATGGGAAGATTATCTTCTATTGGTTGATTTTGTATACAACTCATACCAGTTAGATTTGAATATGGCACCATTTGAGGCACTATACATAATACCAATTATTTATAATAGATTATAGGATAGGGTAGTCTTTGGGCCTAAGATGCTTTTAAAAATGGAAGATCAAGTTAGATTAATCAATGCAAGATTAGCTAAGGCTAATGATAGACAAAAGAGTTATGTTTATCTAAAGAGGATGGATGGGTGGTTTATGTTGGTGATAAAGTGTTCCTATGGATTAAACCATAGAAGAGATGGATTAAATTTAGGAAGTCAACAAAACTATCACCAAGATATGTGGGACCCTTATAATTGTTAGAAGTGGTCAATCTTGTAGTGTATAGACTTCCATTTCCATCAGCCTTAGATTTGTTACATAATTTTTTCCATGTATATTATCTTAAAAAGTATATATTTGATCCTTTACATGTTTTGGATTGGAGTTTTTTACAGGTTCTAGATCTTGGGGTGGTCATGGTAGAACTAATTAGAGTAATTAACACTCATAAACTTCATTTGTGTAATAGAGAGGTGTCATAGTGTAATGTCTTATGGGACCAATACTCTGAGGATAGTGCTACTTGGGAGGACTATGATGAGTTCTTTACGCTCTTTCTACATTCATTTCATGATTTGATACTTGATACTATGTTTTTAATTTTGTTAAACTATTTTGATATTTAGAACTATTGTTTAAATAAGTGTCATCACGATGATGACCAATTTTAGAGGGAAAGGATGTTACATCTTGATTTCACCCTATGTTTTATAACCTTATAATCCATGAATTAATATGGTTAACATCTAATTATTATTGATTTTATTTGAGATTTATGACATATACTAGTTATGGGACACTAATATTGTAATCTGTTTACATGATGTGACACTTTACTTTCTTATTTTGTACATTATGGATGTATATTTGTTATTTTTGTATCATTAGTTGATATATATGATGACTCAAACTAACTATCTACTTGTTCTAAGTGGATATAGGATTTATCCTTCCCTTAGAGCATGATAGAGGGAAATAATCTTAAAAGAGGATGGATTAGATGGGATGATTGGGGGATGATAGAGTAACTACAAGTGACCCAAACTCATACACCATAGTAGAATAACTTGTTAACTCTTTTGTTTAATTTGGTTAGATAGTTGGTACTATTTTGAGTGCTTAAGTGTTTATGCATTAATCATATTTTAATTTATTCATTTAAATGAGTGATTTCATTATTCTATAGTTTTTAGTTAGATCCAAATGATAATTTATTTATGATTGTTATGATTTTTGTGTTTGTGAGATGTTATTACTTAGAAAACTAGTAATTTATATGATAAAACATCTTTTTAAAAAATGTTAAAGACATTTAAACTAGTCTATATAGTAGATTTGGCAAAAAAATCATAAATATAACATCATAATGTTTGGAATGAAGTTTTGGAAAATATTATTATGTTAACATTTAGCATATTATCTAGTTTGGTCAAAACTAGTAATGACTTAGGCAATCCTCATTTTAAACTCATAACATAGACTTTTGGTATGTTTATATGCTAATTCCCTATGTGGACTATCCTAGCTAATGTTATAATGTTTAGATAATAAGCATATTTCTAAATTGACTTACAAAGTATTAGTTATCATTGATATTATTAATCATTGACATTATTTATTTTATGCATGAAGTCAACTTTCAAAGCAAATTGGTTTGGTTTATGAAATTGATTATTTAATTAGAATATTTGATGGAAAAGGGGTTTTTATAACCTAAATTAGACTCTAGAAGTCATTTTTTTACTTGAGATTTTGATTTAAATTGGGATTTCATGTTAATTATGGCATTTAACTGTAACTTAGGAGTTTTGTTACTTCAAACTCGACATGCACTACTCTATTTAAGAAATATTCCCCACCATTGATTGAGGGATGAAAATTGAAAGTAAGAGGGTTGTGGAAGTAGAGTAGGAGAAGAATTTTTTTTAAGAAGCAAGTTCTATAATTTTGGAGGATTGATGAATGGAAATAGAAGAAACAGGTAGAATTGAGAGAAGTTTATGAAGCAAGGAAGAGCAAGGTGAATTCTTTCCTCAAGAAAATTTCATACAAAGGTTGGTTCCATAATTATATTTTTTAGTGTAATTTTTATTGAAAATAGAAATGGGTTTACATTTTTTATGATTTGATAATAAAAGGAAAAAGGTTTGAGTGGAGGGCTATGTGGATGGCTCAGCCATCTATGGACCCCTACAACCAAACCCAATAAACCCAAAATATAGATCAATATTGTAGGTCTCTAATTTGTTAAAAGTATGGTCATGTGTTTTGGAAACCCAATTCAATTTAAAAACTCTTTGAATAGAATGTGTGGTATTTTGGTGGAGATAATTTAGGGATTTGATGATAAAATAATGGTTTTTTTATTAAACATTGATCTACCCTAGGAATAAAATGGATTACACTCAGCCTCAATTAAAATTCTATGTTAGAAAATTAGAAATATATTTTTATTATGGTAAATTTGATAATAATCATATATCCCAATTGACTATGTAAAAATAGTTTAATAGGGGTGTGTGTGTGTGTGTGTGTAGAGAGAGAGAGAGAGAGAGAGAGAGAGAGAGAGAGAGAGAGAGAGAGAGAGAGAGAGAGAGAGAGAGAGAGAGAGAGAGAGAATGTATATTCAATAATTGTACTATTGATCTGAGTCTTTTTAGTATGGTCTTCTAAAATCAATAAGTCGAGTAGTGGTTGAGTATAAATTTTTTGGGATATCTATTTTTTTGAGGGAGTTTTATGTATTGGATGGAATCTTAAAGTATTAATCATAATTTTGGATCCCAGATTAAGTGATATGTTACATACTAGTATTTTGTTTTGAATTTAGTAAGCTATATTTTATATAAATATAGACTATGAAATTGATTGTTTATAATTTATTAAATGATCTATTACATACTAGTATTCTATTTTAAATTCAGTAAGATATATTGTATATAAATATAAACTATGCAATTGATTATTTATAAGTTATATGGACTGTTCACTTCATTTTTAATAAGATTTGTATACAGACTCATTTGTTTGGTTAATGATTTCCAAACAAAGATCATTTGAACATTATTTATAAACTTGAGTTTTATTAAAAAGATATTAATTTTTTTAGTAGTATCTAAGAGCATAGTTTGTAAATAGTTCAAAAACTTGGTTTGATGACTATGTGTTTATTACCTTGCTAGGTTGGTTGGGAAATAATTATTATGCACTAAGATCTAAAAGTAATTAAAAATTTAAAAGGATTTGAAATATAATTCTAGTTTTATTTCATTTGGAAAACTAGTATATCTTAGTTGTGTACATAATCTTGATCTAGTATAAATTTAAAATGTAAAACAGTGGCCTAAGTGTTTATACATTTGTAAAATATTAGAAGGAGATCTTAGTGTAATAGTAATTCTAGATTATATTTGAGTATGGAGTTTACCTTTTTAAATTATGTTTAAATTTTAATATTTTTACACCCCCCACACACATATCTATGATTTGTCAAAAGACTAATCTTTAAACATACTTTATGTTAGGGTGTGGAGCTAAAAACTTCACCAAGGAGCATAGTTTATCAGGTTTGGGTCTACACAGACACCGGCGTCGGTCAGGAGCGACTGACGTCGGTCACAAGTAGTTGCAGAGACACTGACGTCGGTAGAGGGTCGGTCGACGGCGGTCACAGACAAGTAGCAGGAACCGACGTCGGTTACCTGCGTGTCTAGAGAGCTATTTCCATGGATAGAAGCGAGTGTTTGCATGATAAGTTTGAGTTGTAGACTCAAGCTCGCATCTCTATTATTGGCATTACTATTTTTAGAGCCCTTGTTCAAGTGGCTTAACTGCTTGTTGGGTGTACATGCTCATGTCTCCTAATTCTATAAGAAGAATTAGATCTTCTTAGCTTTGCAGTAGTTATTTGTTGTAGAGAGTGAATTATTGTAATTCATTGTGTGAGAAGAACAGTACAGAATTGAATCAATCTAGGCTTGTTGGAGTTGATTGTTCTTGAGAGAGAGAGCTCTTGAGGAATAGAGATCTATTGAGAGATCTATACATCTAGGAGAGGTGTGGAAGAAAGAAGCTTTCTTCAATTGTATTCCTTTTGTAAAGAGTTTGTTAATACAAGTTTTTAGGGTGTTTTCTTGTATCTCTTGTTCTTACTATTATCATTCTAATTACTTATCAATCTGATTTAATTTCACATTTATTGCTGTCACAATTGTAATCTATTATTGGATTGATCCCCCAACAAGTGGTATCAGAGCCTTGGTTACAGGTTCAGAGCTTGATAAGTGGTATCAAAGCTCAAGTTCACTAACAGGTGGTTCAGATCTATGTAGTGTGTATTGATTATAGGTTCTCACAGGAGTTTTTGTAGGGATTTCTATTTGAGTGGGAGAAGTAATGGCAGATGAATGTAAATTGAGAATGGAAAATTTTAATGGCAAAAATTACCAACACTGGAGAATGCAGATAGAGGACTATCTGTATCAGAAAGATCTCTACTTACCGTTAGGAGGTATTGCAAAGAAGCCCAAAGACATGGAGGATGAATAATGGGAATTTCTTGATAGAAAGGCTCTGGGTTCTATAAGACTGAGTCTAGCATCCACTGTGATATCCAATTTATCACAGGCAAAGTCTACGGTAGAGTTGATGACTACGTTAGCAAATTTGTATGAAAAACCCTCAGCTTCTAATAAGGTATATCTTATGAAGCAGTTATTTAATTTGCATATGAATGAAGGTGGATCTGTTTCTAATCATCTAAATGATTTCAATGGAATTGTGAATCAATTAAGTTTAGTGAATATAGTGTTTGATGATGAGATAAAAGCTCTTTTAATATTATGTTCTTTGCCTGAAAGCTGGCATGGCTTAGTAATGGCAGTAAGTAATACTGCATCTGCATCAAATATTTTGAAGGTAGAGGATGTTGTGAGTGTTATCTTGAATGAGGAAATACGTAGGAAAAGCATAGAAGAGACATCTGGGAATGCTTTAAGTTTTGAGAGCAGGGGAAGGCAGAAAGAGAAGAGCAAGAAAGGCAGATCAAGATCCAAGTCAAAGGGGAAAGGCAGATCCAAATCCAACAATGGTAGAAGGCCACAATGCTGGAATTGTGGAAAGATGGGGCACATAAGCAGAGATTGTTGGTCAAAGCCTAATGAGGACAACCAGCATGAAGGAAAGGAAGAAGCCAAGATTGCAGGTATTGCACAGGATGCTTTAATTTTCTCTCTGCATAATAATATAGAATCTTGGGTATTAGATTTTGGTGCATCTTTTCATGCTACTCCTAACAGGGAATATTTCAGTGACTATATCCATGGAGATTTTGGAATAGTGTATCTAGGGGATGATGAGCCCTGTAAAATAATTGGCAAAGGTAAAGTGCAGTTGAAGATGTAGAATATCAACACATGGGTGTTGAGAGATGTGATGCATGTTCCTAGCTTGAAGAGAAATCTGATTTCTACAAGAAAGTTAGGGGATGAGGGTTGTACAGTAAATCTCACAGCAGAATCTTGGAAGGTGACCAAGGGTGCACTTGTTATGGCCAGAGGTAAGAGAGAAGGTACTCTCTATTTGTGTAATTGTGTTACTAACAAATGTCCTTCTGTATTATCTACTTCAGATGTGGATGCTAAATTGTGGCACTCAAGGCTTGGCCACATGAGTGAGAAGGGGATGTCAATTCTTAAGTCTAAAGGTATGCTTTCAGATTTAAAAGGCATAGATCTAGAGTTTTGTGAACACTATGTATTTGGAAAATAGAAAAGGGTTAGTTTTCTCAAAACTGGGTCTACTAAGAAGAGGCACAAGTTGGAGCTTGTTCACACAGACGTGTGGGGACCGGCTCAAGTTACTTCCATTGGAGGATCACAGTACTATGTATCTTTCATAGATGATGCCACAAGGAAGGTATGGATCTATTGTATTAGAAGAAAATATGATGTATTTGATACTTTTAAAGTTTGGAAAGCTATGGTTGAGAATGAAATAGGTAAAAGATTAAAGTCCCTGAGATCAGACAATGGTGGTGAGTTATGCAGTCATAAGTTCAGAGATCATTGTTACATGCATGGAATCCATAGGCAAAGGATGGTTCCAAGGACACCTCAGCAGAATGGAATTGCTGAAAGAATGAACAAGACAATAATGGAGCATGCAAGATGTATGAGATTGCATGCCGGTTTACCCTTACAGTTTTGGGCACAAGCTGTTGACACTGTAGTGTACCTGATTAACAGAGGACCCTCTACAGCTCTGGATGGTGGTATTCCAGAAGAGGCATGGATAGGTAAAAAGGTTGATCTCTCATATCTCAAAGTTTTTGGTTGTGAAGCCTTTGTGCATATAGATAAGGAAAATAGAAAGAAGCTTGATGCTAAGTCTATGAGATGCATGTTTATTGGCTATGGCTCAGATGATTTTGGTTACAGATTGTGGAATCTAGAAACTAACAAGGTAATCAGGAGCTATGATGTTGTTTTCAACAAAAGAGTGATGTATTGTGAATAGCTAAGGAAGTTGAATCAGTCTGAGCAGAGCAATGGTGAATTGGATGAGGTGAAAGTCCAAGATGAGCTCGCGAGAAGAAGAAATAATCACTTACAGGAAAACACAGAGACCAACGTCGGTAGGTTAGGAACTGGCATTGGCAGGACAGAAACTGGTGTCGGCCATACAGAGACCGACATCAGCCGTACAGGTACCGAGGTCAGTCAGGCAGAACTGACGTCAGCCAGTAACAGGTCTGCAGGTGACCGAGGTCGGTCACTATCAGAGAATTTGGGTGGACAGCGTGTTGTGGATGAGTCTCAGACACCCATCAGGAGGTCAGAAAGGGTGAGTAAGCCTCCAATCAAATATTCTCCTTATTTATTTTATTTATTGCTAACTGATGGTGGAGAACTAGAGAGTTTTGAAGAAGTAATATAGGTGGAGTCCAAGAGTGAGTGGGAGTGTGGCATGGTTGAGGAGTTGGAGTCCTTAAGAGAAAACCAAACATGGGATTTGGTTGAATTGCCAGCTGGTAAGAGAACACTTAAGAATAGATGGACCTACAGGTTGAAGGAAGGTGAGAATGGACAGATGAGATACAAGGCCAGATTAGTGGTAAAGGGATTTGCACAAAAGCCAGGTATTGACTTTGGTGAGATTTTTTCTCCTGTTGTTAAAATGACTTCATTAAGGGTTGTATTGTCTTTGGTTGCTTTTGAGAATTTGCATCTTGAGCAGCTAGATGTTAAGACAGCATTTCTTCATGGAGATTTGGATGAAGAAATATATATGGAATAGCTAGAAGGATTCGAGGTCAAGGGTAAGGAGAAGTTTGTGTGCAGGTTGAAGAAAAGCTTGTATGGCCTCAAGCAAGCTCCTAGGCAATGGTACTTAAAATTTGACAGGTTTATGACTGAGCATGGCTACAGTAGGTGTCAATCAGACCATTGTGTGTATTTCAAGAGATTTGATAATAGTAGATATATTATTCTATTGTTGTATGTAGATGACATGCTGGTTGCAGGGTCTCACATGCAGGACATCTCAGAGCTTAAGGTAAAGTTAGCTCAAACGTTTGCTATGAAGGATTTGGGAGCAGCAAAGAAAATCCTTGGCATGAGCATTAAGAGAGACAGGAAAAATTACAAGTTGATATTGTCTCAAGAAGATTATGTGGACAAGGTGTTAAAATGGTTCAATATGCAGGATGCTAAACTCGTAAGCACACCTTTGGTTGGACATTTTAAGTTGAGTAAAGAACAATGTCCTAATTCATATGAAGAGGTAGAGTACATGAGTAAGGTTCCATATTCTTCCGCAGTAGGGAGTTTGATGTATGCAATGGTGTGTACTAGACCAGATATTGCCCAAGCAGTGGGAGTTGTAAGTAAGTATATGGCCAATCCAGGTAAGGAACATTGGAAAGCAGTTCAGTGGATCCTTAGATATCTGAGAGGAACTAGCAGTAAGCACTTGTGCTATGGAGGTTCAGATACTTCTCTACATTGTTATGTAGATTCAGATATGGCAGGTGATTTGGATGGCAGGAGGAGCACTATAGGCTATGTTTTCACTGTAGGTGGAATGGCGGTTAGCTGGATATCTAAGTTGCAGAAGGTTGTTGCCTTGTCAACTACAGAAGCAGAGTATATTGCAGCCACAGAAGCTAGCAAGGAAATGATATGGATGACACGGTTTATGGATGAGCTTGGTAGGGAGCATGAGAGTTGCAGATTGTATAGTGACAGTCAGAGTGCAATCCATTTGGCTAAGAATTTAGCCTTTCATTCAAGAACAAAGCACAAATAGCTAAGGTATCACTTCATATGATAGGTATTGGAAGATGGTGAGTTGAAGCTAGAGAAGATCCATACAAATAGGAATCCTGCTGATATGTTAACCAAGCCGGTTACAAAGGAGAAGTTGAATCTTCATTCAACTTCTGTTGGTCTTCATGATTGAGTTAAAGATGGAGGAGCTAGAAGATGTTGCTGGACAGGTACTGGTGCAGCTGTTTATCTCCAAGTGGGAGATTGTTAGGGTGTGGAGCTAAAAACTTCACCAAGGAGCATAGTTTATCAGGTTTGGGTCTACACAGACACTGACGTCGGTCAGGAGCGATCGACGTCGATCATAGGTAGTTGCAGAGATGCCGACGTCGGTAGAGGTTCAGCCGATGGCGGTCACAGACAAGCAGCAGGAACTGGCGTCGGTTACCTGCCTGTCCAGAGAGCTATTTCTGTGGAT
>JARHVA010000699.1:1887500-1965000 GCA_037957365.1 Torreya grandis | reverse complement strand
CCAGATGTGGTTAGGTTTTAATGTATTTACTTTCCTTTAAGTATGATTTGTTATGTTTCATATAGTTTTAGAATTTGGAACTGTTACTATTCTAAGTTGGTGGTAATTTAATGTGATTGGCTAAGTTGTTAAGAATCACTATGGAATGAATGAATGTTAAGTAATTATTTTTTTTAAATAAATTTATTGAATTATTCTAGGTATAACTTGAGGGGTACATATGGGGATTTATTTCCTATATTTGAAGAATATAAAGTAGAAATAATTGCATTAATATATTTAAAAGCTACTTGTAGAACATGACATGAAGATCTCTTTCACTTGGATGAACATGATTTATTTGGTCTTATGTTCATCAAGTCTTCCATACATATGTTAGAAATTTATTTTCTTATTCCCTCTAATGATTCTAATAATTTAGCAAATTCTTTGGTGGGGTTAACTACTTCAATAAAAATGTATGCCAAGACCAATGCTAAGGGAGATAGTATGTATCCTCGGGTGGTTCACCAAAATAATTTTATGCTCCCTTATTATAGATTTGAGGTTCTCATCACCAAAAATTAGATTTAACTTCTTGAATCTAATTTATAGACTAACCTAATTCCAATTGCGGTTATTCTATTCATCCATATCTATGCACATCTACCTCCTGTTCTAGTTATTTTATTTGCATTGTTATTATACATGCTCCTCTAAAAACATAGGGAGATGAAGTGGAAGATGGAAAGGACACATGGATGTGCCTATATTTGGTCTTTTACATATTTTTTATATGTAATTTTTTTCATATTTTGAAGACAAAACATGTCAAGGGGAATGAAATGTAATATACCTAGGGAAGGGTAGATTAGTAGAATAAATAGCAAAATCATGAATAGTAGTGAATAGTAAGGAATAGTAGTTTAATACGACATGAATAAGAATGAGGAGTTGAGAAGATTAGAATAGTATAAATAAATGATCATAGGCTATTGTAATGCATCCAAACAAATACAAATAAATTAGAGCATTACTCTAATAAGGAGTATCCCCCTCAAAGTGGTAAGTGATTGTGGAGTTATTTCTTCACACCAAAAAGGAATATTTTATTTATATATCAATATATTTAGTATTATAGTTATATGATTGTAAGGTTATTAACACATCAAAAAGTACATTTATGAGAGATTTTAGTGACTTCACCTATTTTTGAGCTATAATCGACAACTTCACCTAGACTAATCACCAATTTTACCACTATATAATGGCAACTTCACCAAAAACCTATTTCTATCTATTTGTGCCATAAGAAAATAGTGAATTCATTAGAATTTGTGGATTCACTTTGTTGCTAATTAGTGACTTTGCTCTATGTGATTTATAAACCTGAGAGTTAAAAATGGAATGTTTATATTTGGTTAGCTTTTTTCCTAGAGATAAGAGAACCCTCTAACATTTTTTTAGGAACCAAGGTGGAGAAAGAGGGGCTAAACACCTCTAAGTCTCATACACACTTTTGTTTTAGTTCTTAAAATTGATCTAACATAACTTGTCTTTTTAGATTTCAATTTTACAAGAGCAAACAAGGAAAAGGGGTTAAAACTTCATTCACATTTGATTTGGTGCTATAAAACAAACATTCACTTTAGTTTAGAGATTTTTTTATTTTTGTTTATTATTTTTTTATTATCTAGTTTCAAATTTCCTATATTAAATTATTTATTTGTGGAAAACCAAAAACTTTATGTGTACTCTCCCCTTGTCCCCTCAATTTACCAAAAAAACTTTAATTATTACCTTGTTTATTTATCCTAGAATAGAAATAAAATCACACATGATCTCCCCAAGCTCCAAGTGATTTGGATGACCCAAAAACAACCTATAAAGTCTTTCCAATTTTCATTTGTTTAGTTTCTTGCATTTAGCTTGTAGGAGGGGGTTCATTGACTCCTCACAAGTTTTTCAGGGGTACATTGACATGGGGTTTCATCTCCCAACATTGTACCAACCCCACTCCATGGTGGGGTATATAATTTTGGCATGGGATAGTAGGATTAAATAATTTTTGAATAGTTATCTTTGCAATCCTAAAAAAAACCCAGATCAGTTTATGTTAAACATCATACTTCACTAAGCAGTATATGGCTGAAGTTATTGTGTAAAAGACTAGACCTTTACATAGTAAGTTAGTGAGTTTGAATCCAATTGACATAATTAACCCATGTGTTATCAAAACTTGGGATATTTCATGTGTTTTAAAACTTATATATTTTTATCAACCCCACTTGCCATAGAATATCTTTCTAAATGTTGAGTGCTTCACACTATAAGTTAATGCCACGTACCAATGCTTAAGATATATAAGAGGTTTAAAAGATATAGCTACACTTGTTATTTAATATTTAGATTAAAACTTGATTACTTTTTATTATTTTAATTTCATGGAAACTTTAGCATAAGATACACAGACCTTATCTATTTTAGGGATAGGACATGCACTTAGTGTTATTTCTATTTTTCTTTTATTTACATGTATGTTTGGGTCTAAAATTACTTATTTGTTTATCAAATCAAAAGAGTCTAAAAATTCATGTTTTTTCACACCACTTTTATTGAAGATGTGTTACTCTACCCATTTTATTTCATACATTTGCCTTAGAGTTTTATTCCAAAATCATTTGTGTGTCACTTATTCAATGGGGTGTTGTTACATTACCCATTTTGTTTCAAAACTTGGCCTTAGAGTTTTAGTTCAAAACCATTTTCATACCATTTTTTTAAGGATTTTTGTTATACTTCCTAAAATATCCCAAATTCCTTGTCTTATTTGAAACCAAGTTCTAAAACTATTCATACCTTTTATTTCAAAATGCACGGTTATGCTACCTATTTTAGTCTAGCTTATTTGCCTTAGAAATTTTGAGTCTTTTGAATTAAATTTTAAATTCAATTTTTTGAATTAAAAATCCTAAATTAATCAAGTTTACACCAAATCCTTATCTAATTTGGGCTTAGGTAGTCTACCTTTTGTGTTTAGATTGTGTTACTTGGATTAATTTATTATTTGGTCTAAAGATCCCTTGCCTACACTTAGCAGTTGTTTATTGTCATATGCCTTGTTTTAGCATATTTTGTACCAAATTTTCTTACCATGTTCCTTTTTTAGAGTATTTTTTTGTTAATTTATGAAATGTCATAGTTCTATTTGTCAGAAAGACTTTTGTGATCCAAATACCAATTATGTTATAATCTAAATACTAAGTGTTCTTCCAAGTCAATTACCTTATAAATAGATTTATGATCCATTTACCAAATTTATCTAATCCAATTTCCTTAGATTTATATTTATTTCAGGTTCTTATTTTGGATCAACCTTTGTTTTTTAGTCTAGCAGTGTTTTCCACATTAATCATTATAATCGCCTTTGGGAAAATAGTTATTTACTTTCAACCTAGTTCATGTTTTTCTACCTTGTATAGTTACCTTTCCCACTAATTATAATCACCTTTTGGAAAATCATTACTTTATCTATAGACTATTTTAATGTTTGTTTCACCTTTTTCATTAATTATAATTGCCTTTGGGTAAATCAGTACCGTTGTTATACTAGTCTTGTGTTTTTATTCTACCCTTGCCTTAGATGTATATTAATTATTTTACCATTTAGACATATTTTATAGAGCCAAAGGTTATTTGTTTTAGACCTCAGTTATTTTCCACCTTTAGACCTTTTTGTTTTCAAGAGACCTAGTCATAGATTCAAACATGCTTTGATATACATGTAGTAAGACTATGTACAATCCAAACTATGAGAATTCTTTTACTAGTGACACTTTTGTTCAAGAACCTTATGGTGATGATATATCATATTAGATTGATCCATATCCATCTTATAATATTCCATATGAAGAAAAAAGGCATGACCCACTAATTTAGTACTTGGTGAGTGCACCATCCTATCCAGGCCAAGAATAAGAGAAAATAACACAATACCTTGATAAAGTGATGCATATTAGTAAATAAATCCAATAAAAATAAACCTATTATATAACATCAATGCAAAAAATTTATAATCCATACTTTTTATTATCACCATTTTGTAGAGAACAAAGACAAAATTCTAGTTAGGGCAGTAAAAGTAGGAGCTAAATTCCTACCAGACTTCCCACATGAAAGTCTAACTAGTTTTATTATAATCCCTAGTAACTTTCCTTGTAATCAATAATTTTAATAGGTGTTAACTAGTTACAATCAAGATTTAGTGAAAATACCTCAATGGATTCAAAGTGCACTTGTAAAAAGGAATGGTCCTATAGACAATTAATTAGAACATGTACATTAAGAATATTAAAATTACCTTAACCTAGCTTTGAATTTTTAATTTCATGTCAATTTTAAACATGCTACTTATAGAGATAACTCCTTCAATAGGGAAACAAATAGATTCTTTAAGCTAAGTAAATCAGAGCATAGACCCCTTTAGCTAGATAATGCTAGTAGGAGTCATGTATAATGTCCCCATTATGGCATAATAAACTATCATTAACACATAACACTTCCCATAAAATGTAGTGGATAGCATATAAGTGCATTCTAATGTGAACCAAAGTGGGTATAATATACCACCAATCAACACACAATAGACTCTTATATCTAATACCATGAGTGGTTTTTAATGACAAGGGATAGGTATGTGTATTTAATAAACATAGAAAACAACCTCCACTCAACCAATTACTTATTCAATTGTGTAATATGGAAAACTAGCCAAAAAAGAAAAGACCAACATACCAC
Organism: Torreya grandis; assembly: GCA_037957365.1. Classification (NCBI taxonomy): domain Eukaryota; kingdom Viridiplantae; phylum Streptophyta; class Pinopsida; order Cupressales; family Taxaceae; genus Torreya; species Torreya grandis. The sequence goes on along the minus strand of JARHVA010000699.1, from coordinate 1,960,224 downwards.
CTCAATAAGTGCAGAACACTACACCACCTCAATAAGTGGTAAAAAATGTTTTTCCATAATAAGCATAGACCAATATACATGAAGAATATTAAATGTTTCCTAATCCATAACATGTTTCTATTGTTCAAAATGTTTCAATTGGCTAACAAAAAAAAATTACAACCTTTAACAAGTGCCTAACCAACAACAAGTGTTTAATCAATAATAAGGTCCAAATGTATAATAAATACTAGGTTCTAGGCAATAATTAGCTTTTTCCCAATGGATATCATACCTATAACATGGATCCAACTTAAAACACCTTCAATAACTATAATTTAGTCAGCAATGTGTTCTTTTTATATGTAGGGTTTGATGAGTAGATAATAAGTTCCCACCCAAACTCAGTAATACCAACATATCCCACCCAGCCAAGTGTTGTTATCACAACCATAATTTTCCAACTAAGGATATGTATATAAACCTAAACATAACTTTTACCAAAATAATTATATTCCATATCAATAATATAATCCTAATGCACATATATGTATACCTAGTTGTATGACCAATAAAACAAACAACCCATAATATACCATTCTTTCATACCCAAGTCAAAGTAATCCACCTTTGACCAAATAAACCCAATAACAATAGGCCATGCCATCCAACTTCCTAGCTCATGAGTTTAAATAAATTAAGGCTAAAATTCAAGCTATTCAAGTAGGTAAGCAAATAAAGAAATTCAAACTAGATGAAATATACTCATATCCATTCAACATGGATTATCTTCAAATACCATTTCCTCTAGGTTATGAGCTACCAAAATTTGATAAATATAAGGTAAAAGGTAACCCCAAATAGCATCTAAAATAATTATTTTTTTCTTTCCAACTAGTGGCATGTAGTGACATATATTTGCTTCTCCTCTTTCTAAGAAGTCTAGCTAGACAAGCCTTGGAATGGCTTTTAAAATTACTAAATAATTTGGTACTAAAATTTAATGACCTATTGGAGAAGATTGTAAAAAATTTATCATATAATCTTAAGCAAAATATTATAGTTGTTGACTTGGTATAAACAAATCATAAAAATTCAGCTAAGCGAGATCCCTGTGAAGCTCAAAGCTTACGAAATCAATCTCTGGGAGTTAATAAAGGATAACAGAAAGAAAATGGATGAAGTAACGTCTAACATTTGTGCAGCAGCTATCAATATAGGTAAACGAGCCAATGAGGAGACCAAAGCACTAGAGGGTCCCAGCAAAAGGACAAGGCAAAGTTCCAGAAAGAAAGATACACAAAAAGGAGCTTTGCTGGAGGTTACCACATAGGAAACTGCTTTGAAAGAAAAAGAAGCCATGAACTTGATTCTGGAACTGGATGAATAATCTGGTCCTTCTTGGTGGTAAAGAAACTGGTACAGTTCTTTGTTTTTCACTTGTTAGTTTTTGTATGTTTTTTCTCCAGATTTCTATATCTGGGTTTAGATCGGATGTATCTCTGATGGTTTCAGGACCATTCAAAACCTGATTTTGCTACTTCTCTGAAGTGTTTTTTTAGGCGTTGCCTATGGGCATTGTTGTTTTTTATGTTTTTTTTGCTCTTTGTTAAAGGGTTTCGGGGCCCCTTCAAAACCTGCTTTTACCTCTAATCTAAAACAAATCATAAAAATTGTGAAAGATTGTCTAGTTACCTATAATGTTGGAGAGTGTTGGCTAGTCAATTCACTCATAATTTTCTAGACAAGCAATTGGATGTGATATTTACTAGTAGCCTACATAGAAAGATATATTATAATTTTGATTTGTAATGTTATCATATTCTTAAAGAGGTTATTGAGAAAGGGATATAGATTAAGAAGGCCCTTATCAACAAAGGGATCATCAATCTATATTATTCCAACTAGAATCAAAACAAACATCAAGGCTAGTAGAAATAGAATGAAAGCCATAACCAAAATTATAACCATATTCAAATATCATATTCAAATCTAGCCTATACCAATAATAATTAAATACCAAGTACCTATAACCACAATAAGATTTTTTTTGGTAATGAGGTCACTTAATCACACCATGTACAAATGGTGAAAACATTGGCTATCTATTTATCTCTATCCATTTATCAACCACCACCTTCACTCATTCAACTAAGGCCTCCAAAAATTCAATAAAAATTATAATCACCTCATCTAAGGAGAATAATTCCCATTACCAAACAATTCATTAACCTCGAGGAGCCAATTGAGTTTAAATTATGTAAATTAGTTTAAGAAAATATGATTGGTTAGTTGATACCAAATTCATTTCTTGAAGAAATTAATTTTCCTAATTGGTACAAAGAACATGAATTTTGTGATTACCAATCTGTCAAAGTATATTCTATACAAAAATGTATCTAGTTAGGCCATATTATTGAGAATATGTTCAAGAATTGAGAAATAAAATGAGGTACCCATGCTCCTATGACTAATAGTAACATGGGAATCTATCATAATCCATTTCCTCAACATAATAATAACTAGAATAAAAATAAATAAATAAAATAATGGTAGATAAAACCACCATAAAATCATCATCAATAATTTTAGCAAAAACAATAATAATAGAATGGTTAGAACCAAGGGTAAACTGACCAAACCAACCAAGGAGCCCATCATGCCATCACGTATACCTAAAATAGTGTTTTATGAAACTTATCAGGTGGTCATGTTTTAATTATTACCATTAATCCTTAGCTAGTTACTAATATATGAATACCTTCACCTAATAATGCCTATCAACAAAACAATGCCTACTAACCTATTTATACAAGTGATTCTCGTTTGGACTATGTTAGTATCTAGGTTCAATAAGACCCAAGAATTACCATTCTAGGTTTTATTACTTTTGCATATAATTACCAAATCCATATACTAGATAGATATTACACAATCATAAATTGATGATCTAATATTACCATCAAATAGCCAAAGACAAATGCCACAAATAGCCCATTCAGACCTCCATGCCTATATAAAAAAAGCAAAATATAAAAATTGAGGGGAAGACATATGACATTTTAGAGTATCTAAAGAAGACACATGCATAAATATCCATCATGGATTTATTACATGCATCTAGCATCTAAAAAGATTTACTAAATGAGTACTAGAGGCAATATCTCATACCTAATGACATTATGCTAGATAAATTTAAATCCATGGTAGGACATTTAGCCATTAGACAATGACTTACCTTTGACCAAAGTGACATGTCATCTTTGATCCCATTACATAATAACCTATTGTACATCTAGGCCAATATAACAAACCATAAGGTTAAGCATGTCCTTTTAGATAATGGTTTAGGCCCAAACATTGTCTCTAATGTTGGTAAATTATCATGGATACACAACAATTAAACTACAAATAGATGTCATTGTTATCAAGGTATATGATAATGAGGAATGGGAATCATAAGGTACCATCATATTACCAATAATCATTGGGAATTTGACCCATGACACTGTATGCCATGTTTTGGACCTAAAATTACCTCAAAATTTATTCGTGGGCTAACCTTAGATCCATGAAATCAAGGCCATACCTTCCATGTTGCATCAATTTATTAAATTTCCCCATTCAAGGATGAAAGTGATTATACCACCTAATCTCTATTATTATTATTATTATTATTATTATTATTATTATTATTATTATTATTATTATTATTATTATTATTATTATTATTATTATTATTATTATTATTATTATTATTAATGTCTTAAGGCTGAGTACAAGAGCTATAACTGTCATTTTGGGTTGAATCATATGCCCAAATATGATAGAGGAAAAGCTATGAAATCCAAATCCATTGAATCAAGACTAGAAGCCAATTACATTGACCTTAACAATCTAGTTTCTACCTTATCTACACCTCCACCATACATTTCCAATCACTTTTACATATTTGACAAAGGTATATGAGAATATAATACCCAGGATTCCTTCCACATTACCAAGTTGTCATAAAATACACTAGCCTATGGGATACCCAAGGCCAAGAATACTTGCATAAAGTGGTAATCCAAGGGAAAATATCATCTTGCCAAACCATTATTTTCAAACTAGCCTCTATCCTAGAATAAGACACCTTGGCTAAAGATAATTCCTGGTTGTATACTATGAGCTAGATAATTATTACCAAAGTGTAAACTATCATATTCTTAATTGGATTATAGATCACTTATCTTATGAAGTCAGAGGCCTCAAGATACATTATCAAGGAATGATCGAACCTATTATAATGACCAAGTACAAAGGAACCCATGATATTAAAATTAAATTGTCTGAGGTGACCCATATAACATAGTTAGGTTCTTACACCATTGATTAGTGAATATTATGCCAAAAATGATGTAGGGTCTGATTATAACATCTACAATGACCATGCTGATATGAATTTGTTTAAACCCTATGTGATATGTATCATTAACCCTATTTATCACCCTTATCTACTTACCATTTATCATCCACAATTGATAGACTGGGGCCAACAAAAGTCAACAACTCCATTAGATGAGTTTGAAAATGATGAGGCCATTTTCAAATTTTTGGGTTTGAGGATTCATGTTTCTCTTGGAGATTACAAGTAAGTATTTTCTATTATATGTTAAGCATGAAATATGCTGAGGGGGGGGGAGTGAATGAGTATATTTTATATAACCTTTAATTAATCTAATTTATTTTTTTTAACCACTTAATCATACATTCAAGATATGTAATAAAACTAACAAAATAATATGCACCACACAACAGAGAGAGAGAGACCATGTTTTTACGTGGAAACCCAAAGTGGAAAAAACCATAGAGAATAATCTCAAGTCTATTAATGAGCAGAAACTCAAATTACAAAGTTCACAAGAACCAATTTGCAGGAGCACCAACCCCTTTATCGAGCAATAACACAACAACTATTTATGAGCACTAACCCATAAGAGCACTAACCCCTTGTAAATATTTGTGAGCACTAACCCACAGGAGCACCAACCCCTCTTGTGTATAAAACACAATTATCTCTCAATGTTTTTTACTCAACAAATGATAGAACTCTACAATATCTCCTACTTTTCTCTCCTCTAAAATAAATACAAACCATGCACACTCTTGCATATTACAAATGGCTTATCAAGCCTTTATTTTTAGCTTTCCAAATGAACTTTGAAATTCACCCTTTATGACCCTTCAATCTTCATGGAAAATGGCACCAAACTTGCATGACCCTTCATATTCTTTCATTTAAAAAGTCTCATGGTGACCCTTCATCAGAAAATACATCCTTTCCTCTTTTGTCTTTATCTTGATGATTTTTCATATTCCTCAAAGTGTCCCTTCATGGAAAAATGGACCATACCCTCTTTTGTCTTCACATGGTGACTCCTGGAATTCCTCAAGATGACTCTTCATGAGAAAAAGCATCCCATTCCTCTTTTGTCTTTAACTCTTGACTCTTTGACTTCTCCATGGGCCATTTTTGACTTATATACAACCAAAAAAATATTCATTAATATTAAATAAATATTAGCACACATTAGCCAAGTTATGAATATTAAAAACACTATTAAATGAAATGGGGCATTTATAACCAATACTAGACCTTTGATATCAATGAAAATATTTCCAAAAATCTCCCCCTTTGTCATTGATGGCAACCTCAAACTGAAATTGCCACATCCTAAAACCTGCACTGCACATGCCAACCTACACATACTGCCATCTGAAAATATATATAGTATCTCCCCTTTACTATAGTAATATGTTCCTTCTACCTATTTCTACACCTATTTCTATTCTTCTCCCCCTTTGACATCAATGGCAAAGGGTCTATTCTAGAGATAACACTTAGCTCCCCCTCATCTGATGCTGATCCTCAATGGCAGGAAGTAAAATAAATTTCTCCCAACTTTTTCCATAGATACTCAAATGTGTATTTTAGTGGTGCCTTTGTGAAAGTATCTACAAGCTATTCTATATTATTGATATATTCCATCTTAACTTATTGATCTACAACCTACTCTCTCAAGAAGTGATATCTAATGGGAATATGTTTTATTCTTGAATGCATCATTGTATTATTCAAAATATTAATAGCACTTATGTTGTCACAAAAAATAGAAATAGGTTCATCATATTTAACCTTGATATCTTTTAAAGTTTGTTTCATCCAAAGCACTTGAGTACAACACAATACCACTACAATATATTCTACTTTAGTTATAGAAAGTGACACTAAATTCTAATTTTTTCTTAGCCATGATAATAAGCTATCACCGAGAAGAAATATCCTCCACTTGTACTCTTTTTATCATATAAGAAACCTACCTAATATAAATCTGTATAAGTAACCAAAGTGAAATCTCTACTTGTGGGATACCACAATCCATAATCCAATGTCCCCTTGATATATCTTAATATTCTCTTCACCAACTAAACATGATTGTCTTTTAGATCTGATTGATATCTTACAACCATACCTACTACATGCATCATGTCTAGCCTCGATGCTATTAAATATAAAAGACTACCAATCATAGATTTATACAGACATTGATATGTAATAAGTGAATCTTCATCCTTGTTCACCTTATTTTATGTAATCATTGGTGTGCCAATTGGTGCACAATCCTCAAAACTAAATTTATTCAACATTTCCTTAGCATATTTACTTTGAGATATTAAAATTATTTTATCTGACTAAAATATTTGCAACCTTAAGAAAAATGACAATTTACCAAGCATAGACAAATCAAATTCTTTTTGCATATTATCAAAAAATTATTTTTTCATCTTTTCAATGTTTCCTTCAAAAATGATGTCATCAACATATACCATAACAATCAGTTGATGCTCACCTTCTATTTTGATGTAGAGATTATTATCAGCAAATCCTCTCTTGAAACCTTGATCTTGCAAGTACTTATCAAGTCTTACATACCAAGCTCTAGGAGCTTGTTTCAATCCATATAGTGCTTTCTTCAATCTACATACATGGCTACTAATATTTGAGAGAATAAATCCTTCAGGTTGCTCAATGTAGGCCTCTTCTTCTAGATTCCTATTTAGGAAGGCTGATTTGACATCTATTTGAAACACTTTGAAATTTTTAAACATTGCATATGTAAGAAACATTCTAATATCTTCTAGCATTGCCATTTGTGCAAAATTTTCTTCAAAATCTATTCCCTCAATTTGAGCATATCATTTACATACTAATCTTTCTTTATTCCTAATCACTTCTCCATTTTCATTCAAATTATTTTTGTAAACCCATTTTGTTCCTATCACATTATGATCTTTTGGTCTAGGCACTAATTCCCAAGAATCATTATTTTCTATCTGATTTAATTCTTCATCCACTACCTTAACCTAATGCTTATCATGTCTAGCTTTTGAAAAAGTTCTAGGTTGAATTTTGGATAACAAAGAGAAATTAAATTGCTTAAATTCACTTACCATCATTCTTTTGGTGTGAATTTCTTCCTTTATGTCCTCGATGATGTCACTTTAATTATGATTTCTCTATGCATATTTGGATGGGGTTTTGGTGTCCTTTTTCTCATCTTCATATAATTCTTTAAAAAAATCTCTTTCATGATTTCAGGAATGTCTATTGGATCATTGATTCGTTGTGTTCCTTCTTCTTCTATCCTGACACTTGTATTTTAAAATATTTTCTTTGTTCTTTTTTTATAACATTTATAATATTTACTTTTAAAAGAATAACTTAGAAATATACCTTCATCTACTTTGGATTCAAACTTACCAAGTTTTTCATCAGTTATTTTTATGAAACATCTGATGCTGAAAACTTTAAAATAATCAACTATTATTGGTTTGTCTTTCCATATCTCATAATGATTATTGTCACTATTAACTCTCAATAATGATATATTCTAAATTTTCACTAATGTACAAACTACCTCTTCTCTCCAATATTTATCTGGTATCTTGGACTCAATTAGCATTATCCTCATCATCTCCTGAACTATTCTATTTCTCCATTCAGCTACTCCATTTTTCTGTGGAGTTCTAGCTACTAAATAATGTTTATTTATTCCATGGTTTTCACAAAACACAATAAACTAATCTATCATAAATTCTCCTCCTCAATTATATCTTAGACACTTAATATTCAAACTAGTTTCATTATCAAATAATGCTTTGAATGATTTGAAATGTCTGAAAGCTTCTAATTTTTTCTTTAAAAATATTACCCAAGTCATATGTGAAAATCATTAATAAGAAACATGAAATATTTCTCACATTTATTACTTTGAGTTATCATAGGTCCACAAAAATTAGTGTGAGTAAGCTCTAACATCTAAGTGGTCGAGTACTCTTTGGTTTTTAACTACCTTCTAGCCTACTTCCCATGCTAACAAGGTTCACAAAGCATGTCTGATGGCTTTGTAATCTTTGGAAGATTTTTGAATACTTGCTTCTTGCTGATGTTAACAATATTATACAAATTTACATGTCCCATTCTCTTTTACCATAGCCAACTTTCTTCAATTTGATTCAAACAACATCTTTGACCTTTGATGTGTAATAACATATACAAATTATTACCTATTCTCTAAGCATCTTCAACCAACACATCTAAATCTTTTGTCCTAAATACAAAACCTTCTACATAAAACTTTAGTGTGTGTCCATAATCACACATTTGACTTACACTAAAAAAATTATGCTTAAGACCTTCTACATATAAAACATTTTCAATTTTAGTTTTACCATTATCCAATCTTAGTGTACCATTTTCAACAATTCTAGTAGTCATATTATCTCCAAATTTTATTCTATCACCATTGATATTCTTCAAGGTTATGAACTTGATCTTGTCTCTTATCATGTACCTCAAACATCCACTATCAATGAAGCATGAATTTTCTTCATTTATTTCATGCAAATCTATCTATACCAACATAGACTTTTTAAGTTGTTTCTTCTACCATGAATGTGTTTGAGCTTTCTTCTTGATTAATGGAGCCTTAAAACTCTGGTCCTTCTTGACTAAATCAAACACACTTCTACAATAATGATCTATGTGTCTAAATTTATTTAACTTGTAACATATTATTGACTCTACATGAGTTTCTTTCTCCTTATTTCTAAAATTGTTAACCCTTTTTTGACATTTTATTTTCTTATGATCATATATATTACATTAAAAATATTAACCATAGAAATAGGACCTATTTGTGTATCTTTTACCTAATTTAATTTTATATCTTTGTTCCTTTCATGCTTATTTATTTGAGATGTTGTTTATATTCTTAACTTCTTCCCTTTTTCTTTCTTCTTTTGTAAGATCTTCAACATAGCTCTTTCTTTTTTCTGTGTTAACCTTGTCTGTGAAAGTAATGGCCCCCCCTTTCTCTTTTTCAAATATAATACTTGTCTTATCTAAAATTGATCTTTGAATTTTTAATATCTTATTCAACATATTAGTGTTATTCTCAAATTTTGAATCAGTGGCTGATCTATCATTGATTTCTTTATTTATTTTCTCAAGATCTACTTTTAAAGAAGCAATTTTAATAACATACCTTTCACATTCTTCACTTAATTTTTGTAGTTGTGCCATTAGATATTTTTCATTCTTCTTGGCTTCTTCAAAGTGTGCTTGTATATCTTCAATTTTTTCCTTTGACTCCTTTTCATTTTTCTTGATCTAGAGCTTTAATCTTTGATTCTTCTTTTCAAAATCTTTTAGCTCTTCTAAGACACAAATAAGTTCTCCTTAAAAATTCACTTTGGCTTCATCTTGTTCTTCTTGATCATCTATACTTTTCTTTGTAGAGACATTTTCATGTATGACCAGTAATATAATCTCTTCTTCTTCTAAATCACTGACTCCACTATCTTCGACTGAGCTAGGATCTTTAGATTACAAACTATTCTTCTTGAATCCCTTCTTAAATTTTTCTTTGTAATTCTTCGTGTATGTAGACTTTCCTTCTTCATTGTCACCATCACCCTTATCTGGACACTTAGCTACAAAATGTCCAATCTTTCCACAATTAAAACATTTAAAAGGTAATTTTCTTTGATATTTACCTATGCCCTTTTTTGGCTTGTGAATGAATAGAGCTCCATTGTCATTTTCATCATTAATAGAACTATCACTTAATTCTTGAATCTTAGCCTTCTCTTTCTTTGATGTCTTTAAATTATCTTCTCTCTTTGAGGGTTTCTCTTGTTTGGTCCACATCTCATATGCTATAAGAATACCATGTAACTCATCCATCTTTAGCTTGGCTAAATTCTTCATCTCTTCAATTTCAAAAAATTTTGCATCATATCTCAATGGTAGAGATCTCAAAACTTTTTGTACCATAATTGATTCTTCTAACTTTTCTCCAAGACCTTGAATCTGATTAACTATTTGATCAACCCGCAAAAGATAACTTGCTATATTTTCTTCCTCTTCAATCTTCAAACTCTCCAACTATCTTCTAAAAGTCTAAATATTAGCTTGATAAACCTTTCCATCACCTTTGTAAATATTCTCAAGTTTTATCCAATTTTAATGAGCAGATTTACATTGCATAACTTTAAAAAAATTTGATTCACATAAACCACATAAAATAGAATTTTAAGCTTTAACATTATTTTCACTTGCCTTATTTTCTACCAAAGTAATTACAAGTGTTTGTGGCTCTTCATATTCCTCCACTACTTATTAACAAATTTAAAATCCAAGGGACATCAAATAAGTCTTCATCCTTAAGATCCAAAAAGAATAACTTGTCCCATCAAACAAAGGTGCCTTATTTGTATAAAAACCTTCATGTGATCCAACCATCATGCTTTCCCAATCTACCTTCAAACTATAAAACTTTTTCCAAAGGAACCTACTCTAATACCAATCATTAAGTATGAAATAAACTGAGAGGGGGGGTGAATTAGTATATTTTATATATCTTTTACTTAATCTAATTTATTTTCTTTAACCACTTAATCACACATTCAAGATATACAATAAAACTGAAACAATAATAGGCACCACACGAGAGAGAGAGAGAGAGAGAGAGAGAGAGAGAGAGAGAGAGAGAGAGAGAGAGAGAGAGAGAGAGAGAGAGAGAGAGAGAGAGAGTACATTTTTATGTGGAAACCCAAAGTGATAAAAAAAACCATGGAGAACAATCTCAAGTATATTAATGAGTACCAATTCAAATTACAAAATTTGCAAGCACCAACTTATAAGAGCACCAACCCTTTACTAAGTACCAACACAATAACTATTTATTAGTACCAACCCATAAAAGCACCAACCCATAGGATTACCAACCCCTCTAATGTATAAAAATAACTATCTCTCAATGTTTCTTACTCAACAAATGATAAAACTCTACAATATCTCTTGATTTTCTCTCCTCTAAAACATATACAAACCATGCACCCTCTTGCATATTACAAATGGCTTTTTAAGTCTTTATTTATATATTTTCAAATGACCTTTGGAATTCACCCTTTATGACCCTTCAATCCTCATGGAAAATGGTACCAAACTTGCATGACCCTTTGTATCTTTTCATTTGAAAAGTCACATGGTGACCCTTCATGAGCAAATGCATCCTTTCCTCTTTTGTCTTTAACTTGGTGACTTTTTCGTATTCCTCAAAGTGTCCCTTCATGGAAAAATGTGCCATACCCTCTTTTGTCTTCACATGGTGACTCTTAGAATTCTTCAAGATGTCTATTCATGAGAAAATTCATCTCATTCCTATTTTATCTTTACCCTGTCACTCTTTGACTTCTCTATGGGCCTCTTTTGACTTATTTACAACCAAAAATATATTCATTAATATTAAATAAATACTAACACACATTAGTAAAGATATGAATATTAAAAACACAATTAAATGCAATGGGGCCTTTATCACCAATACTAGACCTTTGACATCAATGAAAATATTTCCAACATTAGATTGGATCCTACTACCTATTTTAGAGAGAAAGTGAACTTCCATTTCCAAAAACAAAAATAAAATCAATCATTGAGTTCTAAAAGTGAAAGCCTCTTTGAGGCACTTTCAGACTAGGGTAAAAGTAAATAAAAAGGCAAGTATCTTGGTGAAAACCTATTTCAAGCACTATTAGATGAGAATGCTCACCTCTCTTGGCATGAATCATAGGAGACCAATAGTCCAAGTCTTATATATGGGTCCAAAATCAATACAAAAGAGAAGTAAGTTTTTGTACATTTTGTTCAAGAGTGACCCAAGGTATTTTTCACATGGTTTCTACCATCGTTATGATATTTTTATTCATCTTACTTAGGAGAATTAGACAAGCTAGTCCAGCCAAAGGACTTTGTCCTTACCAAACAATTTACCTCTTTTTCAACTATCTTAGAAGATGGTTATATAATTATTTTGGAGGATACTTCCAAGGTTAATATTTAGACTCTAAAAGATACAATATAGATCAAACTCTACATGTCCCTCACTGAGGAGGAATGCGAAATTTTTACATCCCTTATAAAATAATTTATTGACATATTTGCATGGGTCTATTTAAATATGCAAAGTTTGGACCCCACCTTTGTTATAACCATCTTGTTTTACATCCTAGTGCCAAACTATTTAATCAAAATTTGAAAAAATGCATCCTTATATTCTTGTGTTAGTAGAGAAAGAGTTGGAGAAAATCTTAGACATGAGATGCATTTTGTTGATTGATTATTCATAATGTATTTATAACATTGTACCAGTGAGCAAAACATAGAAGGTATCATAATATGCATTGATTTCTAGGATTTTAACAAACCCCACCCAAAAGATGACTTTCCTTTCCCAAATATTGGCATGATTGTTGATTCTAGAACCAGATATGAATTTTTTTCCTTTGTGGATGGATTTTTAAGATATAACCAAATTAAAATAACATTATAATATCATCATAAAATAGCATTCACCACTTCATGGGTAATGTTTTGTTATTATGTGATGCCATTTGGGCTTAAGAACATAAGGTCCACTTACCAACGAGCCATGATAGTGATTTTCCATGATAAGATACATTACATCATCGAGGACCATGTTGATGACATCTTAGGTAAAATAAAGACCCATGCTGACCATCCAACTATACTATAGAGAATATTTAAGAGGATTTAATAGTATAAAATTAGCCTTAACCATAAGTGTGTATTTGGGTTAACTTTGAGAAAAAATTTAGGCTTCATTATCTCTCATAGGGTCATTGAAGTTGATCCCACCAAAATTCAAGCCATTACCAAAATTCCATTGCCATCTACCTTGAAGTAGTTTTATATTTTATAGGGCAATATCTTGTCAGTCAAATGATTTATATCATAATTAAACAATAGATGACATCCATTTACATATTTATTGAATAAGATAATTACTTTCTCATGGATTGAAGGGTACTACAAAGCATTTGAACATCTCAAAAAATATCTAGCCAATCCACCTATTTTATTCCACCTATGTTGAATAAGATATTGTTACTTTACTTACAAGTGATTTAAAATTCCCTAGGGGCACTTTTTGCATAACACGATGAATAGATTAAAGAGCATGTTATGTATTACATAAGCCAAACCTTGGTCATATATGAGCATTATTATATGTTGATAAAAAAATATTGTTTATTTATGGTTCTCACATCCTAAAAGTTTTATAATTACATGTTGAACAATAAGACTATTGTTATTTCCAAAGTAGGTCTGCTCAAGTATCTAATTTCCAAAATATATGTACAGGTCCACATGGCAAAGTGGATCATTATTTTTAGAAGATTGAGATTGAATATGCCAATCAAAAGGCCATTAAGGGATGAGTACTCATAGATCAGCTTATAGAATCTCTTCTCCCTGATACTTAACATCTCACATTTGGATTTCTAGATGAATCCATTATTACCATAGAAGTAAAAGTAAAAGCACCTTCTAAGGTAGAACAATGGAAAATGTACTTTGATAATTAATTCATAGATTATGGATCAAGTCTTGGTGTATTATTTATCATGTCATAATAGGATATTATTCCTAAGTCCTTTTGCATTGGTTTTACCTATAATAATAACATGGTTGATTATAAATCACTCATTTTTGGGTTTCATAAATATGTAAAATGTAACATCCAACATTTACTAGTTCATGATGATTCATATCTTATAATCAATTAGGTTATAGACCAATAAAAAATGAAGGATGAGAAGTTGGTACCATATAAATACATGGTCAATAATCCTAATTAGTAAATTATTAAAATTCAATTTGAATAGATACCTAGATCCAATAACATAATAACTAATGCCATGGCCATAATTATCTCCATGATTTAGATTACAAACAGGTATAAATATTATTAATTTCTTTTAGAATATCTATTAGTACCAACACATAAATAATTAGTTATCGATATGGTTTGTGACATTCTTGGTCTCATGTCTCTTTAGTGTTCCAACATATATGCCTACCTTAAAGACCAAATTATTCCACCTGATCTTTCACATAAGAATAAAAAATATTTCATCCATAAATCCACCTATTATAATTTTCTTGGACCTACCTTGTATTATATAATCTATGACAGAAATTTACTTTGTTATTTACCTTTAATAGAATCTAGATTAGCATTGAGTGAAGTTCAAAAAAGAGTGTGTGTATCCCATTCCATTGGGGCAATCCTAGCCAAGATATTATTGTGTACTAGTTATAACTAGCTGACTATGGAAATAGACATAGTTTTATATGATAATAATTATGTAAAGTGTCAAAATCATGCTAATCTGATTCATGATCCAACTAAAATTATCAAACGACTGAAAACACCATGGTCATTCTCAATGTGGGGACTTGATATCATAGTAAAGATAAATACTACATCGTTAGATGGCCATAAGCATATCCTTATGGATATTAAATATTTTTCTAAATGGGTGGAATCCATTGAATCCATTCCCCTCACTTACATAACTAGTAAGTAGATATCTAAATTTATATTTAACCATCTCATATGTTTCTATGGTATCCCATCTAACATTATATATGATAAGGGTAGATCATTTAAAAACAAATATGTGAAATCACTTTGTAACCAATACTATATCAAACAACATTTCTCTATTGCCTATTACCCACAAGGTGGTGGCCAAGTTAAGGCTTCTGATAGAACCATTGTTAATATTCTAAAGAAGATTATCAATGAAACTAGTCATAATTGGCACTTTCATCTATTTAACACCCTTTGGGAATATCATACCACATTTTTTACCCCCATAAAATTTACCCCATACTTTATGTTTATGACACTAAATCCATCCTTCCTATTGAGGTCAAGTTGCCTTCTCTCTGGATTTCACTATATCACATCATTGATGATGAGGACTATAGATTAGCTAATTTTCAAGAGATGGACTTACTTCATGTAAATTATATGGCCACTTTGAATAAAATTTAAGCATATCAAAAAATATTAAGAGGCTAATACTCTTGATGTAATAAACATCAATTATTTTAGCTTGATGACCTTGTATTAAAATAAATTTAGAATAATGTCAATTTAGAGATAATGAAGAAAGGAAGGTTCCAACTTAACAAGTTAGGGCCTTATGTAGCTATTTATAACTATGGTTCTAGAGCATATAGACTCACCACATCATAAGGAGATGAACTTGATGAATTGATGAACATAATGCACCTCAAACATTTTTATGCTTAAGGGACTCAAAATATTGTCTACAAGGATCATTTAAGTTATGCATTATTATACCTATTATTTTTACCATACCTTATATCATTCCCACCATACATTACTCTATTTTCCACCCAGTTCATTTTAACCCATATTTATCATGTTTGGCCTTGGCCTTGATTCATTTTTACATTAAACATGTTTAGTGGTTGATGATAGATTCATTTTTAGTAGTTATTTTAGAACCAAAATTCTAAATGGTAATATATGAAATTAGTATGGTAGTGGTCCTATAGTAGACACCCAATTATGGCCAAAACTAGCTTCTGACTAATTTTTAACAAACATTGAAAATTAAGCTTAAGAATCACTTAATGTCACACTTTTGTTTGCACATCATTCATCAATGCTTAGAATCATGTTGAGGCATCCATATTTTTGGTACTATCCTGTATGCAATAATAACCTCTCACGAATTCATCCCCAATCACCTTGAAACATAACAACTATCAATTTGGCCTATGGACCCATTAAGCAAGGAACTTGATCAAATCTTGAAAGAGTAAAAATGCTAATAAAAAGGAATTAAATAATTAAACAAGATTAAATTCTTAGTTAAAATATCCATTTGTAATTAATGAATATGTAAAAATGAAAATTCTAAGATATCAAAATATCAAGAATTTTCGTCATTACCTTTATGAGTTGTCAAATTCTTCTAAAATATCTCAATGTATCTAATTTAAGAGCCATGCCTAGTAATTGAAAATCATAATTATGTGACAAATTTTAACTCAACTGGAGTTAGCCTCAACTCACCTAGGGTTAGTTTGAACCCATTTCATGTTTAAACTCAAACTTAACTCACCTTGGGTGAGAGTTAATTATTAAGGCTATAAATACAAGGCCATGCCTACTAAATTTAAGTTATTTTGGTGCAAAGTTATTATACACAAATATCTTCAACAAGCTTGGATTTTGTAGAGTTAGATAGGATTTAACCCATAAACCACATGAAATTAATATTACCATGCTCAAATATTAAGCCAAGCAATCAAATCCAAGGTGTTAAGGAAAGATGAAGCCAAAAAACCTCCATTGATGAAGATTTATTTATGCACAAGCCAAAAAGGACATTTCAACAAGCCATTTTAGATCTCCAATGAAGATGAAAGAAGTTTTTATCTTATGTTTTAGTTATGTTTCATATGCATGTTTGTTACTTGTGCATTCCCTAGTGTCTAGGCTAGAGGTGTTAGGATTTTATTGTGTTTATTTTAATTTTATTTCTTGGACTAGAACTATACTAACCACCCTCTACATATTATTTATCCACATGTCAGCACACCCAGTGGGATAAAACATCCCGTTAAATGAATGATATTGAGGTGCTACTTTTCTATTTTCTAATGGAGTGTTAGTTGTCCAAATAGCACCCAATAGAGGTCATATTTGTTCAAGTGTGACAAATACCTGGACTAACATGGGAATGATCTAAAGTTATGGGATGCATATATCTAAACTAGACCTCTAGGATTTTTGATGAGCCTAATTCCTTAGATATGATAGTTTGTACTTTTATTTCTAAGACATAAACAAGTTGGGGTGAAAAGAGTTAAGATATTGCATAACATAAAACCTATTCTAACATGTGGTGATGCACCAAATTTTCACAGATTCACTCTCAAGATTATACTCATTAACACACTAGAAGACTATGAACATAATTAATCTAGTGTCTACAATGGTTTTCAAACAATAATGCTTCACTTAGATGTCAATTTGATGGACTTAGGCTAGAGGGAAATGAGGATAAGGCTTGATTGAAAGAACTTATAGTTAATAATCCACTCCATACATGAGACATCAACATTGAGACACACTATATGACCTTCAATAAAATTTAATTAGTACTTAGGTTGAACTTGTACCTACAAGGGGAACATGACAACCAATTTTGCTTATCAAACAAATATAAAACACTAAGCACAAATTAGTAAACAACTACAAAATGTTCTATTCATTTAATCCAAGAGGTGCAAAATATAATTTATGATAGATTCTAGCTATACCAGCTTAAGGGTTCAAAAATAGCTCAAAGGCCATGTTTATAAAAATGGAGAGCAAGAGAGAGGTATTTTGGCATTGAAAAAGTAATAAAAATGAGCACAACTCCATTTGAACCAAAGCTACAACTACCTCTACAATTATGTTCATTCAAGCTTCCCAATTGATCCAAGTCACTTTAATCAGTTGTAGCATTACATTATTCCTTCACTAATTCTTATTTATGGTTGAAATAACATGATCAGGTTATTTCAAACTATGTTCTAGTATTAATGTAGTTATCACAATTAGATCAATCTGTTAGAGTTTGTCATGGTGCTAACTACTCTTTACTAGTTTTTCAAGGCATGCAAGAGTGGAGATAAGGGTCACATTCATGTAGTTGGATCTAGTGATGAATCCATTGAATTATATGTGTCTACCTTCATTTTCCACACCATCTTCCTCTTGTTACTCATTATGAAGACTAGATCCTCATATCTCAAAACTAATATAGCCATGTTATGCATACTTTAAGTGGTAGTTTGTCAAGATATGAATGTGTTGAAAGAAGATAAGCCCCCACTAGATCTCATTTATTTGCCCCTACATAAGAATCTAATCTTGGGTCTAATATAGATGAAAACCAATTCAAACTATTAGTTTTCCTATAGTTTTAATTAACAAAAGAAGCTCGATAGGTGCATGTTCCTTATTTGACAATAAGCTACCACCCCCTTGATCTATATTAGGTATAAAAAACCTATTTTACCCCCATGGAGCTCTATTTTCAATGCTTGGTCTCTATTTTCCCACTTTGGTTCAGCTTAGATCCATCCTAGATTGAATTTGAACTTAGTTCCTTTGTATTTACCTTGCTCGAGTTGAATAATGTTGTATCAACCTTCATCTAAATCACCTAAGTTCACCTTTATTTGATTGGATATCTGAAAATAGATAAAATCATTTACCTTTTGATTCATCTTGTTTTGTTTATCTTGATTTACATGATAAGACATGGTTCTTTGATCTTCTCCTATCTTGAATGTGCTCATGCCACTTATCAACCATGCATCCATTCTTAGGATCCACTGACTCTTTGAATTTCTCATATACCATTGATCATAAATTCATGACTGAACATGAGCCATTGATCTCAAAACAACCCTCATGGATTCCTAAGGTTTAAAACATACACTTATTATAATAAAAATAAAGTAAATCTAAACTAGTTCACACTAAAGCTTTTGACACAAAGTGGGGATTAGAAACAATAAAAAAAATATGTATAGGGAACTTCAATTAAATTAAGTATGAGTAACACCCTAATACATAAAATATGAAAGATAGTATTATTCAAGCCAATAGTTATGCTACTTATATCTACTAAAAGAGAGGAAAATAAATTTAAAATATACTTACCTAAATGTGAACCCATTGAGACTCAATATCTCCATTATCCAAAGGGGCTTTACAAGAGGTTTTTGTGGTTTGTAAGGATCATTAAGAAAGGCCAAAGCACCAAAGACTTATCTACAAAACTAGATTATCCAAATAAGAAACCTAAGATAAGTCTCCTTAAGTAGAATAGTGGAAGAGTATATTGTGAATAAGGATAAGAGAATAATAACTCTTGATTACACATATGAAATAATGATGAAATGATCTTGTATTTATAGGTAGATCTTTCCCTAAATCCTTTTGGAAATGTTAGATATATAAGGTCAACCCAATTGACCCAGTGTGTTTTTTAGGATAATTCACTAGGTCTAAGCTAGGTCGACTGAAGGGATAATAATCTAATAAAATAAAAATCACCCCTAAACTACATTGGGTTGACCCAATCGACCTAGTACAACTAACTGTCCAACAGGGTGTTAAAGCAAAAAAAAGGGGAAATAGAAAGAGGAAAAGACTAGAGTAGTATTAAAGGGAGGATAAATATATTAGGTAATGATTTTAGGATCTAGTTAGATTGTTAATAATATGGAAATATGGGACAATAATCATATGAATCACCAAAGTTCTTCCCACACCTTTCCCAATGCACCCCTTAGGGCATGCACTTAGAGAGATTGAGTCTTGACAGGTTCCTATAATATGTAAACCATAAGTAATCAATACAAGTTTGAAAATATTATGTGTATACATATGACCCATTCAAAGCTCATCATGTGTCACTAAGGTAAAACATGGGATGGTGCTTTGAGAAAGAGCATATTAACACACAATGTTGATGCTAAAAAAAGTTATAGTATTTTAAAGAAGAAATAACTAAAAGTAAATGATTGAAAGGGAAACTAATATAAAAATTAAATAACTAAAAATTTAATTCAATTCATACCTTGAATTACCTTTAAAATGGGATGGTTTTATATTATGTTAGTTTTAATTTTGGAGGGCATAGAGTCTGCTTTCAACAGACCCAAGAATACAAAAATAAAGAGCAAAAACAAACAAATGAAATAAAATACAAGATAGTTGATGCTATGAGGATGGGGTGTACTTGGGAAATTTGGCAAGCTAGGGTGATGGGTTCTATGTTAGATCAAATGATAAAATCAAACAATAAGAGACAAGAGTAAATTAGGTAACCAAAAATCCAAGGCTAATAAAGATCAAAAAAATCAAACAATATATCATTTAGTAAGTAAGGCAAACTTACCAAATAAAACCAAGGATATATGTCAAATATGATGGTAAAACATAAATAAATAAATGGGTAAAAGACTAAACAAAATGGTAAAAAAACATTGATGAGTGAGCATTAACAATCCACATCTCACTCAATAATAGAAAAAGGAGCATAAAAAGGGAAAATAACATTGATGAGTGAGAAGTAACAAGCCAACCTCACTCAACAATGGAAAAAGGATATGAACTCAGGTGTCCATAACAATAGGAAAGTAAAATAATGACAAATGATAAAATTAAAGTAAAGTAAGTGCATAAAATGTAAAGCAATGGTGTAAAGAAAGAAGAATCCATAGTTGCTCAAGCATGTTGTTTCTCTCTAAGGATATATAAAATTGAAACAAATTAGTGATAGCATATTTTTAAGAGGTAAAGAAGAATTAAATAAATAAGGAAAAATATGTTTGGAATCACAATTTATCTATCAAGGGGGGGCAATGAAATAGGTGGAGGGGAGAATGAAGGAAAAACCAAGGTGGAGGAAATCTTTATCAAAGCCAAGAAACTCAAATTATGTTTGTCAAAACAAGAGGATTTTTGACATTAAGGACTCTAAAGAAAATCTCTTGGCTACAAAAGTCTTAGATAAATAAATGGAGTGTATATATCATCCCATGAAGGCTATATGCATGAAAATTAAAATGGACCTACCTCCTCATGATGTGTTCCCCATTTTTTAGAACCCCTTATAGAGTCTTCAGTCTACTATGAAGATTGGGTACTTGTTTGAGAAATTATGTATCACCATAGAGTTTTTTCAATTCCCCTATTCTAATCTACTAACTTGTTACACCCCAAAAGACCTTGGCTCTATGTGAGGGAAACTATGGAGTTTGAGCTTCGACTGGAGATAGAATATGTGCTTGAAATCACATCTTTTGGTGTGAATTTGACTTTTAAGATTGTATGTTTCCTTTTAGATGTCATTTCCTTTTATTTCAAATTATTTGGATTTTAACTTTCTTGATGGCTTTTTTATTCCTTGTCTATATGGATTTGGAAAACTAAACATGGGTATTAAAGATGAATTTCATTTGAATACTTGGGACAAGGCTGCTAAGAGAAAGAAACTTCAAAGAGAATAGGGTCTAAGAGTCTCATAAATCTAAGTGAAATAAAAGTGTTATCTTGTCTTTGACTTTGTTTTATCTAATGAGGAGTGAAAGAAAGAAGAAATCAATAAAATTGACACATGGAATAATTTGAATTGCTTCAAATCACAAAAAATGTGAGAAAGGGAAAAGAGGGATTCAATGATAGTAAAAGTGTGATTACTTATCATGAGAATGAGGTAAATGGAGGAAAACATGATAACATAGATTGTTGTGTAGATTTCATCTAACAAAAGAAGCAAAATCTAAAGTTGACAACAAGAATTAAGAACATGAAAAGATGGTAATTTTATGAGGAGGGTTAGGTCCTATCCATAGTCTTACACTAAAAATTCATAAAATAATGAAAAGATAAATCAAAGAGATGGTAATTTTATGAGGGATTTTAGGTACTATCTATAGTATTACAAAGCAACTCACAAAAATAAAAACCCAAGGGATGTCAAAACAACATTGACAAGAAAAATTTATGTGAAAAATAGGATAAACGATGGTGGTTTTGTGAGGAAATATTGGGTCCTATCCATGGTCTTATAAATCTAATCACAAAAGAGAAACCCAAGGGGTGCAAAAAATAAGAGAAAATACAACAAGATAAAGAAGACTATGGTACATCAAGAAACCAAAAGACCAAAAGGGAGGACTAAAGGTTTATGAAAGGAAGAAACTTACTTTAGAGTGAGAGACCCATGCTTAAGTAACCTAAAAAAAGTGTTGGATAGATGTAGATAGAAATCATGATAAGAAGGAAATTTTTAGGAAAAGTACTTTATAAGGAATTGAGCATTGGTGTGATCTTTAAAAACATCACCTTCATTCATTTGAAGATGATAGGTTCTTGGACCAAGAATATCTTTAACTAAATATGGGACCCACCATTTTTATGCATAATTACCTTCTTTGCCAAGGGTGTAATCTAATTTCAGGACAAGATCACCAACATTAAAAGTGAGGACTTTAACATTTTTTTATGTTATCTGGCAATGTGAGCCTTGTATCCATAGTTATGTTTTAAGGTAGAAAGATGGTGTTCATAAAAAATATCAAGGGCATGAAGGTGATATTCATGAAATTATTCATCATTAAGAATGCCATGAAGGGATATATGAAGGGAAGGAATCTCAACTTCTAAAGGAAGAACTGACTCAGAACAATAGACTAGAAAAAATGAAGTTACCCTAGTGGCAATATGTATGCTAGTCTGATAGGCCCAAAGCATAGGGTAAAGATGAATATGAAAATATATGCAAGTTTAAAGAATTGTATTTTGAAGGATTTTGTTGATAATTTTATTAGTGGCCTCAACTTGACCATTGCATTATGGATGATAAGATGTGGAAAATTTGTGATTGATCTTGAATTTTTTGCAAAGTTATTTAACATGTTTATTTTTGAAATTACCACACTTATAAAAAATGATGGTTTATGGAATTCCAAAGTGGAAAATAATTTGGCTAATAATAAATTTGGAAATGGTAGGACCAATGATGTTGACAAGGGGCATGGCTTCTACCCACTTGGTAAAATATTCAGTAGTAGTGATGTTAAAGACATTCCCATCTTGGGAGTGAGGAATTTTACCAATGAGATAAAATACCCATGTAGAAAATGGCCAAAGAGATTTTATAGTTTAAATTTTGTTAGGAAGTGAATGGGTTATATCATCATGAAGCTAACAAGGATTACACTTTTTATCATAGTCAATTGCATCCTTTTCAAGAGTAAGCCAAAAATAACCTATATGTAGGCATTTTTAGGATGTAGAATGTTCACTATAGTGGCTGCCACAAATTCCCCCATGTGCTTGTTTAAGAAGAGGAGGGACCTCATCTTGCATAACATATAGGAGCAAGGTACCTTAAGAATTGCGATAATAAAGGATGATATGTCAAAATACATAATTGAAAGCTTGTTTATGAATGTGTGTTTTTTCATGAAAATCTAAATTTGGAGAATAAGTTTGATGTTCTAAGAATTAAATGATATCTTGGTACCACGAGCTTTATTTAATGGTAACATCCTCAATATGGAAGATAAGTGAATCTAGTGATTTAATTGAAGATAGGGATTTTCTTATTTGTATAAGAAAATAAGGATCATGAAGAACTTGATGTGGATCAAATAGATAAGTTGAAGAGGCAAGAGAATTAACAATGGAAATTTGATCTCTAGGAATAGGCTCAATAGTGAAAGAGATAAAATTCTTAGAAAGAGTGGTTGAAATTTGATGATAGGTAATAAGGTTTTCAATTTTACATTGAAAATAACCACTAACTTGATGGCAAATAAGTTGATAATCACCTAAATCATGAAGGTGTTGAATGTATAAATCAAGAGAAGCTCTCATGCCTAAGATACGAGTTCATATTCAGCCATATTATTGGTGATATCAAAGGTGGAGAAATTTTAAAGGAATGATTTTATCGAGAGGACTTGTGAGAATGTAACCTGGTCCAACTCCTTGAAGGAATTTATCACCATAAAATTGAAGGGTCCAAGTATCCACATTTAATTTTATATTGATCTCAAGGATCTCCTTGATGACTACCTTCATTTAGTATTACTAGAGGTAGTGAAAGATTCTTCAAGTTGATTGGCTTCAATATCAAAGGTAAAGATATGAAAATAATCTTTGAGAGAGATAGCTTGATTAAAACCTTCAATTTAAAGGATATTATCATCTATAATGTTATCTTGAAGAGAAGTGGCTAGAATGAAAGCCACAACAAGTTAATTGGCTATGACTTTCCCTTTAACAACTTTTTAAGTGACAATGAGAAGATCAAATTCCATAAGACAATCAATTTACCAATTATATCTCCAGGAAGAAAGGATTTAGAGAAGAAATGATGAAGGAGGTTAGAATTAATTATGACATAAGTAGTTTTGTAAAGAATCTAGTGACAAATTTTTTTAGCTATGAAATAGATAGCGAGGCAGTCACGCTCAATTATGGTATAATGGGTTTCATAGTCAATGAGGCCTTCATTAATGTAGTAGATAACATACTCTCTTTTTATATCATGTTGTTGGGTAAGTATTTACCCAATTGAAATATTTTTTGAAGAAGTATATAAAATCAAAGTTTTATCATTTGAAGTAGGATAAAGTATATGTGGGTGAAGTAATGACTCTTTCATGTTATCAAAGGCTTTTTGACATGGATCCATCCATTCTAAAGTAGTACCTTTCTTTAGAAGGGAATTGATGTAATGAATTTGATATGACATTTCAAGAATGAATCATCTATTTTCCCCAAGCTTTCCTAAATAAGTACAAATTTCAAGAATATAATGAGGAATGGGCATGTTGATAATAACACTACTTTTTGTAGGTCAACATCAATTCCACAAAGAGAGACTAAGAATCCTAACAATTTGCTATATGTGACTCTAAAGACACATTTTAAAGTATTAAGTCTAACTTTATATTTAAGGAGATACTTGAAGATGATAACAAGATCAAAGAGATGATTTTTATAATGTTTAGATTTAGTAATAAGATCATCCCAATAGGTTTTAACAATTTTATGAATGAGATCCTGAAAGATATGAGTCATCACTCATTGATAAGTGGATTCATAATTTTTGAGGGTGAAGGGCATTTTGACATATCAATAGGTGCCCCATTTGTGGTGAAATTATTCTTATATTGGTCTTTATGGGTGATGTGGATCTGATTATATCTCAAAAAACGGTCCATAAGAGATAACATTTCATAACTAGTCATGGATTTAATAATGGAATCTATTGAAGGTAAGGGGAATTTGTCCTTAGGACAACAAGATTAAGATTATGGAAATCAATACAAATGCAAATGATCATAGTGACATTCTTATAAATGAGAAAAATGATGGAAACCATTTAGAATAATCCATTGGTTTAATAAATTTAGCATCGAGTAATTTTATGATTTCTTTATGACATAAAGTTGAAACTTTAGGTAGAAATTTTATTTTATTTTGATGTACATGCTTGGCATTAGGATAATTAATTATATTATGCACATAATGCTAGGGTCAATGCCAGGCATGTCCTTATAAGACCAAGTGAAAGTTCATGATATTTTTTAAATAATGAGCTAAAATTATCATGTTTAATAGGTGAAAGTTCTAAAAAAACTATAGTTGGTTGAGGACAATATGGTGTACCATATTCAATGTGAGTGGTTTCTTCAATAAGTATGGCATTTCCATCTTAAAAGTGGTATGATTCATTGGGTAAGGAAGAAATTGGATTTATTTTAGGATCAACACTAAAAATGAAGTTGTTGAATTAAGGAGTTTTAATCTTAAAATTTCCAATTTTATTATGATACTGAGGAAGTTGAGGTTCTTGGGCATAAATTAACTCAAGGATAGCTTCATCACTAGGCAAGGTAGGAATAAGAACATAATACTTGACATCTATTTCAAGATCAAAGATTATTAAGCCATGGTGATCAGACTTAGAATGTCTCTAATGAACATAGGTTGCCTTGGCATCAAATGTAATTTTAGGAGTAGAAGAAGTAGATGGAGTAGAAAATATTGATGTATCATTTGACTTAGTGATGGGAGAATGATTGGATATAGATATTGGATCCAAAGTTGTTATAACTTCCAAATATTTGGAAGTCATAATTTATTCTACCACCCAAGGAGTATCAATATGATGAGGATTGGTACAAGTCACATAACCCTCAAGATCTAAGGTACGATACATAAAAATGGTATGAACATACTAATTAAAATCTTGAATTTAGGATAAAGGTTTTTGGTAGTGCTAGACATCCAAGTCTCTAGATTGATCTTGGGCCATGATATAGTTGTCATCATATTTTGGAGAAATCATACATGTTTGAGAACCAATGGGAATTTTAGAGGATAAAATCCCAATATTACTAAATGTATGAGGAGACATGATGAGAGAATCTTTAAATAATTTATCCACTCTAAACTAATTTCAAGTGAAGGCATCTTCTAGTAAATAATGCTCTTGAGTATTATATTAAGGGAAAAAGTTGGTAATCTCGTCAATAAGAGAAATGGTATGGTCTCTTGGTAAGAGAGAATGAAGAAGCCATCGAAAAATGTATGGAGGTAACTTGGTGGTATTTAAAGTATATTATAACTAATTTGGATCATCATCATCAAAATTCACAAGAGTAACTTGTAAATTGGGATTCATGTTGATAAACTTGAGTAAAGGAGAACTGTTAATCTTAGGATTTGTAGGAATATGATATTGAGGTTTAGGATTAGGTAATTGGTTACACTATGTATTGGGGTCAACTTCATACTTGTACCATATTCCATTATGTAAGAATTTAATACATTAACTACCAGAAGAAGTAATGCCCTCATTCGATGAGTCCATGGACAACCAAGGAATATGTTGTAAGATAAAGGGAGATCAAGGACCATAAGCTTAGTTTGAACTATTTTAGCTCCAATGGTTAATAGAATTCAAATACAACCAAGTGGATTTTGATTAGTCTTATCAAAACCATGATAATTGAGATGAGTTTTTTTAAGATGATCCTTATTATAACTAATTTGTTATATAATCCATAAATATGTGACATTAATACCAAAACATTCATCAACTAGAAATTTATAAATAAGAGTGTTATGAATGGCTAATTAGATAAAGAGCGGAGGATCATCGGTGTGAAAAATGAGTTCATCATTGATCATGTCCTCTTCAATAAATTTAATAGATGGTTTAGAAAAGGGACCTGAGGTTTCAATGGTGTTGGTATTGGTAGGTTAGGAATCAATAAAAGGTGGTTATTCATCTAAGGAAGATGGATCTTCAATCTCCTAAAGTTATTTCATAAGGAATTTATGATGATAGGATGAAGTTCAAACCAAATCCATAAGGTTAATCTAACAAGGCATAGAGCTGATTTCTTCAAGAAAATTCCAATGCGATTTAGAAGAACCAACACAATATTTAGAAGTTAAATTAGTTTTAAAAGGTATAGATGTGGCTGGAGGATCAGAAAGAGGAAGTTGTTCCTCAGGTGATTCTTAATCAACATTATTGGTTGTAGTATGTTTAAGAAGTTGTTCTTTTAAAGATGGATTTTGAGGCTTAGCAATGAGATCTTTGTGAGATAGTTTATGATGATAATTGACCTTGACAATGTTGACATATTGAGAATTGTTAAAGTATTGGTCATAATCACCATCAATGGCATAAACATCCTTGACATTTTCTTGATTATTTGAAGAAATTTTTGGTTATTAGAGGTATAAGCTTTAAAATTTTATCATTTTTGGAAAGTAATAGTGTATTCTTGATGATGAAGATTGATCATAGCTTCATGATTTAATGAATCACCAAGCATATAGGAGACATAAAATTTATTGATCCTTCTAAAAGATTCATGGGAATGCCCAATATTGGTATAAAACCAACAAAATAGATTGGGGTCACACCACTTAGGAGGAACATTGGGATAAATGAAAGGTTTTTAGGGTGGTAGAACTGTTTCATTTGCTAAACTGAAAGAGGTGTATGAGAAGGTGAAGGAAGATCGATTTTGAAAACTCCTTGTTTGGTTTATGGAGCATTACTAGTGATATCATTTGATGTTTGGAATGATCCTTTAAGGAGTTTAGGATTAAGTTCAAATTACTTCATATGAAATTCTTAAGTTTTAGCTTGATCAAGAGCTTCATTAAGTGTTTGAGGAGAAAAGTTTGAACCTTATATTAGAGAGTGGGAGTCAAAGAGGTGATAAAGATTTTGAATAAGTTATCATCAATCATGTTATGGTCATATTTATGAGCTAAAGATTTCCATATTTTGATAAAGTCATGAGCTGATTCAGTTGGAGATTTATTAGCATTAATGAAGTGGCTAAGACAATTTTTAGGAAGATCATTGTGTTGAAACTCTTTAACTAAAGGATTAACCAAATACTAATGTTTTAAATAGAATGTTGGGGAAGTTGATTATACCATTATAATACATCACCATTTTAATTTTTGACTAAGATTTTAGTAGTGGTAAAGATATTAGTTTGGATCCACTCTTTGTAAAGTTTTATAAAGCCTTTAAGAAATGAGGTAGGGTCTTTAGTCCCATCATATTTGATAGTTGGATAGATGTTACCAATATCAATGGATACAATAAAGAGAGTTAAAGGCTCATTTTTAATGGTTTGAAGAATCTTATTATTCATTATGGTTTGAGGAATGACATTACCCAAGGCATCCCTAAGAGGTAGAAGAATATAATTAGGATTAGTTTAAGGATGAATAGTTGAAGGTTGATTAGCCACATTAATTAAGTGTTGTTGAATTTTCACCATTTGGTTTTTATTAGAATTTTTCATAATGTTCACTTGTTGAATGACTTGGGCTAATAGTTGGGTTGTATCAAGAGGTGGGTTGGTGTTTGTAGGAGCACTCCCTAAATTAGTATTGGTGAGAGAATTGGAAAAAGAAGGATTGATAGTGGGATTGTTAAGTAAAATTGTGTCAATCACTCCCACATTAGTTTGAATATTTTGAGAAGTTTCTTGTTAAGTACGGAAAGAATTATATCCATCAACTTCATCTTGAGGTCTTATTTTCACTATATTATAGTTCATTAATAAAGGAGGAGAAGATGTGCCCCAAGAGTGATTGTTCTCTTAGGAGGAAAAGAGGGAGAAATTAACATCCCATATAGTATCTAAATGTATTTAAACTATCTAAGGAGATTTTGATAGGAGACTTCATTTTGACTGAAGAGAGATGAACAAAATCCAAAATTGGAAAATTAAATAACTAGATTGATAAATAAGGAAAGTAGAAGATAGTATAGGGTTGATTGAGTTGACCAAGAATAGAAAATAGGATGTATAAAACATAAAAGATTGACTGGGTTGATCCAGTATAATAAATAGAGATAGGAAAACAGGGAAAAGGAGTTGTAAATTATACAGGGTCAACTAAGTCAATCCAATATAGTGAAAAGGGTCTAGAAAAGGTATAGGGTTAACTAGGTTGACCTAGTATAGTAGATAGGGAGAAAGAGAAATATGATAACAATTTATGAGATAAAATAAGATAGTTTTTGTAGATAATCTAGGAAAGAAAGAGTTGAAAGTAAATAAACAATCAATTGAATCAACGTTAGCTAATCCAATTGAGGCACACAATATAAAACTTTATACTAACACTAATTAATGCAAGTTTTTACATACACAATTGATCAAGAACAAGAAATAAACTTGAAAAGTAAAGAGATAACTAATTGGTCACCTTGAATGTTTATTATATTATTAAAAATAATTTTAAATATGTTTGGAATTTGGTTATAAGTAAGGAAATAGATAACAATCTAAGGATAGTTTAAAGTAGTTTGGGATAAAAGGGACTATAGTGGTAGTGATAGAAGCTTGGTATTGGGGCCTACCCCCTTACTTTACACACTATAATGATAAAGGTGTGAAGTGATTAGCCATAATATACCATCAACCATGCTTTATACTTGATTAGAGCATAAAGTTAGCTTCCCCCTTAGTGATGAAATCCAAGTAGGTTGGCACAGGTTAGACAAAATATTAAAGTACTTATTTATTTTTTTATGATTTGGTCATGTCTACATAAAATAGAAATAGTGAAACTAAGTGATTAATTAAAAATCCCCTAATTAGACTATGTGAACTATTCTAAGCATGCAAGCAATATAAAAAGAAAGGTGTGAGCTAGTTACTAATAGATATGAGGTTAATTCCAACTTGAAACAAGGTATAGTTTTAACACTATATGTAAAAAAATAAAATACAAGGTTGATAGGGTCAAACCTATACTATGGAATCAATTCATAAAAATGAACTAGGTCGGTAGAGTTGATCTAGTTATTTTAGATAGCACACAAAGCACATAACTGGGTCGACAGTGTCAATCCAATTGACTGTGTAAGAGAAATTTTAAAGACTACAAATTGTGAAAGGAAAAGAAAGAAAATTAATGGATTAGATATGCAATGAAGGAATATTGATGATGAATAACCTTGAAGTATGCTTGAGAAACCTACAAACTAGGTCGATAGGATCGATAACGTTGTGTAAAAACATACTACAAATTGCTAAAACTATAAGAGTTCAATTGGGTTGATTTAGTAAGCTAAATTGGATGTCTAAAAGGCTATAAACTTATATTGGGTTGACTACATTGATCTAGTTGTCTATTATTGGAAACTTATACATAGAGAAAAATAGTTGGGTCAATAGGATCGATCTAGTATGTCAAAATAAATGATCAAAATGATGATCAAAAGAATGAAAATAAGTAAAATAAATGCTAAAAAGTTTAGTTTCATATGGATTTCACTAGAATGTATGTAATTAGAAATGCCTCATGTCTATAAATCAATCCTAGCTCAAAGAAGATAGAGCATACCTACACTTCTGATTGGGGATACACTTGTTAGGCGAGAACATGACCAATATGGGGATCTACTAAACCTGATTAGGGGATCACTTGGCACAACACATAATGATAAGAAGGGTTTCAAAGCCTACAGTCTAACAGAATCACACAACAACCCTATTGGATTCCTAATTTTTAGAACATTCAGTTATTCTAATAATAAGAAAGTAAATCTAATCTAATACACACTAAAGCTTGTGGCACAAAATGGGGGTTAGAATATATATATATATATATATATATATATATATATATATATATATAGGGTTTCAAAGCCTACAGTCTAACAGAATCACACAACAACCCTATTGAATTCCTAATTTTTAGAACATTCACTTATTCTAATAATAAGAAAGTAAATCTAATCTAATACACACTAAAGCTTGTGGCACAAAATGGGGGTTAGAATATATATATATATATATATATATATATATATATATATATATATATATATATATATATATATATATATGCATAGGGAACTTCAATTAAAGTAAGTATGAGTAACACCTTAATACATAAAATATGAAAGATAGTATTATTCAAGACAACACTTATGCTACTTCTATCTATTAAAAGAGGAGAATAAAGTTAGAACATACTTACTTAAATGTGAATACATCAAGACTACATCTCTCCCTTGGCCAAGGGGGTTTTGAAAGAAGTTGTTTTGGTTTATAAGGATCACTAAAAAAGGCCAAAGCATCTAAGACTTATCCACAAGACTAGATTCTCTAAATAATAAACCTAAGCTAAGTCTCATCAAGTAGAATGGTGGAAGAGTAGATTGTGAAGAAGCATGAGCAAATAATAAAACTTGATTGCACATATGAAATAATGATGAAATTATCTTGTATTTATATGTGTATCTTTCCCTAAATCCTTCTAGAAATATTGGTTGTATAGGGTCAACCCATTCAACCTAGTGTGTTTTTGGGGACAATTCATTAAGTTTGAGCTAGGTCAGTCAATGGGCTAATAAGCTAAGAAAATAAAAAGTATCTATAAACTATACTAGGTTGACCTAGTCAACCTAGTACAACTGACTATCCAAAAGGGTGTTAAAACAATAAAAGGAGGGATGGAAAGAGTAAAATACTAGAGTATTCAAGGGAGGAGAAATATCTTAAGGAATGGTTTTAGGAGTTGGTTTAATTGGTAATAATGTGGAAATAAGGGACAAAAATCCTAAAAATCACTAATTGTATATCTACCCCTTTCCTAGTGCACCCCTTAGGGTGTGTACTTAGAGATATTATGTCTTGATGGGTTTTTACAAGATGTAAAGTGTCAGCAATCAATAAAAGTTTAAAAATATTATGTGTATACACTTGTTAGTAGACTCAACTACTCCATTACCCCACTATGGATAGTAATTTTATGAATATTTTAATAAATACCTTACTCAAGAGCCCATTCACATACATTTTCACTATTAAATACCAAATCATTTTCTAATATTATAGTATAAGGTACTAGAAAATGTGTGACTAGACTCTCCTAGAACTCAAGCTTAAATTTCTCATTTGCCTCCTTCAAAGGTATTAATTCCACCCACTTGGTGAAATATTTTGTAGATATATAGACTCATTTACTGCCAGCACTATATAGGGGATGTATCATTTCAATAAATTCTAAATCTTGTTGATTGAAAAATTGTTCAACCTAAATAGGCTTCAATGGCATACCAGCTAGTCTCTTCTTTCTTGTAAACTTTGCACACTTTACACACCTCCTAACCCATGCATGTGCATCCTTAAATAAATTAGGCCAAAAGTATCTAGATCTAATAATATTTTTATTTATGGTCTTGGCTACAAAATTTCCTCTAGAATGACTATCATGAAATTGTTCAAAAATCTTGTTAAATTGATTAGATTCAACACTCTTTAAAAGAATACCGCCAATGTCCTTTTTGAGTACCACTACATAAATTATAATGTATAACACTAATTTTAGTTTTAAATTTCTTCTCCTTTATGCATCTAATCCCATTGGGGATTTTCCTATTTCAAGGAATCTAGCAATGTCTTGTGTCGATCTGGATGGAGAAGTAGTTCTAGCTTCCTGTTGGGTGTCTTGAAGTATCAAAACCATCTCTTTTTCTTCTTTCACATATTCTACAATATGTTCACACAATCATTTACCTTGGAATATATATTTTTACCTTCAATTTAATATCATATTCCATGAACTAAGTGACCCATCCATCTCTCTTATCACTTAAGTCTCTATTGAGGATGAAATCTTTCGCACTAGAATGAGCTACCATTAGTATAATCTTTTTTATTTGAAACCAAATGTCTATATTTTTTTAAAATTTTTATAAAACCAATCACATTCTTTAAAAAAAAAAATATCTCTCTTCATATTCTCTCAAATCTTGACTAAAAAAATCAATGGGTTGCTCTAATCCTTCACTATTCTATTGCATAAGCATGGCTGAAATTATACTAAATATAGAAAAAGCATACATAAATTAATCCTTATTAAAATATAGATTAATAAAAGTAGGATCTTGGCTGATTTCTTGTTTGATGGATTCAAATATTCTCTTACCCTCCTTAATCCAAGTGATTTCTTGATGTTTCTTTAGCATTTGAGTGAATGGCCTTACCAATTTTGTAAATCTAAGAATAAATCTTCTAATGTAATTGATCTTGCCTAAGAAGCTTCACAAACGTTTATTATGTTTTGTAATGGATAGATAAAGGATTTATTATATTATCTATAGGTTAATATAAAGACCCTCTTTTGACACTACATGCCCAAGTAGTCTCCCCTTGTGCACTAAAAAGAAACACTTCTTTGGATTCAATAAAACTCCAAATTATCTACATCTATCAAAAAATAACTCTCAAGTGTGTTAGATGATCATTAATATCCTCTTGAAATATAGTAATGTCATCAAGATAAACTAAGACCATTTCACTCAAATTACCTTCAAATTCAACATCCATTGCCCTTTGGAAAGTGTCTCTAGCATTAGAGATCCCAAAACACATCTTTTGGTAGGCATAAGTATCCCATTTGGTTGTGAAAATTGTTTTATACCAATCTTGATCTTTCACCAATATTTGGTTGTAACTTGTGCACCCATACAATAAGGAGAACCTTTGTGAAGATGATAACCTTTGCAATATTTGATCCATGGAAGGAAGAGGATAGTGCTTTTTTAGTGACACTTTATTCAAATCTCTAAAATCCACACATAGTCTTATCTCTCCATTTTTCTTTCTCATTGGTACATGGTTTTCTACCCATGTTAATTTATTGATAGGAAATATTATACTTCACTCAAATATATTGGTAAGCTCTTTTCTCATGATAATCTCAGCCTTAGGGTTGATGGGCCTTTGTTTTTATCTTACTAGCTTTTATCCTTCTCAAGATCAATAGTATGCTATGATAATCTAGGGTAAAACCCCTTAAAATCATGGTATTCCCAAGAGAATAAATCTATATAGTCATTACATAATGAAATGAAAGATACTCTCTAATAATTAGGGTTCACTTTACCCCACTTGAGTTGCTTACCTTCAACTATATGAACTTGTTCATAATGTTCTTCCCTAGAAGAGATGCTTACTTTGTCATTTCTAAGTTGATAATATTCATTTAAAATTCTCTCCAAAGTTACTAAAACTTTAGGCATCTTGTTTTATCTCAATTGTATAATTTGATCTTCATATTAGGGTTGCAATTTACTTTGATTCTTTGAGAAAAATTTTACCTCATTCTATAGGATATAGGATATCTACTTGTCACTATCAAATACTTTCTAACTTACCTCATTCATTGGAACTAAAGGCCTACATATAACCTTGATTTTGTTTTGATATTTATTATCCTTGATTTGGTCCATTGTATCATATTATGCTCCTATAGAATCAAGTCTATCTACATATTAATTAGCTCCTCTAAGAATGGAGTGAATATCGAATGCTAAGAAATATTCCATGAAGACCCAAACTTTGTTTTTTTATCCCTTTATAAGGGGGTTATTTACTACACTTAACCCTCTAACTTGTTTTACTACCAACTCACTATCACCTTCCACCTGTAAAAGCTTAATACCTCTCTTTCTAGCCCATTGAAGGCCATGAATAAGAACTTCATATTATGTAGTATTTGATGTAAAAATAGACTACAATCTAACTAAAGAATAATACCTTTGATTTTGAGGTGAAAAAAAATTACACTATCCCCACTCCCATTCTTTGATCTAAATCCATCCAAAAAAATATTCCATACTCCCTCTTGATCTTGTTTTGAGTTGGTAAGACTATGTAATGAGTCACCTTCTTCATGCATGTAGTAAACACTAAGACCAACTTATTAAATACCTTTGTATGGGTCATACCCATGGTTATCATCAGCCCACTTCTCCTAGAGTAGATCTTGTATGCTTTCAAGTGTCTTAGAATTTTCTTGATTAAAAGTATACTCATCTTCTTCTGAAATACTACATATTTGGTATATGTGGTTCAAGGTGAAATGTAGAAATAGGATAAGATATTATAGTTAATTTGGTTCTATATATGGCTATATAAACCACATACGAATAATCTCAATAAAGGTAACTCCCTTTTTTAGTATTAAAATCTCTGGATAAGCATAGTTTAAAGTTTGGAGGTAAATCAACAATAACTATATCCTATGAAATAGTGAAATTTAGACAAGAAACAAGTAAAATGTTAAGATCTTTGAAGATGCCCATAGTCTTAGTAAGAGAACCATCTAACTGTAACACTCCCTTTTCATGGGGTTCATATTTGAGCCCTAGTTTGTTAGTTATGTATTTAGGCATGGTAGAAGTACTATATCCACTATCAATCATATAATTTTGGATAAGACAATATCCTATGACAATTGAAAGATAGAATGGAGGAGGATTAGTCATCTTAGGAGATTGAGACTCAAAAATAAACCAGAGTTGGTTAGAAAAACACTCACTCTTTCCTTTTTAGGTGGTCCATCATAGATATTGAGCTTTGGAAGCTCCTCTTGTAGATACTCCTTTTGTCCTAGAATTAGCAATGTATCCCACATTGAAATTGGTAATGGCATTTTATTCATATGATCCACAATATTAAGTGGAGAAGTTTCTATTATTGACTAAAATTTAGGAGTAGGAGGGGTTCCTAGATGTTTTATGAACTATCATTTTTCCCCTTTGGATCTTGAACCTATTGATTTTATGTCTTTTGAGGTAGATCATGAGTTATGGTCCTTTGTGATGGCTGAGAGGGAGAATGGGCTACCTTATCAGGATCTAAACCTTACTAATTACCATTTTCTTAGATATAGTATAGGATACAAATGAATTATCAACATTAGGCATATTTTTACTTTGATTTTTAGGTATGTGCTCAAAATAATCCTCACCTTTTTGAAAGTTCACAAATGTAGTTTCAATAGGTGATTTACCATTCTCTCCTACTTGTTGATGTTGTACTTCTACTTGAGTGAATGAAGGAATGTCTTCAATTAGTAGAGAGGCTTCCTTAGTTACTTGGTTTTCATGTGGAGGAGGAGTTAAAATTTTCTTCATATAAGACTGGTGTGAGCTCTCACTAGTTGGTACCATTGCCATGTCATTTGCTTGATCTCATAGATTGTTTCATTACCCTTCTTGAGCATAGTTGTTTTGAGTTAGAAAAATACCTTTATAGTTTCTTGGAGCATTAGGATTGTATTTTCTTGACTGAGAATTTTTCCCTTTTCCTTATTTATTAGATTGATAAGATGGCCTATTATAATAATAATTCTAATTAGTATTTTAATATGGTTTATATGGTGGATCTTGTTGTCTTTCCATTACCAAAAACTTGTTATGAGTCTTCTGAAGACTCTCTATCTTCCCCAGTCTATCAGCTTGATCACCTTCTATTTGATAATACTTTGTTGAATGTGGAAGTGGATCAATATTTGGAGCAAGAAGGTGGATCTCTAGAAAGAGAGGCATTGGTGGCCTTTGAGACAACTTGCCTACTTGTATAAGGAAATTCTAAGGCTTTATTATTATTTAAAAAGCCTCAGGTAGAGTGTTCCCTCCCATGGATTGAATCATCACAACTATGTCTGAGTTGAGAGAATTCAAATAATATATAAAGTCATAGTTGGGCATATGCTTGATCATTGCGACAATTTTGTCCCATGTTTTTGGAACCTATAATTGAAATCCACCATGAAATCATGATTGAATCTCTTGATTGTTATAAGCTACGCCATGAGTGAAAGGTGGTTAATATTGTCTTCAAAGTGCTTGCATAGGACCTCTCAAAATCCATTCTAATTATTGATTGAAGTAAGAGTCAATCCTCTGTATTATTAAATGGATTTACCTTTGAAAGAAGTTGCTAAAAACCTCATTACTACATTTTCCTAAGTCACATGATGCACTAAACAAAGTTTATCAATATTTTGAATATGTTCTATAGGAGTAACTAAATTTTCTTCTATAAAATAAGGAAGAGCCATCAAAGCCAAGACTATAAAATCATCCCATTGAGTAAGATTTAAAGGATTACCACCATTGAATAACACAAAGGCTTGTCTTCTAGTAATATCCATATGAGGTATGGGATTTATAACAATGTTTGGCTGAACAATATTTGTTTGAATAGGAGATTTTTTTACAACAATAGGGGTAATAAGAGGTGTAGTTTTAGGATTTGACTAAGAGGCTTTCTTCTTCTTTGTTGATTGGAAGATAACTCAAAGAAATCTATCTCTTTATTTTTTGTAGAGGATCATGTGATAACTCTTAGGGGTATGAAAAATATGCAAATCTAGAAATGAAACTTTAGAATTTACTACTATAATAAAATATTCAAAATTATGTAAATAGATAGTCCCACCAGGTATGCCAAAATTGTTAACTATTCAAATAACACCCAATAGAGATCAATTTTATTCATGTATGAC
The DNA here is from genome assembly GCA_037957365.1 of Torreya grandis. NCBI lineage: Eukaryota > Viridiplantae > Streptophyta > Pinopsida > Cupressales > Taxaceae > Torreya > Torreya grandis. Next base: position 1,922,338 of record JARHVA010000699.1, on the reverse strand, counting down.
CCATACCTGGACTAACATTGGAATAATTGAAGGTTGTGGGATGCCTATATATAGACTAGACCTCTAGGATTTTTAATGAGGCTAGTTCCTCATATATGATAGTTTGGACCTTTCTTTCTAAGACCTAAACAAGTTAGGTTTAAAAGAATTAAGATATTTCATAAAATAAAACCTATTCTAACATGTGGTGATGCACCAAATGTTCAAAGATCCACTCTCAAGATTGAACTCATTAACACACTAAAAGACTATGAATAGAACTAATGTAGTGTCTATAATGGTTTTCAAGCAATAATGCTTCACCTAGAGGTCAATTTTATATACCTAGGCTAGAGGTAAATGAGGGTAAGGCTTGATTGGAAGCACTTAAATCAATAATCTGATTTATACCTGAGACATCAACATTAAAACATGTTAGATGACCTATAGGAAAAGTTAAGTAGCACTTACTTTTGAACTTGGACCTAGAAAGGAAATATGAAAACCACTTATGCATATCACACAAATACAAAACACTAAGCATAGATTAGTAAAAAACTACAAAATGTTCTATTCATTTACTCTAAGAGGTGTAGAATATAGTTTTTGTAGAGTCTAGTCATACCAGCTTGAGGGATGTTTAACAATATCTCAATGGCCATATTTATACAAAAAGAGAGTAAGAGAGGGATATTGGTGCTAAAAAGGAATCAAAATGAGCACAACTCCATTTGAACCATAGTTACAACTACCTCTAAATTTATGATCATTCAAGTTTCTTGATTAATCTAGGTCACTTCAATCAGTTGCACCATTACATTATTCCTTCATTGATGCTTCTTTATGGTTGCAGTGGCATGATCAAGATATTTCAAGATAAGTTATAGTATTAATGTAGTTACCACAATTAGATCAATCTATTATAATTCTATCATGGTGCTAACTACTCTTTACTAGTTTTTTAAGGCATGCAAGAGTGGAGAGAAGGGTCATTTTCATGAAGTTAGTTTTGGAAATGAAATAATTGAATTCTACACATCTTCCTTCATTTTCCATACCATCTTCCACTTGTTACTCATTATGTGGACCAGATCCTCATATCTAAAAACTAATAGAGCCATTCCATGCATACTTTGAGTGGTGGTTATTTGACCTATGAATGCGTTGAAGGAATATAACCCCCCACCATATGTCATTTATCTTCCCTTACATGGTAATCTAATATTAGGTCCACTATATATGAAAACTAATTGAAACTATTAGTTTTCTTATAGTTTTAATCAAGAAAAGAATCTCATAAGGTGTATATTCTTGATTTGATAATAAGATTCCACCCCCTTGGTATATATTAGGTCTAAAAGAGCTATTTTACCCCCATGGATATCTACTAGCAATGATTGGTCTTGGTGTCCCTACTTTGTTTTGACTTAGATCCATCCTAGATCATATTTGAGCTCAATTCCTTCATATTTACCTTACTCAAGTTGAAGAATGTCATATCAACCTTCATTTAGGTCACCTAGGCTCACCTTTAATTGATTGGCCATTGAAAACTGACTCATATCATTGACCTTTTGAATCATATCACTTTATTGATCTTGATTTACATGATAAGATGCAGTTCATTAACTTTTACCAGCTTGAATGTTCTCATGTCACTTGTCAACCATGCATCTATTATCAAGATCCAATGAATATTTGACTTTATTTCATGCCATTGATCTTGAATCTATGATTTAAATTGAGACATTGATCTAATTGAGTCCATTAACTTGTTAGTTACTACTCACTATTAGATCTTCTTTATGATTGAATGTTGATCATTGATCCTTTTTTTTAATCCAAATGGCTATTATATGAGGCTTAAAATTGATGTTTCCATGCCTATATTTGACATCTTCAATAACATATTTGATTTCTGGATGACCTTCATTGAGATATATGAAAAACAATGATCATTTTCCATGACTTGAATTTGACATTCATGCACCTATCAATTGACATCCATTGGAACATCAAAGATGAATACATGGCCATCAATATTTATACCCCAATAGATGATTACTAATATTTATTTTGATGTTTTCTCACCTATCACCAGCTTGATAGATCATTTTTGTTGAAACAATTTGGCTGATGTAATATATCTTCAGGGAAATTATTTCTAAACAATTTCCCTAAAAGAAATCTTTATCTTTGGGACTTTTATCATGGATAAAATGTTCGATGGAAATATACCTTTAACATTTTTCTCAAACACTTTCCCTAAACAATTAGTCTTTGGAATTTTGTTGTGGATAATTGTCTAAAAGAACTCTAAAAATTTCCTTGAAAGAATTCATGCCTTCAAAACTTATGCTTGACATTTTTCCTGATAAAATGTACTTAGTATTTTGCCTTTGGGATAATTTTTTGTGTATAAAATGTCTAATGAAAATATCTTCAAGATTTTGACAAGGACATTTTATTTAGGACATTTTGTTCAACTAAAATGTTCCTTTGAAAAGATTATCTTAGAAAAATTGTTGTAGGTTTTTCTCTTGAAAGAGTTGTATCTATAGAAGCTTTATCTCAGATGAAATGTCTGAAAGAAAATAGACCTAACTTTTGTTGTAGAAAATTTTCCTAAAATAATTTTTTCTTAAAGGAAATTGTCATGGAACATTTTCCCCAAAATAAATCCAACACTTAGCCAAATTTTGGAAATAATTTCACTAAAATAAAATAGACTTAGCTTTTACCTCAGATAAAATGTACAAAAGAATCATGCATTTAAGAATTTGCAATTAGCCTTTCTAAAGCCTATAGACACTTCTAAACTTGTGCTTGAACTTTGAATGCTCAAATGACTTTCTAATGCTTGTGTATCCTATCCCTAACCTTTAGTCTACTTGGTTTCACCATGAATCTTACTTGGGAACCCTCCATTTACAATGTTGAGCTTGATTCTAAGACATTTGATCTTTCTTCAATTGGGACCCTACTAGTCTTATTCCTCCAATTTCAAGAAAAGCTTGATATATGGGCCAAAACAGCCAACATGGGTGCACAAAAATATTTAAGTTTCAAGTTTTAACTTTGTTTTTATGTATTTCTATTTTATGAAAGTTGCAATTTGTAAGGATTGATGTCAATTTTCAGTCACAGGTTATAAAGATCAACACCAATTTTCCAAATCCATGCCAATTTTCTAGATCAATGTTGATTTAGGGAATTGACCATGATCCCTATGTGAAAAATAGAACATGACCAGGAACATAACTATCAATGTTTTTACTTGATTTTTCATGCTTTCATTTTATGTTTGAGGATTTGCATATTGCTTATCTAACCCATTTATTATAGAATCCATGAGATTTTTGTGTTTTAATCACATATATTAACCATTTTTCTATAAAAATAGACTTTTTTTATTTGTTTTACATAAAACATAGATAATTTGACTAATCGACATCGATCTCTTTAGATCGATGATGATTAGTATCTGATATAAAATAGAAAACTTGAGAGCTAATTTTAAAATGTTGTTTTCTTAGTTGAATTTGAGATTCTAATTAGGAAAACCCTTTAAAATTTTGTAGGTCCTAAGGTGGAACAAACAAAGTTTAAACATGGTTAAATCTTACACATATTATATTTGGTGCCTAAAAAGTGCTTAGTTATTTTCATCTCTTAGTTATTTTTGAATTTTTTGTAAAAGTATTTAACAATAAATGCCAAGGGGATCAAACTTCATAACAAATTTCATTTTGGTGCTATAAACTTTAAATCTCACATTAGTTACATACTCATAATATTTTTGGTTTTTATGATTTTTTCTTGAAAGTGTTTGTTTATAAAGATAAGTAACACATGTTTGATCTCCCCCCCCCAATCCCCTTTAGGGAACTTGGATGATAAAAAAACACTCACTCTTTTCATTAGTTACTTTGGTCCAAAATTTTGGAATTAAAGTATTTAAGGCCCTCCCCCAAATCCATAAGATTTGGGTGAGCCCAAAATTACCTTAAAGTCCTTCCACTTGTTTTTATTTTTCATGCATTTTGTCTTGTGAGCAAGAGTTCATCACCTCTTCATGAGTTCTCTAGGGAAGTGTTGACTTGATAATTCATCTCGCAACATCATTTCAACCCCACTCCATGTTGGGGTATATAAATTGAGGGTGGCCCACTAAGAAATTTGTTTTGAACCCTTAAAATAAGCTCCATTGGTAGTACTTGACTTCATAATATAGGAGCAACTCAGAAATTATACTACACTAAGAAATTGATGGATGTAGTAGTTGTGAAAAGGATAATACCTTGTCAAAAAAATTTATTTGACACCAATCTAAATGACATGATTGTGTCCTAGTTTTTGCCACACATATGGAACCATCTAGAAATGAGCAAAAATTGATAGTTTAGGCAACCCCACTTGTCGTAGACATACTATTGATGTAGGGTGAGTATCCCTAAGTTCCATGTCACTGTATAAAATCTTAAGAGAAGAGGGGGCCTAAAAACCTACTTTTCATGCACTTTTAATTTTTAGATTAACAAATTAAAATCCTCTCAAGATAAAGTATATATACAAAATTTGACAATATGATGTAACCTTGTTAGTTTTAGGATTTAAGATGTTACACTTTGGTGTTTATGTTATTTTTTCCTTTTTAATTACATTGTCTTGAGTCTAACTTATTTTTTTGTCATACCTCATCAAAAATGAGTCTTGTTTATACACCACTCCTTTATTTGAAGATTCATTATGCCATTCATTTGACACCACTCTTTTGCCTTAGCCATTTATTAGACCATTATTTATGTGTGTCACTTGATAAAAAAGGGTATCATTACACTACCTAAATCATTCCAAGTCATGTGCCTTAAAGTCTTCAAACAAACCATTTTCCATATCTTTAGAGTATGATAATGTTATTATTCTTCTCAAGTCATTTCAAAGACTTGTTTCCTTGTGTCCAAATTCCATTTTTAAAATCAAAACCATGTGTGCCTTTTGGATCTATGTCTAGTACCGTCATGTCATTCATTTTTTTCTACTTTGTTGTCTATTTGATAAGCCTAGTCTTATAAATCAAGTTTGAAATTAGCCTCAACAAGGTTAGATCTAAACATTGATTTGTTTTCATTTATCTCATGTAATTTTGTCCTGGACATCAATTTTTCACTTTTGGGTTGTGTAACTTAGGTTAATTCCTTGCTCAATTTTAAGACTATTTTTTGCCTAGTTTGGGGAAGTAGTTTATCTTCCATATGCCTAGTGTTTCATGTCTTTTTCCAAATGATCAAGAGTTTGTTTCAAACTAAATGCCTAGTTTGTGTCAAAGTGTTTCAAAATTGTTAGATTAAATATCTTACCTTGTAGACCTCATTTTTTTAAAGTCTAGTTTTTGTGCCTTTTCCAAAAGACCTAGCAATACCTATTTTGAGCCTAGATTTTGTGCCTTGTATTCCAAAATACCTAGAAACCTTTATTTCTTTAGACTAGTTTAGACTCATTTGAAGCACTTTGTACCTACGTTTGTAATTTTGGTTTTATTTCATCAGCTTGATCCTTTTATGTAAGACATTTGATTTTAGACATTTGATGTTAGACTATTTTAGACCAAGTTTGGACCATTTATCCTTTGGACATTGTTTTTAATAGTTTATATAACTCTAGTCTTTTTCCATGAAATTTTCATCATTGATTTGGATATGTCTCATTACACTCATAATGGAGCCTTGTACAATCTAGGTTATGATAATGTGATCACACAAGATGACTTAGTTCAATACCCCTATAGTGATGATGTAGTTTTTGAGATGGATCCCTATCCTTCTCACAATACTCAATTTAGGGAATAAATCAAAGATCCCTTAGCCCACTATCTGGTTATCATGCCTCCTTACTTATATTAGAACTAATAAAAAATAGTGAAATACCTTACTAGCATACCATTAGTTGTTGAACAATTTTAATAACAACCATATTATGATATGATGACATCAATGTATGATCCCTATTTATTAGATTGTGACTTGATTGAAAATAAGGATGAATTTTTAGTTAGATTTACAGAGGTAGGGGAAAATTTTATAGCAGACTTCCCCCATTAAAATTTACATAGTCTAGTTAGAGTGGCTTTCACTATACCTTATAATCAAACCATTAAACACGCCTCTTCTAGAAATCCTCAAGCACTCATGTCAATATTGTGTCAGAACACTAATATGATTTTCATAAGAAAGGGCCTCATGGAAGACCACTTTCTATAAATCCAAACAACATATCAAACCTATTTGAATATTACATGTAATTTTAATAACAAGGCCATGTCAAATACTCCTCTCATAGAGTTAGTTCCTCTAATAAGGGTATTAATTGAGTTGATAAGACAAGATAATTTGGGTATAGACACATTTGTATGAATAACTTTAGTTGGTAACATTTTCAATGTATTAAATATTGAATAAGTCTCTATTAATTCTATGAAAATGAATATTCCAAACACAGTGGAAAACACACAAGTGTCATCCAATCTAGACCAAAGTGGTTTAACTACACAAACAACTAGTTTGAAAAACGTGCCTATAGTTAATACCATGAGTGGTTCACAACTATAGGGGGAAGGAACTCCTATTCCCCAATCATACCAAGTTACCTTTAATCCTCAACCAATTGCTTTTTCAAGCATGCATCCATAAGGATTAAAATTCCAACTAGTGCTTTTCCTTAATAAAATGTGATGAGCACTTTTCCACCTAAATAATTGGTAACTAAAATTCCAAAATAATATTCATAATCTGATAAACCAACATAGTAGAGTCATAATATCATTCTAACTCAATAAGGGACAACAAATGTTCCACCTCACCAAGTAGTGACTAGTATACCTCTCCAGTCATAGACCAATATGCCTTCACAATCACAAAAATTGTCTAAACAATAATGTATGTCCTCTGGTCAATGACAAATGTTGAACATCCAAAAATTTCTAGTTCATAATAGGTGTTTGTGTAACAAAGAGGTATTGTTATCCTATAAGTACCAATTAGGCATCAATTGTCCTACATGGCATAAATATAATGACAGGGCCTTAGCTCATAATAAGTTCCCCTCATTTAGATAGGTTTTACTAGTTATTATCAAGTCCCTACTAAAACTTAATAAGCAAAATACTTTACCCCAAGCCATATCCTTCCATCATAGCCATAATTCCCTCAAAACTAGGCCTATATACTGAATCCAAACCAAAATATCACACCATAATGTGTGTAATTATAGAAATTTCATCCCAATATATAGATACATGTTCTTGTTTGGTTCCCTCACAAAATCAACAATCCATATCAAACCATTCCTCCATTATACTCTAGTCAAGTTAATCCATCTTTGACTACCTAGCCTCCACCTTAGGCTAATAGCCCATCTAGTTTCTTGGCATAAGAACTAAAATAAATAAAGGATGTAATTTCCACCATACAAGTATGGAAACAAACCAAGAATTTCAATTTATATGACTATGTTCCTACCATTCAACATGGAGTATCGATAGATACCATTTCCTCTAGGATATAAACCACTAAATTTTGAAAAATACGAGGGTAAAGGAGACCCTAAGGCCCATTTAATAGATTTTTTTGTTGTTTTCTAGCTAGTAACTTATAATGACATTTACCTCCTACATTTGATTCCTCAAAGTCTAATAGGATAGGATTTGGAGTGGTTCCTGAAATCACCAAAGAATTTCATATTTGATTTTGATGACCTTTTAGATAAATTTGTGCCACATTTCTCCTATAATATTTAACATAAGATTTCACTAGTATATTTGAATCATGAAAATTAGAAATTTGATGAAATATTATCAATATATCTATAGTTATGGAGATAAATTTCTGGTCACTTCACCCATAGATTAGCCTATAAATAATTGGCAATTGTGTTTACTTAAAATTTGCATAGTGAGATATCCTAATATAGATATATAGTGTGCACATTCCATTAAATAAATCATCGACAAAGGTTTTCTTAATTTTAAATTCCCTTATTAAAAAAGGTATCATCAATCTCATCTCTTAAAATCAAAATTAGAACCAAAACCAAGGAATAGGTCAAAATTAAAACTAATACCAAGTCTAAGTACAAGTGTTCATACCAACCTAGGCCAATAATTATGAAAAAAACAAGCAATTAAACCACAGTAATAATGTTTTTAGAAAAGGAATAAATAATTTACATCATGTTCAAATGGTACAAAAATCATCTACTCAACCAATGCCACACATGCAACTTATTCTCCATCATGAACCCATTAAACAAGTGTAGCCTTTGTAACAACCTAGACTAGCTCAACAAACATAATAATTATCTTTGAAAACCCCTCCTCCAAAAATAAATATCCCTACTCATTGAGTCTTTAGTGATCTTGGAAATCCTATTGAATTTGTGTTTCATAAGCTATCCACATCTAACATGATTAGTTGGCCAATTTTAAAGAATTATCCTAAGGGTATTCTATATCGAGACTAATATATAGAGTATGAGTTCTATGAATATCATCATGTTCATTGACATAATCTATGTTGATGTGTGAAAATCAAACACCTCATTAAAAATATGTTGGAAAATGGGGAGATTACATTGGATAATAGAGCATCTACATCTAATCAGAACCTGGGTATCCATCAAAACCTTTTTTACAACATAATAATAATAATAATAATAATAATAATAATAATAGTAATAATAATAATAATAATAATAACAACAACAACAACAACAAAGGACAAAACAAAAACAAAAATAGTATCAATAGCCACAAAAATAACAATAATACCAATAGAAATCACAACAATAACATCAGTTGAAGGGAAGGAAGTAAGTCTAGAATGATTCTAATACCCAATAGACTTATCACGTGGTTACACATGATTACAAAAAAATTGTAGGTCATATTATGGGAGGTCATGTTTCTAACATCACCATTAATCCAAGACCAAGTGCCAATAGATAGAGACTATTAATAAATAATTATAATTAACCAATCTATGAGAGTGATCTTTCCTTGGCCTAAGACCTCAAATAGGAACACCAAAAACTAGGGATTACTATTTATGGACCTTATATTGATAACTCATCATTTCCCCATGACCATAAATAAGTACACCAACAATCAAGACTTATCTTATCTGGCCCCTTACTATTATGATTTTCTAGTAATAATGGTCATGTATCTCATCTTGATTATGCAATTATAACTCAATTATCAAAGATTACCATTTACATCCCATAACCACCTACCACCAAACCCATCTAATCCACCATTATTGCTAAGAACAAGTCATATACTACTTTTAAGGAGATGACAATCAACATTATCAAACAACTTTAGAAGATACCTACATAAATCTCCATTTTGGATTTGTTGTGTACATCTACCATCCATAAAAACATCCTAATAGAGTTACTAGGCTAATGTCAAGTTCCCAATGAGATAATCCCATACACAATCCAAGTTTTGGTTGGACACCTAGCCCCAAGACAATATTTGACCTTTAACCAAAGTGATATCTCATCCCTTAGCCATCTCCATAATAATCCATTATACATTGAAGTTGCCATTACATAACACAAAGTCAAATGTGTCTACATAGATTATAGATCAGGCCTACATATTGTGTATCTAAATATCATCAAGCATTTTTAATATATAAAACCTAATCTATAGATATAAATAATCACTATCAAGGTCTATGATAATGAAGAGTGGTAATCACAAGGCACCATCATATTGTTAGTTATCATTGGGCCCTTGACCCTTGATAAACTTTTCCATATCTTATACCTCAACCTATCATATTATTGGCTTTTGGGTAGACCTTAGATATATGAAATTCATGAAATATTATTGATATTTCACTAGTGTCTAAATCATCTCATTTAGATATGGAGGTAACCATCAATGAAGATTTACATCCTTATAAACATTGTAAACTTTTGGAGGTCGAGTATGAAAGTTACAATTACTATTTTGGCCTCGATCTAGTTTCTAAAAAGGAAAAAGGCAAAAAAACACTTGTTGATTTACTAAAGGCTAATTGTATAGACCTAAATACCCTAGATTCATCTTCCCATATGCCACATGATGAATTGTCTAATCATTTTACCATCTCAACTAATGTCCCAAGAGAGCATTTAACCCATGAAACATTTCAAATTACCAAGATTACATAGAATCCCAAGTCCTATGGAAGACCTAAATCTAAGCCACCTTGCATGGAATGGAAATGAAAGGGAAAAGGTAAACTACATAGTCCATCTAGTATCATTTTCACACTATCCATTAAATAAGAAGAAGACCCATTGGCTAATGATAAAACCTAGTTATACAACAACAAACTAGCCAATTATTACAAAAATGCCACATACCATATTTATCACTAGATCATGGAAAATCAAGCTTATTAAGGAGGGGGGCTCAAGATAAATCATTAGGGAACTAGTGATCCAATCTCTATCACTTAATAAAAATATATCTATGGTATCATATTTAAAATACCTAGGGGTGACCCTACATATCTTATTCATGTTCTAACACCAATGAGTAGTGATGATGATGTCAATATAAAATTATAGTTTGATCATAAATTTTATGAAGACCTTGCTAATACTAATATATTTGACACCCATGCCATTTGTACCCTTACCCCACTAGTCCAAAATAATTTTATTCCTCTTTATCACTCTCAAATTATAGCCTAAGACCAACAAGAATACATAGTGCCTATAGATGAGATGGAGAATGATGAGGCCTTTTGTGATTTTCTATGCCTAATAGATAATGTTTCATTGGGAGACCACAAACAAGGGTTCTCTATCAAACTAGATCTTGTGGCCTATTTTGGAGAATGGATGAACACCCTTAGCCATAAAAAATAAATAAAACATTGAGTTTCCAAAGTGAAAAACCTCATTGAGGTACTCTAGACTAGGGTAAAAGTAAACAGAAAGGTTGGTCTATTAGTGAAAACTTATTTTAGGTAAAATTATATGGGGTGTTCACCTTTACTCAAATTAAGCTTAGGGTACCACCAATGATGAACTTACCTTTGGATCTAAGTTTAGTTTTAAAGAATAACATGCCTTTGACCAAATTATTCAAAAGTTTCCAACATTTTTTGTCACATGACGGTCCTTACCATTGGGAGATTTTTATTCATCTAATTTAGAATTACTTGAAGAGCCAATCCATATAGAGGACTTTTCCTTTGTAGGATAATTCAAAACATTTCCAACCATTATGTAAGTATTTAGACTCTCCTCATAGAAGACAATATAGAAGTCAACATCAAAACTCTAGACAACATAAAAAGGATCAAATTAGACACATCCCTCACTAAGGAGGAATGTGAAATTTTTACATCCCTTGTGAGAGAATTTGTTGACATATTTTATCATTCCTATTTATACATGTTCGGTTTAGACCTCACCTTAGTTATACACCACCTTATTATACATATTGATTCCAAACCTATGAATCAAAAATTGTGAAAGATGCATCCTTGCATTATTCTATTGGTAAAGGAGTTGTAAAAGCTCTTAGAATCAAGATGTATTCAACCAATCAACTACTTAGAGTGGATCTTTAATGTTGTCTTAGTTAGTAGGAAGCCAAAAGGAATTAGAATTTGCATTGATTTTAAAGATATAAATAAGGTATACCCTAAGGGTGAAGTTCCTTGTATATACATTAACATGATATTCAACTCCATATCAGGGTATGAAATGCTTTCACTCATGGATGGTTTTTCAAGACACAACCAGATTCAGATTACACTAGAAGACCAACACAAAATAGCATTCACCACTCCATGGGGATTGTTTTTTTTATCATGTTATGCTATTTGGTCTCAAGAATTTTGGGTCCATGTAAAAAATATCCATGACCATCATATCTCATGATATGATTCATGACATTATTGAAGACTATGTTGGTGACATATTGGGTAAATCAAATACCCATGCCGATCATCTAGCTACACTACAAAATATATTTGAGAGGCTTTATGAATACAAGGTTAGACTCAATCCTAAGAAGTGATTTTTTGGTGTTACCTTAGGAAAATTTATAGGCTTCATCATCTTTTTCAAAGTCATTGAAGTTGACCCTACCAAAGTACAAGCTATTACTAAAATTACACCACCTTCTAATTAGAATCAAATCTATAGTTTATAAGGTAAAAACTAGTCTATCTGATGATTAATTTCATAATTATCTAACAAGTGTCTTCCATTTACACACTTATTGAATAAAAGTGTCACATTTCATTGAGATGAATAATGCCAGAAAGCTTTTCAACACCTAAAGGACTATCTTTGTAATCCACCTATTTTGTTACCACCTATGCCAAGAAATCCATTTCTACTATATCTATCTATCATAGACAAATCCCTATGGGCACTTATAGATCAACATGATGATAATGGAAAATAACATTACGTTTAATATTTAAGTTTTGCATTGGTCATGTATGAGCATAATTATATTCCTTTTGAAAAAGACTATTTAGATATGGTCTTTGTAGCTCAAAAAGTGTGGCATTGCATGTTTAACAACAAGACAATGGTTATTTCCAAAGTATATGCACTTAAGTATCTACTATCTAAGATAACTTTACAAGGCCATATGGCTAAATATATCATACTTTTGAATTATTTTGAGATAGAATACATCAACTAGAAGGATATAAATGGACAAGCCATTACAGATCAACTTGTTGAAGCTCCCCTTATAGATACTAAAATTATGACCTTTTAATTCCCAAAGAAGTCCATCATGACCATCATTGATACAAATCTTAAGGAGCAACATTGGAAGTTATATTTTGATGGATCATTCACATCACATGGATTAGGGGTAGGACTATTTTTTATTACACCATATGGGGATCATATCACTAAATCCTTATGTATTAGTTGTCCTTATACTAATAACATGGTTAAATACATAACACTTAGTATAGGGTATTATAAAGTAGTAAAATCAAATATTCATCATCTCAAGGTTCATGGTGATTCCCAGTTAATCATGAATCAAGTTATAGACCACTTTAAAACCAAAGATGATAACTTTGTACCATACAAGGCCATGATCAATGTTCTCAAATAGAAGATTGATGATATACAATTTGAATACATACTAAGGGTTAGTAAAAAAATAATTGATTCCATGGCCACCATCATCTCTTTGATCTATCATATAAGCAAGGCAAAATAATATCAATTCCTTGTTGAAAAGCTTCTAGTGCTAGCTCATGAACCTTCAACCATTGTAATGATCTATGTTATTATTAGTCCCAGCTCTATATGATATTCTAACCTCTTTACCTATCTTTATGACCATATTATACAACCAAACCTATCATACAAATAAATAAAATCCTTTACCCACCAATCCGAATGCTATACCTTACTTGGACCAAAATTTTACCACCTCAACTTTGATGGAACTTTGCCTCATTATTTAAATTTGGTAGAAGCAACATTTGCAATATGGGGAGTTCATGAAGGATTATTTAAAGTCCACACTAATGGGGATGTGCTAGATAAAAATATTCTACATACCAACTATTTTTGGCCAACTATGGATGTAGATGCAACTACTTATATCAAATGGTTTGAAAAATGTGAAAGGCATGCCAATATGATTCATGCCCTAACCAAAACACTAAAACCAATTATTACACCATGGACATTTGCAATATGAGGGCTTGATCTCATTTATAAGATTAATCTAACCTCATTTGATGGCCATAAACACATCCTTATTACTACCAAATATTTCTATAAGTGGGTTGAATTTAGACCCATCACTTACGTGAATAGAAAACAAATTTCCAAGTTCATCTTTAACCACATCATCTATCATTATGGTATCCCATCTGACACTATCTTTGATAATGGTAAACCATTTAAGAACAAGGATATCAAAATAATTTATGTCATTTACAACACCACTTAACATTTTTATATTGAATATTACCCTTAAGGTAATGGCCAAGAAAAAAAAAAAAAAAAACCATTGTCAACATCCTTAAAAGTATTGTCAATAATATTGGCCATGATTAACACCTCCAAATCTTCTACTCCCTATAGTCATATGAAGCTAGTTACCATACCATAACAAGAGCCACTCCATATTATTTAATTTATGGCATTGATTCCATTCTTCCAATTAAGGTTGAGTTACCTTCTCTACACATCTCATGTAAACATGTCTTAGATGATGAAGACTACCATGTATCTCATCTGTAAGAGTTAGAGTTGATGAAAAATGCATGGCTACTATAAAAAAATCTTCAATCATACAAGAAAAGATTTTATCACCACTATAACTGGTAGGTAAAACACATAGAATTAAATCTTGGTGATCTTGTTCACAAATGAAACCAAAATAACACCATGATCAAGAAGAAGAAGAAGAAGAAGGGCAAGTTCAAACCCAATTGGATAGGCTCCTATATCATTATTGAAAATTATGGATCTATAGTATACATGTTAACTACACTAGATAGAGATGAACTTGATGAGCTAATGAACATTATACATTGTAAGCATTATTTTGCTTGAGTGACCTAAATTATTATATACGAGGCTCATTTATGTTGTATCATAATATTGTGATATTATTTTTACCATACCCTATTCCATTATCCATACCTTCCCTTTCAACCATAGTTTTTTCACCCTCCTTACCCAATACCTTTGACCTTGGTTATATACCATTGGTTCTTTGGGTACCTTCAATGAGAATATTTAGATCTAGTTTCATCAGTTGATTTAATATTCTAGACCAAATCAATATCTTGGACTAATATGATAGTGGTTTAGTAGTTGCATCCTTCAATTCTTGGTTTTTTACAGGACACATATTCTTAATTATAATTTTTTTTGTTCAAATCAATATTTTAACCTATGTTACTAATTATAATCACTTTTTGGAAAATTAGTATCAATTATCTATGTAATTGTTTCCAAATTATTACCACCTATGGGAAATTTTGAAACAACATCGTTATCATGCCTTGAAGTCCCACCTTTATATTTATATTCCATACTATGCCATTTCCCTAATTTGAGAACTTGTTGTTACCTACTCAAATTCCTCCATTATAAGGAGAACTACAGTGAGTTGAGGTCCCATCCTAGGACTATGTAGGTAGTGTTAAATTTATGTTGACATTAACTCAATCACCCTTTGCCATGCTCTCACCATTTTATGAGTAATTTCAAGTTTGAACACCATGTCCATTTTAAAAGTTGGATTTCTTAGTGTCTCATAATTATCAAATCAAGTTGACATGCTTGGAAAAATCCAAAGACATTTGAAAATAATCTAGAAAATCCTCAAAATAACCAAATCAACCACTTCTTTTCCTTAAAGATTATGTGACCCATAGCTAATTCATAATACACCACTTGTCCTTTAGTTTCCCCATCCTTTTTGGCCTATAAGCTTAATATATTTCAATTTTGTGAGTTTTTATTTTGTGTATTATGTATTTGACTTTGATACATTACTAACCACTAGGCTTCATCTCACGCTTTGATCATTTTGTGAGACTCTTCCCATATTCCTTTACTTCATCAATCATGTTTTTCTTATCATCATTTTTATTATATCCCATATCCTAGGAGAACTACATTTGACTTGAAGTTTATGTTGTATATTGTATCCATGGAATTATATAGGCAACATCCACTTGCCTAGTGCATCTGGAGTTAGCTCAACTACCCCTTCATTTTCTTCTCCCCCCCCAAATTTTTTTTGTTTGTTTCATTGTATTTTATAGTTTAGGAGCAATGTTTGTAGTCTTGGTTATGTTTTTATATCTCCTATATCTTAGGGGCAATGCTTTTCATTTATTTTTGTCTTTTGTTTTCACTAACATTGTGATTAACCATTGGTTTTATTTGTTTCATTTTTTTTCTAGATGTTTTGTTTTATTTTATCCTTCTTTTCCATTTCTTAGTATTTTAATGTGTTTTTGTTTGCTTGTTTGCCTATTTATTTACTTTCGTTATTGTGCCTTAACTTAGTATACATGTGTTCATTGGGTTATTCCTTATAAATTATATTTAAGTCTATCCATATTCATATGTCAATATTGTCATAATGCTTCTTATCATTGTTGAATTGTTTTCAATTGTTTATTGGATTATGTGTCAATATTTATGCATATTTTTGCTATGTTATTATGGTGTTTCATATCATGTTGTCTATTGTCACATACTATAGTAAATATCAACTCAAAAAATCTTTAAAGCAATGAGGCCATGGTACTTCTCCTTGGTTACTTAAAAAATTCTTGATCTACCCCAATAATTTCCAACATAAAAAGTAATTAATTCAAGGCATAATTTTAATCCTTATTAGTTAGGATGTACATCTCTATACTAATAGGTTTCCAAAATTAATCTTTCTCCTCTATACAAATTACTCTTATTCCATGATTACTCTTATTATGATTTTCCATATTATTCCCATCATTCTTCTAATGATTATAACCACCTTTAGGAAAATCATTGTGTATCATCCCACCCATAGAACCAATGATTATAACCACTTATGGGAAAATTATTATGTTTTGATCTATTTAGAGGTTAATGATTATAAGTACCTTTGGTCAAATCATTATCTGTTTTATGCCCAATTGAGGCACAATTTCATTTTGATAATGCTTATAATTGCCTTTGGAAAAATCATTATTGAGTTATTCACCCAACTGGGGCATGTTTTTATCCTACCAATGATTATAACCACATATGGGTAAATCATTATTTTAATTTTCATGATTATAACTACTTTTAGGTAGATCATCTTGTTTATCTACCCACCCAGGGTAGATCATTATGCCACTAACTATAATTGCTTATGGGAAAATCAAATTTTTCCACTTATTTTTGTCATTTGGTCCCATTATTTCCTTTTTTGAGGAATTGATCATGGACCTTCTTTTCTAATCACTCCCTCAACGGTGCATCTAGAGCTCATCCATCATCATTGAACCAGTAGGCATATAGGACCTTTTAATTATTTTAGAAAACATTAATGTGTTTATATATTTTAATGTCTTCACAAATAGGGAAAAACTATATCACACCCAATTATTGCCACAACTAAATTTTGACTAGACTTTAAATTGATTTATATCAAACATTGAAAATTGAGCCTAGGAATCACTAAATATCCAAATTTTATTCACACATCATTCATCAAATCTCATAATTATGTTGAGGCATTCCTTTTTTTGTACTATACTATATGTAATAATAACATCTCAAATATTTATCCCTAAACACCTTGTAACATAACAACTACCAATTTGGCCTATGGACCCATTAAGTGGGGCACTTGATCAAACCTTGAAAGATAAAAAATGTTAATTAAAATGAATTATCTAATAAAATATTATTAAATACTTAGTTGAATTATCCATTTGCAATTAATGAATATCTAAAAATAAAAATTCCAAAAAATCAAAATATCAAGCCTTTTCATCATTACCTTTATGAGTTGTCAAGCTCTTCCAAAATATCTCAAAATATCTAATTTAAGAGCCATTCTTATTAATTGAAAATAATAATTACATGATAAATTTTAACTCAATTAGATTTAGCCTCAACTCACCTAGGGTTAGTTTTAATGCATTTCATGTTTAAACTCAACCTTACCTCACCTTGGGTGAGAATTAATTCTTGAGGTTATAAATACAAGACCATGCCTATTGAATTCTAAACTATTTTGGTGAAAATTTATTATGCACAAATATCTTCAACAAGCTTGGATATTATAGAGTTATTATGTAGTATTTACTCTATAATTCTCATGCAAGTAATATTACCATGCCCAAATCTTAATCCAAGTAAACAAAACCAAGGTGCTGAAGAAAGATGAAGCCAACAAAACTCCATTGATGAAGATTTATTGATGCAAAAGTTGAGAAATACATTTCAACAAACCATTTTGGATCTCCAAGTAAGGTAAAATAATGTTTTATTTTATTTTTTAGTTGTGTTTCGTATGTATGCTAGTTACCTATGTTATCCCTAGTGTCTAGGTTAGAGGTGTTAGGATTTTAGTGTGTTTATTTGAGTTTTATATCTTGTACTAACACTATACTAACCTCCCCTCTACATATTCCTTATCCACACCTATTAATTTAATCCTTAATTTATTGTTACATTCTATATTACTACTCATGCTACTAATTATAACCACCTTTTAGAAAATTAGTATCATTAACCCTTACCATTGTTCCATACTTTTAGCCATCTTTTGACAAATTAGGAACAACCACTTTACCATGAATGGACACCTCACCTTGCCATCATTATGCCATTTACCTATACCTAAAAATTTTATTACTTAGTTACACACCTTTTGTGTAGGTAGAAATAAAATGACTTGAGGTCTATTCAAGACTATATAGGCAATACTTAATTTACATTCATGTCAACTCAGTCACCCCATCTCCATACTCTTGCCATTTTATGAGAATTTTAAGACATGTTATCATTTTATGAATTGTAATATGTTGTATCTCCTAATTATCTATTGAGTTGAGATACAAAAAACACCAAAACATTGGAAATATTTTCCAACTTTCACCATTGTAGGCAGTACTACAGTGACTTATGATCCATTCAGGACTATGTAGGTAGCACTTACTTTACATTAAGGTTAACTCAATCACCCCTTTACCATGATATCATAATTTTTCAATCATTTTAATCCATTCTCTTTATATTTTATGAGTTGGATTGTGTTGTATCTAATAATTATATATTGAGTTGAGATACCAAAAGCACCAAAACATTGGAAATATTTCTTAACTTTCACCATTGTAGGTAGAACTATAGTGACTTGAGGTCCATTCAAGATTATGTAGGAAATGATAAACTTACATTGAGGTCATCTTATTCACCCCTTTGACATACTCTCTCCATTTTCCAAGTTGTAACATGTTGTATATCATAATTCTCTATTGAGTTGAGATACCAAAACATTAAATATATATCCTAACTTACTTAACTATAGGTACAACTAAAGTGGCTTGAGGTCCATTTAGACTATGTTGGTAACACTCAATGTTTTCTAAGGTTAGATATACCATTTTTATTTGAAAACTCTCATTATTTTTAAATTATTTTAATTTTAAATGCTCTCGCCATTTTATGAGCACCCTAAGCCACATTCTCTCCATTGTATGAGTTGGAATGTTTTGTATCTCTTAATTATCTATTGAGTTGAGATGCTTAGAAACATAAAAAAACATTTAAAATATTTTCAAAAACCCCTAAACATTTTTAAATACCTAAGAAAATCCTTAAAATCAAAAAATAATGAAAATTGGATTAGAATTTCCATTTGAGATATGAAGCCATGAAATTTTTTTGGGATGGACTCTCTTATATATCCAACTTCATTTCTAGACCACCTTTGCCTTTTTACTCCTATTTCTAGGATAACTACATCATCCTAATGTCCACACAAATTATGTATTCAGCACTTAGATATATGGGGTATCTTGGGTTAGCTCAGCCATAACCAAGACCATCACTTTATTTTTGGTTGGCACTTTCATGACCACTTCTTTGAATTAAATATTGTGGGTTATATAGTTATTTCACAAGTAATAACTTTTCCTTTAGTTTTCCCATCCTTATTATTTTCTTACACACTCATTATTTTATCAATAATTTTAGTTTAAATTCTATCATTATTTTACAAGCAACTTTATCCAATGCTCCCATTATTTTATGAGAAACCTCATCAAACACTCTCACCATTTATGATAACCCTTAACCAATGCTCTCACCATTTTTAGCTATCAGTCTCATTCCAAGACATAGACATAGTGAACACTATGAATTACCAATTTAGTTCAGTAATAAATACATGTATCTCGACTTTTAGTTGGGTTTTAGCCTAAACCATGTTATCACGCTTGTGTGAGTTTTCTATGTTGACACTCGTGATTTTGGATGTCATCCCCCTCTTTTCCTACACATTCATTTTTTTTAGAGATCATTCATATATTCCTCTACAAGTCAATCATATTTTATAATCATCAATTTTCTTATATCCCATATCCTAGGAGAACTACATTTTGCCTAAAGTTCACATTGGACCTAGTGTCCATGGAACTATGTAGGTAATGTCCACTTGCCTAGTGTATCTAGAGTCAGCTTGGTTACCTCTTCCTATTTCTTATATTCCCCTCATTTATTTTTATGTCATTATCTCCTACAGCCTAGGGGCAATGTTTGTCATTTTTTTTTATGTTATTACTCCATATAGCCTAGGGGATACCATTTATCATTGTAACATTTTTTGTTGTCTCCCTATGTCCTAAGGGTAACCTTGTACCATTTTTTCTTATGTTGTTTTACATATATTATTGTTGTCTAGACTAGGGGTCACCCTATTTCTAAGAGTAACACTTCTATTACACATCCATGAATACTTTTTTTCTTGTATTATGTTTGTACTAACATTGTGACTAACATTATTTGTATATTGTTGTTTGTTTTAGTTTATCTATTTTTTGTTATTTGTTTATTTTGTTTAGTTTATTTGTTTTGTTTATTTTGTTTGATTATTTATATATCTTGTTTATTTTGTTCATTTGTGCTTGTGTTTGTTTATTTATTTTATTTCTTTATATTTGTGTGTTTACTTTTGTTTATTTGTTTTATTCTATTTATTTATATTATTTGTTTTGTTTTGTTTTGTTTGTTTTGTTATGTTTGTTTGTATTGTTTGTTTTTATTTTGTTTTTTTGTATTGTTTTTTGTTCTGTTTGTTTTATTTTGTTAATTAGATTATTTTTTTTAGTTTTTTTTGTTGTTTATTAGTTTTATTTATTTGTTGTTTTATTTTTGTTTTATTAGTTTATTTTTTTTGCTTATCTTTCCTCGTATGTTTGTTTATTTGTTTATTTATGTATTGTGTTTGTTATATTTGTTTGTTAAATTATTATTTGTTTATTTTTTTATGATTTTTGCCTTTTTTTTCCTTTTTGTGTTTCTCAATTTCCATAGGTCTATTGCATTTTATTTACACTTAAGTCTTGAATGTCCATATCTTATATTGAGGTTATGAATGTTTATATCTAGTCCTATACTTGGTTTTTTTGTTTTATATTTACACTTGGGATTTGATTGTTCATATCTTACCCCTAGGTTATTTATATTTGAAATTAAAATAAATTTTACATACTTATGATACATATTGTTATTATAGTTTTTCATAACTATGATGCATAATATTATAAGCTACAATAAAAATTAGACAAATAGAGACTATCATATCAATACAACGACAATACTTCTCTGAGATCAAAACCCACCAAATACCCAAACACACACCTAAATAAAATGAGTAGTAACTATATTAAATATGATTTATTTTGTGCTAACACATACATGAATATTTTAATAATCATACATATAAGTCATACAACATAAGTAGATAAACAATATAGCAAAATCTCACATACATGTCAAAGAAATAAATGAATGAGAATACATGAGCATAAACATAAAAAATGTTAAGCATACATAATGGTAAACATGAGATCAAAATGGTAATAAATAGAGGCATCATATATATCATAATGATAGTATGTACATGTACATCAACCTTAAAGGACATAAAAATGAATGTCAATATATCTCAAATGTCATATAAGTCAAGAATATATACATATCATCATGGTGTCTAAAATTAAAATAATATGCCAATACAACAAGTACAATTTCAAAATGCCTATGGTCAACTATGGATTTGTCTATCTATGGGACCTATCACTAGAGGTGGACCCAATGACATTGGTGGTCCTAGTGGTGGTGGTCATGGCTAAAAAACAAACTACCCTGAATACTTTGTAACATGGGTCATATTCCTTGATTAACCTAATCTATTATCTACTCTCTAGGCATCCCATACCTCAAATGTGACAACTTATTAATCCCTTGGAATAGTAGTATTATAATCCCTACGATAGTATGAGCCTCATATTTAGCCTGAATTTTCTCAAAAATCATCTTGGAAAACCCTACATGTGTATTGGATATTCAAACCTCATCACACTCTCACTCAAGACTTTGAACATTTACCAATGCTTAGTCCATATCTATGATGGCCTAATCTCTCTTTGTAGTAATATGGGTCTATATTTGGACCATTTTATTCACCTTAGCCTTTATTTAGGTGTTCTCTAATGGAAGGTGAGTCATGTCATCATCATGAATGTCTAGATTAATTTGTAAATCTATTACCTAATGGTCTAATCCCATGATATCTCACACCCTCACAGTGGTTTTCTACTTAATCATGCCATCTTCATGACCTACCTTAACTATACCAGAAGGCCCTTCATAGCCTAGATAAACATGAGTGCCTACTATACCTATCAGACTGGGATCCAACACCATCATGGCTAGGCTATCATCACTAGCATCATCCCCACATCATCTCGTCTATCATCCTCACCATCAAATCTATCATTATCATCATCATCATTACCCTCCTTATCTCTAATACTCTACTAGGTATTCCTACTACCAATGAATTTCTTAGCCTCCATCTCATCTATATCCATAGGCCTCTACCTACTTTCCTAACCTAGATTGGTAAGCCTTAAAGGGAACACTTGTACCCACTAGTGAATGTATTCAGGTGTTACCCCTACATCTAATAACCCCCTACATAATCATAATATATCTATGTCATACTTAAATAATGATAAGTTGATAAATGTCTCTAAATCATAGGAGTGTCCTAATTGATCTCTCTTATAATGGGTGAAAATAACCTAGGCCCCTATGTAACATCCCAAGTCATGTAAAAATATTGAAGTACCCAATCAGGGTGGTACTCTTTGATGATATATGACTTCTTGAAAATAAGAAAACACTTAGATGTCATGTATATAATGTACCAACCATATCTAAACCACTAAAATTTATATAAAAATATGGTTTCTACATGAATAACTAAGGATTGAGCTCATTGAACATGTAGTGATAGGAGTAAATCTCTCCCCTATGCCCATGCCATCCTACCCTAGTCTATGCCCATCCATATGCCAATGGATCTTATAGGTCCCACACCCATCTATGACCCACTAGTCATTCAATGGAAATGTTGTCCCATACATAGACCATCAGTAGAGTGGATGCCCCAATGTTGCATCCTCCTCTATATACCATCATGTGTAAGTCCTTATATAGTTGTGCTAGGATAGTTGTCCCCCATGTAAACCATGTAGAATCATTCATCATGTTACATACTATGTTTTTGAGCCCCATATGAAAATATATACCACTCTTATTAGGTAGTAGCATTCCATTGATAATATCAATAAATAATATAATGTCCTTATCAATTATTGTTGGTAGTGAAATATCACTAAGAGCCAAGTCATCAAGACATATATTTATGTATGTCTTTAGAATATCTATAAAAACCTTCCCATGATCCATGGGAATGCCTTGATAGTTGACCAAATCATCTATCATGGAATGTTACTATGTTGGGTCTATCTATAGATCCTCTATCCTCATATTGGTAACTTGAGGATACACTAGGTATCCTCAAGAGTGACTATCACCCCTATAGTGGGTAGATGAAAGGTAGATATCTCACTCTAGAAACACATTTAAATATTATTGATCCATGTGAATATCTAAAATTTATACCACATCATGCATATCTAAGGCCTATATAAATTTGATCATCTCAACCATCTAAATCTGTGGGGTGCACAAGTAGTGGGAGCATCACTCATGTGCCATCAAAATCATCAATTGCTCTTGTAATCATAGATGGATTAGTGTCAACCTATATATATATATATATATATATATATATATATATACACTACTATATGAACATATTCCTAGCATAACAAGCTTATTTTATTCTCTCTCTTAGAGGCTAGACCCCTATTAGGTACCTAAGCTAATTATTTTTGACTTCCAAGTCAAAGTCATTATTTTCCCAAATGGTAAAGTCTTCATTTTGGCATTTTTATACCTTTTTGGGTGAAATTACTATTTTAATTTTTTGAAAAATTAAGACTTCATCGAAAAATTTGATAAATCACCATTTTGATGATTCCTAATCTATTTAAGTGAATATAATGTTTTTAGGAATGGTGACTTTGTGAGAAGTTGATAATTTCCTTAGTGAAGCATTTTACCTAAAATGAAAATGATGACTTCTTATTTTTTACCTAATCCTAAAAATTAATGAATAATATATGAAATAAATAAAAAAAATTGAAGATACTTACTAGTGTCCCATCATGTGGTTGTCACATGTGCTCTCTCAATCAATCAAAAATGTGTCATTGTACTCCTCCATGTGACATTTTTCTCAGCTAGATAGTGCAGAAAACTAGAGATCAAATTTTAAAGGGACTATGGTGAAAATGAATTCATTTTCATCTTGGAGGTGAATATATAGATTAAAAAAAATTAACCCACTAAGTGCCTATGTTTCATTCTACTCACTCCAAAAACTGTATTTTTCACCTCCATGGTCTATTTTGTGTGTCATTTAATCTTGCACGCCTTATTTTTGGGCACTATTATAACCAAATCATCTTTTTGGGTGTCTTTCAAGACCCATTTAACAACACTATGTTTCTACCTATATCCCATGTGATTTCTAATGTACATATTCATACTCACACTTAGGCTATAATTGTGTTTTTATTCTTTGTTAGCTCATCATAAATCTTTGTAGGTTTTTTACATAAGTTAACCTTGCCAATTACCTAAATATGATAAATTATTTTTTGATAGATCAATGATATATTTTTCCTTCTTTGGGTAGAATTATTTTGAATCACATGATTACACATGCAAAATGACTATAACCACCTTTGGGTAAATCATTATTTTTCAACTAATTTAATGATCACCTTCCATTTTTGATTATAACCACCTTTGGAAAAATTAGTGTCCCACATTTCATTACTATTTATAATTGCCTTTGTACAAATAAGTGACTTATATTCTATTATTTTTTATAACTTCCTTTTGGAAAATTAGTAATTTCACCCCTATTGGCACTAGATCATGTCATTTTCTTTAATTCAAGGGAGCTTTTGACCATCTTATTTTGTCACCCATTCCCTCAAGGGGGCTTCAAGGGATAATTGACCACCTCTCATTTTAATATATTTTAACTTATTTTAAAATATCTTATTATTCATGTGTCTTTTAATGCCTTCTCAAATAGGGGGAAACCACATACACTCAATTTTCACCACTTTCATGCCTAAACTAGGATTCAGATCAATTTCTAGAAAATATTGTAATTTAAGCCTAAGAATCACTTGAATTTCCCAAATTCTTCTATGTAAGGGATTTAATTTTTCAAAAACATGGTTAATATTGTTTATTTATGGTATTACCATGTATGTAACAATAACCTAGTTTTGTCTCAACCCTAGTCAAGTTATGACCTAAAAAATTAATGTTCTTGGCCTGTCAAGTTATTAATTCAAAAAAATTAAAAATTTGATAAAATCAAAAAATAACCAAGGTAAATTAAAAATAAAATCTCAATTAACTTTACTAAGTAAAAATTCCAAATTGAATTAGTGAATTTCATTTATCTAAAAAGGAATTTTTGGCTAAATATGAAGTCAAAATCAAGGGAGCTAATAAAGTGATTTATTAATTCCAAATATTCTAAAAAGGTGAGTCACAACCTCAAAAATATCTAAAGTGAATTGTTATGGCTCATAAATATCTAAATATGATTTTTCAAGACTTTATAAGTGATTTGACCTAACCTAGGGTTAACCTAACATAACCTGGGTTATTTTAGACTCAACCAAAGTTAGAACTAAACCTAACCTCCTTAGGGTTAGAGCTATATTTGAGACCTATAAATATAATTTCCATCACTCTACTCAAACAATATTTTATGTGTAAGGATATTCTTTATGAATGCCTTCAAAAATCCATCAAAGTAATGTTATAAAACCAATCTGATACTAATCTTCACACCAAGCCAAGCCAAACCAATTAAATCCACCTATGGCCATTAGATAAGTGCTAACAATATGGATAATCATCAATAAAAGTCCCTAATTCCAATAATTGGACATCAATTTATATAAAGGAGGTAAAATTATTATGTTTTCTTATCTCTACTTTGTGGTTTTATTGATTATGTTATGCTACCCCTAATTCTTAGGTAAGAGTGTTTAGTTTCATTGAATTTTTATACATGGTTTTGTATTTGATTCACTAAAAAGGAACTAATAAACTTTTTTTTTCTCTTCAAAATCATAAGAAACACCTTGTGTAACAAATTATATAATATATCTAATGAGGTTAGTTTTTATATAGTGATATATCTTACGAGTCCAGTCGATGTCTAATATTTGTAGATTTTATAGTCTTTATTCTATCCAAGATGGAAATTATATCCTCCTAAATTGAAATAATATTATTCCAATCTTGATAACCACCAAATAAATATTATATATTTCACCATAAAAGTGATTGTGAATAACTTCTTATGCATAACTCCCTATTATTCGTTTTTCTTCCTCTATGAAATTATAAATTCATTCATCAAACCATCTCTCCAAATCTCTTTACCTTGGTATCCATCATATAATTTTTTAAACATCCACACTAATTACACCATTTTTAATATATATTATTGGAAAAACCCATTATAACATGCTATTAGAAGGATATATATGTGAAGTGTGATAGAAATATGCAACAAATAACAACTTAGACTAAACCAAGATATTCATTAGTTAAAGTTGAAACATTTATAAATGAAACATATATTTAATAATTATAGAACTTTCAATATAATTTATTTATTATTATATGTAAATAAATATAACATTAATTTTTCATATATCAATGATAAAATATATAATAAGGGAAACCATTTCATAACTTCATATAAATATCTATCACATCATAACTCTTTTACAATACAACTGATCACTATATATAGTGATTTTACAAAATGTTTTCACTTCATATTCCATTATTTCATTATAAATATGAAATAATTAACATTATGAAGACCATTAACATGATTTCAAGCATTACATTCATACAAAATTAGATATAAAAGATAAATAATGCATTTTGCACATATGTTTATCAATTATACTCTACAATTTTGTAGCCTTGTTTACTACCAATAATAATGATTTATTTACAAGTGGTCCATATAATATTTCCCCATAATTTTTAAGTTATAAGAATCACAAGGGTATTTGATATGATACTAAGACACCCTTGGATATAAAATATTAGATCAGTGCCTTTTATAGTGCATACATGTTTCAAATACATTCATAATAATCAATTACTCAAAATATAAGGAATACAATATGAATATCCTTTGGTAAAAATGATGTTTACCTATTCTATTGAATATTTACCTTGTTTAATCATTGAGAAACATGGTAATGTAATAGTTTAAAAAACTATTGAAGATCATTTATCAATGCATATTACAGTTTTTAATGAGCATGACCATATTAAAGAATCAGTGTTTCCATCTACTTATGATCATGATAGCATATCAATTTATTTCATAAATCATGATTAATCCTCCTAAGAATAAAGTTTCACATAAAAATAGGCCTTCATCTCTTAATACCTAATAGGTTATTCAAAGGGATTCAACATAGGTACATGTTATTACATATTATTATCCTACATATAAGGATACAAGTTTACATGAACATATGATAAATGGTTTAGAGGATTATATTATATCAGATAAACCCTATTTAGGTTCATATTCATCTACATTTTTCACTCCTTCATAGAAAAAATTCACTCCTTCATACAATGCAATTGGGTATACCTATGTGTATCCTCTTTATGAGGTCCTTGGTTGGACATAGCTTCCTACTTCCTACCAATGTAAAATTGGGGTTCAATGTCTTGATTAATTACTTTGTTTTTCCTTATACATATATTAGTTTATTTCTTTCATATTATTTTATCCATCATTCAATCATTCTTATAGTCCTTGGCTTTACTTTTCACTTTGGGTACTTACCCTCTTGCTTTGTAACCTGTTATAAATAGTCACAAAATATCCCTATTCTATTCCACTTGTTAACTATTGCATATATTACACCCTATGGCACTTACATGATCTCACATTATTTATTTTTACATAAGAACATATATATTCTTTACATTTGAGGATCATGTACATTCCTACATATTTTACTTGTTTACACTACATTGACATGAATCAAAATCACATATATATTTGGGGCACATTATTTGCTTTCATCCTTATCATGTTATGATTTTGTAATTTGTTGAGGATTCTTTGAATCCCTCCTAATTCCTCTATTTTCAAAACTTTTCTTATTATCACCTTTTTTCAATTCTCTTTTAGTATTAAAATTTCATTTTCAAATATTTTTGTCTTAATTATTTTCAAATAATTTTTATTCTAGGTTAAGTATATATCATATCTCATATTCTCATATACACAATGTTTCTCATGAAGTACTTGAGTGTGATATATTACACACTTCCACATGATTATTTGATGTCAGGTTTCCCTTTTTACCCAATAGCTTTGCTAAGTTAGGGGTATGTCTTCATCCTCCATGATCACTTTAATAGGTTATATATATCCACACCCTCTTTAACATGTTGAACTATATATCATAAAAATGTCTTGTTAAATCACTCATATCTTTCAAATGTATTACATTAAATATATTACTTGCTAACATTCACATTCATACAAATGATAGAGTTATATTAGTTTTATTTGCTACATGTTTTTCTTTGAATTCTTATTTTACTACATGATAGGTTAGACATGCTTAATATGTGTGTGGCCCTTGGCCTTGTATGTTAAAATTATTTATTGTATGGAATCATTATGCCATTTTCATGTGGCCCTTGACTTTTTTTGCTATGTGACATTTTACATGTCCCTTTTATATGGATTTTTGAGCCTTATGAGTGACATATAATGTAAATTACATGAAATTTTATGACTTTACTTCTATTAGTGTTGTTTGTTAGTGCCATGATTCATGTCATGCATCACTTATATTCTTGATTCATTCCTTAATTCAATGATGTATATCATTCATAATTTTATTAAATGCTTTAATGATATATCTTTCTAACATATGTATATGCAATTCTATATTCAATACTATGAATGCAATCAATTTAAAATATTAAAAATAGTATATATTTCACATATTTTTTATTTTGAGATAATTTATTTTCAAGATACATCTCTCTTATCAAAAAGAGGCATCAAAATGAGTTTACAGGGAACATTCAAACTTCGTAAGAAAAATATTTTAGATTTAGGGTAGTATATAGTTTTAAAATGGGAATATGGTTTAGTATTTTTAGGTTATGAGGGCATGTGGCATTCATGTGCACTCATTCATATGGTTTCAAATTACAATTTTAAAAAATTACAAAGTTGAAAAAAGTTCAAAAGAATTTCAAAAGTGGAAATTTTTCAAGGTTTTAAATTAAAAATTCAAATAGAATTTCAATATAGTACAGATACAATTGGCATGACATTCATTCATGTTCATGTGTTTATTATGTCTTTTTAAAAATTCACAAGTTTAAAGTTTCAATATTTAAAGTTTCAAATAGAATCTAGATCCATTTACAACATTGTGATTCTCTCAGTTTCAAGTGGCATGTTAGAGTTTAGTAACACTTAATGTTTATGGTTGAAATTTATGTAATAATCCACACTTCATGGTTGTACCTCTTTAAACTATTTTATAGATTAATATATACACCTGAATGATAATTAGAGCATAAAATATTTCCAAATCAAGAGTATTCAATGGTTTTCAAATTGATATTTTATCACTCTTAATTCACCATAGTTTAGCACTTCTCAAAATGTCACAATAAGAAGGCATGTATATGTCCATCTCCAAGTTACAAGGTAATTTTCTCTCCTTTCTCTGTTTAAAATTAAAAATCTAAAATCTAAAATTTTTAATTTTCATTATGAGCAAATATTACTTTTAGTGGCATTGTTGTGTAATTCTTATATTAAAACATCTTGCATAATCAAACTTCACATCAAAAGACAAAGTATCTATACACACTCAAGCATCAAATTTACTCTAGTAATTTCATTTTGTGCATCACTAAAATACAATGGTGGTAAATTTAGGTGCATATAATTAATCATAAAGTTATTGAAAATGTTTATTCTTGATATCCTTACCTTTAATCTATTTTCCATCTCATTAACTCACAATCGATAAGAAATCCTTTAGTGTCTTGTAAGCACTAAAAATATCATATATAAATTCATATTTAAGATATATTCATCCATATTCAACCCATAAACTCCTATAAAATTTGTCCCAATAGTCTTTATTTTTATTTGATAAGTCTACATAGTTGGATAGGACCACATTGCATCTATATCCCCTAATCCAACCATGTCTCCTATGATCCAATGGTCAATTTTTTGAGTTGAAAATTTTCAATACTCTTCCCACTTTTTTGGTAAAGATTTTTAGTGAAATTATTCCAAATATTATCCTTTAAAATCACATCAAGTCCACTCATTATGATACCACTATATATCTCTAACAATTGCATTGCAAACTGAGTAAAAGGTCCTTGCTTATTACTATTTAAACTCTAAAAAAATGAAAAAAACTTAATATAAGTCTAAGTATTATTTATTATAGATTAGGGGAACCTATTTTCAGTCACTTCAATCAATCTTCTAGTTATATCCATTCTAGTTGTATAATCACATATCAAACAATAACTCTAGGAGTTAGAACTACATCATCTTGAGGCCAAATTGGGCTATGTAGATAATGCTTAGTTACATATGATTTCTAAGGCTATCTCATAAAGCCTTACTAACCCATTTTTATCCTTCATTTTATTTTATGATTTATATATAATTCATGTGTAAGATCTAGGTCTTTTTATTTTATAAACCTCCTATGTGACTATACAAAACACAAAGTTTTATAGTCAACCCTTACATGTGATTACAAAAACCTATATCTAAATATTAGAAATATAGTCAACCAAGACATTTCCTCACTATCTATACAAGGTTTCATTATTCCATTATTCACCTCCCATACACTTATCCCAATAGACTATGATTTTCTAATTCTATCAAGACTATCTATAGGTTAATTTAATATAGTTTAGAGTTATAGTGAAATTATACACTTAGATCTATTTTTAGGGAGGTTTCTAGATACTTGGGCCCTTTTATTATTTTTATCAAGTTTTCACTTTTTTTAAAAAAATTGTAACATACTATATTTAAATATCAGATCAATATATAGCAACATTTCAATTTCAATAATTTAATCCCATTAATTTATGAATACTTACATTAAAAGGGTTAAAAAATCATATTGGCCCACTACATACTTGACATATGAATTATTTTGTAATTCTATAATAATGGAGATATCATGTATAAAATCATATTGTAGAGTGCTAGATATATGTGTGTCAAAGAATCAATATAACCTTCTTTTGTTGAGTTTATGAAATCAATATGTGCCTATGAATTATTAGTTCGTAAACCTACTATGTATCTAAGATATTTTCATGTTATTTTAGTATATTATTGGATGGGTGAATAGATACTTGTGTATTTTCCCCTAATCCTTGTCTTATATATCCTTTTTTTGGGTCATATTCATGTCCTTTGTTCTAAATGCAATACTCTTACCAAATGTTTTAATATTTAGTGTTAAATATTCAATGTCCTTTTTAAGGGATTTTATATGTCATTAAAAAATCATGTTATATTTAGTGTTGTTCATTCCTTGGTTCTCCATGAGGTGTCCCCTACCTTTTGGGATAGTGGTATCATGGACTTCCATAGAGGTAAAATAGAGAACACCACCTTGAGGACAGGTGGAAATAATAATATAAGAATCCATAGGAAAATCATTAGGGTTTTAGGGGGTTTTAGGCATATAAAGCACACAAAAAATTATAATACAAATTCATTTAAGTGGAAGGATAATCCTTATAATCAAAAGAAACATAAATGAATATGAATCAAATTTAAGATATTGAAAACTAAAACCCTTGGAGTATCAAAACATAATAAAGATCTATGGTTGAAGGTTAAAATATATTTTATCTATGGAAATAAAAAATTAGATCAATAAAACCTTAGGACAAAAAATATAAGAAAGATTTTTATTTATAATAATATTAGAAATGAAATTTAAAACCATAAGACCACCTTAGAAGGAATAAAACCTAAGGGAAAACCTAGGGTTTTTCATCATTTGATGTGTACATGTTCACCAATATATTTTACCATAATTTGGATTAAGTTTGATTGCTCAATCTAATTAAGATAAAACTTTGAAATATACTTTTGATATTAAGATATCACATTCAATCTTAGATCTAAATATAATGGATTGAATAAGAATCAAATTTAAGAGACTAAAAACTAAAACCCTTTGACAATAAAAACCTAATAAATATCTATGGTTGAAGGTTAAAATATATTTTATTTATGTAAATAAAAAATTAAGTCAATAAAAGCCTCAGACAAAAAATATAATAAATATTTTTATTTATGAGAATATTAGTAATGAAATTTGAAACCTTGGAAGGAATAAAACCTAAGGGAAAAACTAGGGTTTTTCATTGTTTGATGTGTACATGTTCACCAATATATTTTACCATAATTTGGATTAAATTTGATTACTCAATCTAATTAAGATAAAAATTTGAAATATACTTCTGATATTAAGATACCACATTCAAGCATACATCTAAATGTAATATATTGAGATTAATTCTTATGATTTGATAAATAGAATATGCTAAATATATTAAGCACAAAAAAGGGATGAATACTTAAATTTTATTTTTGACCGTCTAACTTTGATTGTATTCTATAATTATAATTTAAGATAAATTAAGCTTATGGCTCATTCAATTCTGGAACTAAATTTATCTCTACATCTAGTCAATTCCACCGATATGGGTGAGTATCATTGGTTATTACTGACCTAATAATTGGTATTAGAATACATGGAAGTATGAAAAATGACTATACAATCATTTTTTCCAAGATTTTATAGATTTTTGTTCATAATCTTGAACCCTGATGATGTGTGTAACTCTAAATATTAGTTTATTTTTATT
This sequence comes from Torreya grandis, assembly GCA_037957365.1. Classification (NCBI taxonomy): domain Eukaryota; kingdom Viridiplantae; phylum Streptophyta; class Pinopsida; order Cupressales; family Taxaceae; genus Torreya; species Torreya grandis. The sequence goes on along the minus strand of JARHVA010000699.1, from coordinate 1,889,113 downwards.
TTAAACCCTAAGTGTACTTATGAGGAATAGAAACCTACAAAAATGGGTAAAGTGTTATAGGTTGAGAAATAATGTGATTGTGTAATAATGTTCCTTCTCTATATGTATGTAACTAAAGATTTGGATTCAATACTTTACAATGATTTATTTGACTTGGATTTAGATTGATTCAAACTTGTCTTGAAACTAATCCTCATGAGATGTTTTCAATTTTTGAATAATAAGTATTATTTTCTCAATGTACAATACTATATAGATGTGTTCTAGATAAGTTCTAAGTCCATTTTTAAGGAGACCTTGATTTGCTTATATATGGATCTTTGGATAATCTATGCCATAAACAAATTATGAAAATGGGATGACCCCAAATATATGTTTACTTATATATAATATATATATTATTGAGATTGATTTTATACTGAGCAGATTAGGTTAGCATCATCTAGAGATAATGGTTGAATCTAGCTGAACTAACCTATCTAAAAAACTAAACTAAGAATCTAGATATGTATGTGTAGGATATTTAACATGTTTTGAATAGTTAGTGAGATTATTATAATTGTGTAATATTATAATTAAAGGGTTGAATCATAATATAACATGGAATTATGAGAGAATGGTGAGTCATGTGTGGTAAATGTGTCAAACCTGTCATTTTCAAGTAAAAAGACCATATTTCAGTATTTATACTAGCCATTACAAATATAATTCAATTGTTATCAAAACTCAGGTAAGTTATAAATAGGTATGTATATCTCTTTACTCATCTCTTTACCTTCCAATTTATCAATAATTTAATCTTTATGTTCCCATTCATATCCATTAAAACACTGTGGGAGGTCTAATTTATTGTACTTATCTTAGAATTATCTTGTGCAATTGTTTTACCTAATTGATGTAGTGTTTTTAACTTTTGTGTGCCCTCTTGTAGAAACAATAATATAGTGCAAAATAAATTCCAAGTGGATAATTTTAGTGTCTATATAAGGTAAGTGAAAAAATAATTTTTCTTGTAGATTTCAATAATGAGATCTCATACTCTAATTTATGTCTCTCTTGGAAATGATCTAAAAAGCTACCTATTAGTTGGGATTGAAAATTTAAGTCATTTATTGACTTATATTATGAAGTATTTGGGATTTTCATGTAACCATGTTCAAGGGATATGTTAAATATCTTCCATGTGTAGTCCATTAAAATAAATGTATTAATATTTAAAGCAAAAAAATATTTTAAATCAACATATTCATTATATCTTCTAATTTTCCCTTTGAGCACATAAGGGAATTTCCAAAGGTATGAGTGCATATAGAAGAGGTTATTATATTTATGAACAAATATGCCTTTTTATATACTATGTTATATATAGGTGTTGTTTAATGGGTAGATGCTAATGATGAAACAAATGTCAATGATGATGAATATTTAGATTATTAATGCATTAGGGTTTCAATGTTGTCATAATTATCATCATCATTTGAATTAGGGATCTAAGTTATGCCTTTTCTTCCACCAAGTGGAGGAGGCACAACCCTTATTCCCTTGACCTAAAATATACTCATGTAAGTTATCTATTTGAATTCATATTTTCTCCTTATGTAAACTAATAATTA